>JAPPVO010000007.1:14891701-15003269 GCA_030407325.1 Camellia japonica | reverse complement strand
AAAACTTGATCTTCAAGGGTAAGTGATCATTTCCCTTTTTCTAGCATTATTTTGCTTCAAAGTTTTACCTACTTGTGATCTGTTTTGGGTTCTGACCCCTTCTGGTTTTGTGCTCATTTTGAGCCCCTCTACAACATTGTAGAAGGGCTCAACCCTTTTTGGTGTCTCCATGATATACTTCCTTCAATAGCACTCTTTAGGCCATTAATTTGCATGCTTTATTTGCCTTATGAGTGATCTGATTTCGAGACTGATGTAAACTGTTAGTGGGCTTGTATTGAGCCCCTCTTCAACATTGAAGAAGGGCTCCATCATCTTTGGTGACTCTAGCATGCACTTCCTTTGAAATTCTTCAATTTTACCGTAAAATTGCATGAGTTAATTAGCCTATTTGTGATCTGAGTTGGAGTATGAAACCTACTGATATTGTGCTCATTTTGAGCCCCTCTTCAACATTTAAGAAGGGCTCAACCATGTTTGCCTCCTCTATCATACACTTGCTTTGAATCCATGTTCTATGCCTATCTGCATGCTTTGTTAGACTATTTTTCTTCTGTTTTGGCCTTCATCAGGCCTTGAAGGAGTCTTATTTTGGTCCACACATCATGCTTTGTGAAGAGTCTTAAGCCATTTGGTAATTGGTTTTAGTACTTGCTTTGAAATTCTTCAAATTTACCGTAAAATTTCATGTTTGTTTAGGCCATTCTAGCTTCTGTTTCTGGCCTTCATCAGGCTTGTGAAGTGTCCTATTTTGGTCTATTCTTCAAGTTTTATTAAGGGTCTTAAGTTGTTTGGTCATTTCTTATGATACCTCTCTTTATAAACCTCTTTTGACCCTTATTTTGCATGCTATGTATTGTATATCTACACACTGATTTTGAGGTTGTCATCTTCTGTAAAAATGCATATTTTTAGTCCCTCTATAATGTTGTAAACTGAGTTTTTGGGTTTAAGCATTGTAGATACCACTTGCTTTGTAATTCCTCTCTTTTTCCGTATTTTGCAAGCTATTGTTGCCATACTTGTGATCATAATTGGGCCTTGTTTTGTACTGAAAAGATGCTATTTTTGGGGCTGCCTTGCTACTATTTTTTTGCTGCCATGTGTCAATTTTGCATGTATAGCATAGCTGTAGGCCATTTCGGGGGCTAAATATCACATTTCGGGAGCATTCTGGGCATCGGGTGCATTTTTATTACTATTTTGGGGCTGTTTTCCCTTCATTTAGTTGCTGGATTTTGTTTTGCATGTTTGCATATCATTTCCCATGTCATTCATGCCTTATTGCATTGCCTCGGTTTGCGTGCCCGTCGGGCACGCACTTCGAGGCACTCCGTTTTCATTCCGGCATCTGATGTGAGTGTGGCTGAGGCCCTCTCATGTTAGTGTAAGCCCAATCTACATTTTTTTCATGCCTGTATATCATCGTCTCGGTGTGCGTGCCTGTGGGCACACATTTCGAGGCACTTCGGTTTTATCCAATTCTTCATTTCATCATCGCCTCGGTGTGCGTGCCTGTGGGCACACATTTCGAGGCACTTCGGTTTTATCCGATTTCTCATTTCTTCATCGCCTCGGTGTGCGTGCCTGTGGGCACACATTTCGAGGCACTTCGGTTTTATCCGATTCTTCATTTCTTCATCGCCTCGGTGTGCGTGCCTGTGGGCACACATTTCGAGGCACTTCAGTTTTATCCGATTTCTCATTTCTTCATCGCCTCGGTGTGCGTGCCTGTGGGCACACATTTCGAGGCACTTCGGTTTTATCCGATTTCTCATTTCTTCATCGCTTCGGTATGCGCACCTGTGGGCACACATTTCGAGGCACTTCGGTTTTATCCGATTTCCATTTTATCATCGCCTCGGTGTGCGTGCCTGTGGGCACACATTTCGAGGCACTTCGGTTTTATCCGATTTGCATTCCACATCATCGCCTCGGTGTGCGTGCCTGTGGGCACACATTTCGAGGCACTTCGGTTTTATCCGATTTGCATTTCACATCATTTTCTCGGTATGCGTGCCCGTGTGCGCGCATTTCGAGGCACCTCATTCTCATAGCATTGTGCATGCTAGAACTGTATATTAGTTGCATTTCATGCATATCATGCATATTGCATCACGTTCGGGATAGGAGTTAGCCCGGGCACGGGAAACGAGGCACGTTTCGTACTCCGAGTGACGGAACGGGTCTCAATTCCCCAGTCACCGACACTCCGGATAACCCATGATGGAGTTAGGTTTTCATTGTAGCATTCATGCATTCATCCTATATTGAGTTGTGCAATCCGATTCCTCGGCCATCATGCATCGATATGCGTGATTGGTGGCACGAGGATCGAGGCATGCATATATTTGTGAAATACATTGCTATGCCCTTTTCCTGCTCTCTGTTGCAGCAAGATAAGGAATCAGTAACTTTTCGGAGTTTGGCGCGCGTTTCGAGAAACATTGCAAACAGAGGCTAAATTGGGCATCCCAGTGGATTTCTGCGCAAGGTAGCCCAGTATACATCATTCATCAGAAGCGAGGCAGCCCCTGGCTTGCAAGCCAATTTTTCAAGCTTTCTTAGTTTAATTTGTTAATTAATTAGAATCTGTAATATTCTTTCATTTCGGACTGTATTATTTATTTGGACCCTCTGCGCGAGGGCATAATTGTAATAAGGGTGTGTGAGTGTGATGTATGTCTTCCAACCCCCATTTCTTTCTCCCTTTTATTTACCCGCTTACGATGGTTAGATATAGGGCATATTTCAATTAGCATACAGTATGACAGCATGTTTGCATCATTCATCTGTTTTGCACGCACCGGGCTCGGCGCATCATACAAACTGCATTTGTATTTCAATTCCAAATTGAATACATGATAGCTGTAACATTTCACATACCATGTTTAGAATAGCCGAGCCTGCTATAGTTGCATTATTGCATGTGTTGCATTAGGCATTTCTGTATAATTAGGATCATGCATGATTTCTGATAAATTTTCTGTTTTGGCTTGGAGTACTCGGTGAGTCTTATGCTTTAGCATCCTTGCATGCGTGTGAGTGTTGCCATGATAGCATGCTTGCCATGAGGCTATATGCTTATGTGATATAACTGCCTTGAATGCCTGTGGGTGGAGGTTGAGTTATTTGAATTGGGACAATTCATCGAATGTTTGTTTTAAGCCCACTAGATAGTGGCAAAACCATGTTTTCTAAGCCCACCTGAGGGTGGCAAATCCGCGTCTTAGCCTACCTGCGGGTAGCACCATCAAACCATTTTCAAATGTTTTGTTCCAATTCAGGTGACTCAGTCTATACTTATTTGCTGCGAGCATCACATAGTAACCTAGGCTAATAACCGGAATAAGAGCATACAATGTTTTCAAAAACAGATATCACGGTTAGTAGAGGCCGGTCTTTGACCGGGCGAGCGGGGGTGCTCACGATGTGACCTTCCCCAATCGTACCCAAGTTCCCGAGCCAACTTTGGTGATGACGGACACGTGGCCTTTGGCACCGAGTTAGGGTTTCCTAAATTTCCCATTTAAAAAATATTTAGGTGGCGACTCTGTTATCTGGCAAAGCAGTCCATGTTTGGCACTTCTTTCAAAAATCTGTTTTCAAAACGATTTGCCGGATTTGGACTCTTTGGTTCAAGATTAAGAACCGTGACATTTGAGTCCTTGAACTGTAGTGACCCCAATATGAACAGAACGGGACCTAACACCTCCCGGGGCGTTCGGGGACGTCTACAAGGGTGTCTTCAAGAACTTGTTGCTGGAACTTATCAAAACAGTGCTGGGGGAGTGCACCAGTGGCCTGCCGGCCATGAGGAGCTGCTGCCGGCCACCTGCCGACCAAAGATAGGCCTCTGCAGGCCAACAATGCAAGGGTGCCGGCCATCAATATGGTACTGCCGGCCACTTGTGTGCTATGACACCAAACTCCAACAGAGCACAAAACAGAGGAAATGGAGGGTCTCCCAAAGGTATGTGTGTACCATGCTTCTCCTTGTCACCTCAAAACATCAAATGAGTTGCATAATTGAATCCAAGACCATCAACCAAACATTTTGAATGCATGATGGTCTAAGACCCAACTTGTACACATTCAATAAATGCACAACAAACAAGGCACTAAGACCACAGCCTTATCATGAGTGATCAAAGGCAATGGAGACAAAGAGAATTGGGTCATTTTCATCACTTCAAGTATGAAATGAACCAATTCATCTTGTGTTCAATATAGCGTCCGATTGAACACCATGCAATGCAAACAACATGTTTATCCTGACATGTTTTACTTGGTTGATTTTGTTTACACATTTTAGATTACCAATCAATTCCTTAATTGGTTTGTCCAATTGTGAAAGTCCTCTAATAGGAAAGATAGCAGATATTTCAATGTTAAAGTGGCATGCACAAGACTCTATCATATAAGCAATGCATGCAAGACATGTTAAGAGCCCAAAACACTAAGGCTAGTGAAGAGCATCATACAAGAGGCATGCAATACATAGCCTAAACAACCACATCAGCTCTGGATAGAGCTCAATCATGCCAAATCAGCGGCCAAGACAAGCTAAAATTGAAGCTCAAAGGACTAGACAAACATGCATACATGTTAGGCCACAAACAAGGCACAATACACAACCCTCAAAAGTAATGAAGGAGTGAAGTATGTGAGAGTGTGACTACACTATATGCACTGAAATTACATGCTAAATGGCGCCATACCATGCAAACATCACATGCATAACATGTTGAAGGCCTCGAAACCGAAAGCTAGTTAAGGGCCCTTACACTATAGCTATACAAAGCAAGCCTCAAAGGGCCAAGACCACTCAAAATAGAGTTAGAGCATGGCAAAACATGAGTAAAAACATGCTGAGACAGAACTAAAACATGCTAGAACAATAGACTAACTCATGAAGCATACTATGCTAACAAGCAAGATTGCACTAGTGGTGTAAGATGTGAGCAACCAATGATCAAACAAGCCAAAAATAGAATTATGGAAGGTCTAAAAAGTCACAAAAATATGCTTGAACAAAGTCACAAAGAAGTAGAAACATATGCTCATTTGGTGGGCCATCAACACAAGCAAGCAAGACAAGAGGAGAGGGGACCACCCCCTCCCATTTGGGACCTCAAAACGACCTTTCTACCATTGAAATTCTTCTGGAATTCAGTGGTTAAAAGGCTAAAGAGAGATAGTTCCAAAGGCTTTAAAGGATGGCCCAAAAGCTTAGCAAATAAGGCATAGAAGGGGGTGAAACACCCCCAACTCCCACAAGGCCTCAAACAACCATTTTTAACACTTAAAAAAAAGCTTTTTGTAGTTAACAACCAAGCCTAAAATAGCATGCAAAGGTGGCTTATATGGTATACAAAAATAGGCTTAAAAGAGGGAATATGCTCACCCTTGAAGCACAACAGCAAGAGGACAACTTCTGAGCCAAAAACTAGCTTTTTGAACTCTAAACAAACCTCCAAGGACCTCAACTCCAAGGTAGTGGTGTTTGACTAGGTGTTTCTTTGCAAAAATGTGAAGAAAACACACTTCTAAGCACTATAGAGCACAATATAGAGAGAGTGTGAGAATTCTAGAGAGAGAGAGAGAGAGATTTTGTCTCTAAAATTTCTGAACCCTCAAATAGGGGGAAAGGCCTCCCCTTATACAGGAAATGCAAGCAAAAGCTTGCTTGACAAGCTTAAAGCTTGCCTTCCATCCCTCCATACACGTGTATGGAGGATGGCTCAGTGAGCCACAGCTGGCTCAAAATATCTGCAAAAATATCTGTTAGAACAAAGGTGGCCGGCCGGCCATCAGTGGTGGCCGGCAGTGCCTCATTGATGGCCGGCAGTTCATCAAGGACACCACAAAACAAAGACCAACACATAGTCCAAAAATGAGACAGAATGGAAATAGGGTTTGGATGGATCAAACCTAGAGCATTCCGTCGCGAAAGTCAGACACTCGACAAGCAATCAAACTTGTTGCTGGATAAACCTACAAGAACATCCAAGTCTTAAGGACGGTCAAAAATGGGGTGTCTACAATTGCCCCTCTTTGACAGAACTCGAAAGTCATGAGATGACGGGAGTGAATGTCAAAACCCAGAGACGACCCATTTTTGACATGGTCGAAGACTCAGACAAACATTCAATATAACAATATAGAGATGCGCCCGCAGGCCAGGGCAAAATGCAAATGACATGCATGATGCAAGAGCATAACTTATGATTATGCAAAGAGGGCTGTAAAGAAGCATTTATGCAAAATAAATACAACATTTTAAGCAAGCGAATAAGGAACTACAGTCTCACATATTTCAGTAGAAAGGATGTAAGAAAATTATGCAATCTTCACTACGCTTCACGCAGGAAAGGTTAAGAGTGCCGCTGGGCACACCCGAGGTCTCAAACAAGATTCCGACGCGTTGCACGCGAAAGGAAAATAAGTGGTATAAGCATTGGAACACGTTCCAAATGCTCTTAACCAAGGAGGGGGGAACATAGGGACACATCCCAGCATTTCCAACCAAAGGAGTGGCATAAACATTGGAACACATTCCAAATGCTCTTAACCAAAGAGGGAGAAACATAGGGACACGTCCCAGTGTTTCGGAGTGGTACAAACATTAGAATACGTTCCAAATGCTCTTAACCAAAGAGGGAGAAACGTAGGGACACGTCCCAGTGTTTCGGAGTGGTATAAACATTAGAACACATTTCAAATGCTCTTAACCAAAGAGGGAGAAACATAGGGACCCGACCCAGTGTTTCAGAGTGGTATAAGCATTGGAACACGTTCCAAATGCTCTTGACCAAAGAGGGCCTAACACGCCGCACGCTCGAGGAGAAAGAACAACAACGCCTAAGGCATATGAGATTAAATGCGATAGATACACAAAGTGAACATGTGTGATAGATACACAAAATGAGCATGTGCGATAGACACACAAAGTGAACACGTGTGATAGGTACACAAAATGAGCATGTGCGATAGATACACAAAGTGAACACGTGTGATAGATACACAAAATGAACATGTGCAATCTCTTACTGAGACATAATCAATCTTAACCAGAACTTCTCTGAATGAACCGTATATACAATGCCGTGCCTTATGCTGTTGAGGCTCTTCTACTTTTTCTTGGTTATACTTCCAAACCACAGGTACTACTTTTCCTCCTGGCCATGTTCACAACTTTCCCTACTCTCCAATAGGGTGACAGACTAGGTTGGTTCAGCATCCAAAATTGAGGCGCATACCCGCTACCTCAACCTATGGGGCTTCCATACAGATTTCAAGCCGGGGACATATCCCTGGGTATTTAAACCAGACTCTAGTCTCGAAAATCCCGAACCTTTGCGTTCTAGGCATCAGCCATTCGAACTCTAGTTTCCACCATCTTAGTTGATCTCCTAGGAACTCATTGCAAACACAGACAAGATGTCCCTGGCAGGGAATGGTACTCAGGGAGAGCACTTCTGATCGCCATTCTGGCTTTGAAGCAGACTTGATCTTGAGCTTGAGCTTTGAGGTAGAGGCACACTCATACTTCAAAGCATTGACAAGGCCTGAGAAGGTGCATCCGAAATGCAATCTCGGAACTTTCTGAAGTCGAAACAAACTCAGATGCTTCGATTTTCCCTCTTTTCTTTTGCTTTGCAGTCTGGAACCTATGTAGCTTCAGATAGGTCCTTGTTCTACTGTTCTCACATGACCTGGATCGAACCCTGCAGTTTTATGAAAAGAACAAATCCTGTTTTGCACAAATGTGGAGAATGGCACAGCACTCTGAGCACAAAACGATTTTATTTTTGAAATTGAAATTGAGAAACGAGTTCTTAACCGGGTATTGAGCTTACGACTGACCACAACAAAAATGACTCAACAATGGAAAACAAAGGTAAAACAACCTAAACACATCTATTGACACTCGAAACGACTCAAAATAAGAATCGAGACAAACAAAAACACAACAAAACACAAGACTCAAATGTGCACAGGGAGGCTATTTCTCCGGGTATTGTTTCCTACCCTTTCTCATTTGTTATCCTCATATCACTATGGCACTCAATCTCTAGTTTTCTAAAAAAAAAAAAAAAAAAAAAAAAAAACCCTTTTCTTACTTTTTCCTCTCAGCGCACATCTCTCTATTCTTCAATCTCTCTTATTTTTTTATCCCTCCCCTGGGTGGTTGATGGACAAGTAGGAAGTTGCGGGCTCTTGCCCCTGGTATTCTACTAGATTCTCATATTTTGCTCACAACAGTGAACCTTCCCACAAAAGGGTTGTGATGCGATTGGATGTGCAGCAGATCTGCAACTGACATTGGTTGACGACGCCCTTGGCCAGTTTGGATGTGATCAGACCTGTCCAGATGAGGGAATGGAATACCCTGCTCCATTTCAGCTTGTGCTTCGCACTTGGCTTGATACCTCACTGCTTGGAGGATGAGAGAGCTTTCGGCCCTTTACTGGTAAGCTTCAGTTGTGCCCTTTCAGGCGAATATGGTGCCCTTTCCAGAAAATATGGTGCCCTTTCTGGAAAGTATGTTGATAATGGGGGAACAGACAGAAAACCTGACTCAACTGTATCCCTAGTTCATCATTTTGACCATTTTTTGTTTTTGGCTTTCTACGAAAACAATTTTGACCAATATAAGAGTTTGATTAACACGCTTGTTTGATTTTTTGATTCAAAATCATGCAAGTCAGGCTACAAGCATTGAAAATTTTCCTTTTTTGGGTTCAAGAAATGGTCCAGTTTTGGAAAAATGGAATAATTTTCGAGAGAATTAGTCAACGTCAATAAAAATTCTCAAAAACTATTTTTGCATTTGGCCACTGCTCAACCAACACGGAATTTACCCATGAGATGCACAACCTCAGATCTGAACTTGAATTATCTTGCAGCTGAATCTTCCAACAGAATAAAATAACTGATTTTGAACGAAGGCGAGCCAATTTGCACATAGACAAGATAGCCGAGTTGAACAAGGATAAACCAATCAACATGGATGAGCCAAGCAGGCTGAAAATGATTGGGGCCGAACTTCAAGATGAAGTTGCCTACGTATCCCAAACATGGGAATCAGGCCTGACGTAGTTCCGGGTTGAGGTTCACTCGGGTGTTGACACTCTTCTTTTGGCGCTCCAACTTTTGCCAAGGCCACCCTTCCAGGCTTTCGACCTTGCAAGTTATGTTTTTCTTTTCTTTTCATTTGTTTTCTTCATTTTCTTTTTTCATTTTTTCATTTTCTTTTCTTTTCATCTTTTCTTTTTTTTTCTTTTCTATTTTTTTTTCATTTCTTCTTTTCTTTTCTTTTTCATTTGCTCTAACTTTTGCCTGGGTCACCCTTCCAGGTTTTCAGCCCAGCGAGCCTCTCAAGGATAAAAAAGTTTAACTTTGTCCATGTTGATTGGTCATAGGATCTCGAAGCCATTTGAATCCAGGAGAATGGTTGTCGTTCACTGATGATGTAGAAGTCCAGCCAATGGGGGCTGAAGTTGCCCCTAGTGTTATGGATAGGAACTCGATTGTCCTTCAACAATAAATTTTCTTCTTCCAGCTACTGGAATTTGGCTTTCTTGCCAGTCTTCATTGGTTTGCAGAATGATCCATCTCTTGAATCTTTGAGCACATCTGACATTGTTGCCCCTAGTTCAAGGGCTACTTCTGATCTAGCATTGCAAGCTTCTTTTGATAAACATCTGATCTTCTTGATTTGACTTTCTTGTCCCTAATTCGAGGGCTGCTTCAAATCTGGCCTGGCGGGCCTCTTTTGATGTCATACGACCTGATTTCCCCTAGTTCAAGGGCTGCTTCAAATCTGGCCATGCAAGCCTCCCACTGTGGTTGACCATTGAACATTCTGAATCCAAGTTCAAGGTCTGAAAGCAAAAGGGGTTGAGTCTTGAGGCTGAGAGCGATCCTATGCTACACGATCTCAAGATCAATTCCACCCAAGTTTTCGCAGGACCGCGCAAAACATTTTTGAATCTTTTGAGAAAGCGACTAGTCGCTCGCGCTGAAGACAGTGTAGAATCAATCTGGATCAAGCCAGGATCCTTCTTAGTACTCACATTAACAACATGATCTCATTTATTAAGGACTTAGCATGTCTCTCTTCCTCTCGATTGATCAAATTTTTGCAAACCCCGAGGAATTCCTTCCTCTTTGTTTTCATCACAATGTTCAAAAAGTTTTGAAAAACTTAGGTCAATGCAATGATTTCAAGACACAGAAAAGTAGGTGAAAAGCACTGTTGTTCATTCAAATTTGTTGGTACAATTGGCTCAAAGACAGAAACAAACTAAAAAAAAGAGTGAAAATCACTGTTGTTTCACTCAGATCTTCTGGTGCAACTGGCTCAAAGGTAGAAACAGACGCAAAAGAAATGGTATAAAAGACCAACACAAAACAAGCAAATGATGTCCGAGGTAACACCCCCGAGATCACCCGACTCTAACACAACAGGACTGACTCGGTACAACAAGACAGACTCGACTAACTCAGTACAAAAAGAATGATTCAAAACAACATAACAGAACTGACCCAATACCCAAGTCAGAAAGTACAAAAACTAGCATTTGCACATTGCTCAAAACAGTGCATGTCATTCCCACGTCTGGAGTAAATCGAGCGCCATCAGCAGGTGATTCATCCCCCGATCATATAATCGCATTATCCCCCAAGTTCACTGATCCAGTGCCGATAGACTTTGCAGAGCCTGGTGCGACGATGACCTTGTTATCAATCAGATCTTGTATTTCATGGCGAAGACGAAAACACATGTCAGTGTCATGGCCGATTTGTTGATGGAAGGGACAGTACTTGGCCGGATCATGGGAGGGAGGAAGTTTATTCGATAATGGCCGCGGCTCCAGGGGCTTCAGATGCCCCTTTCTGATTAGGACCTTCAGGGTTGCTGACAGAGACATGTGCAGTGGGGTGAACACCTTCTGGCCCCGAGGTGGGTATTTGGCAGGTTGTGAGCTGGTTGTGTTGGATGTACCGGCGAAAGGGTCGACGGGTGTTGACTGGGTTTGCCGATCTCTTCCAAGTGTAGGATTGGAACTGAAAGGGGTGTTTCTGGTACAACATCCCTTGTCCCGGCTTGCCCCTTGATTCAAACTGCCCCCAACTTGAGTGGCGAAAGTGTCATCCACAGTCTTTGCAACAACTGCAAGCACTTGCTGTTTGTTCAGTCCTTCGGCTTTCAAAGCCTCAACAGCCCACTGAAGATGTTCAAAGGGACCAATGCTTGCCCCTACCTTGTTCTTACCACTTGCTTCCACTTTGTCAAAGGATCGGGTCGCTATATCAGAGCGGAGCCCAGTTGTTGTCGACACGCCAATACCCAGATCTGAGATGGCTTCAGGTTGGCCCTTTTCAATTGCCACTTGCATCAAGATCAAGGAGCCTTTTGGATTGAAACTTTTGGCCTGTGATGTAGTCGACGATGGAGCCAAAATTCCAAAGGCTAAATCTGCCACAGTTTTTTGCAAATCTTCAATCATACTCACTAGCTCAGAAGTAGTGGGTTCATGGGTTTGAGATGATTGAGGTTCAGGCACCCATTATGCATAAGTCCATGCTGAGTGGAATGAACACCTTAGGCTTGGGTAAATGGGCTGGGGTGATGTATATACTGGGGTCAAACAGGTTGGCCATTGTTTGGATGAAGTTTACCTACCTAGGTGGAGGGTTTTGATTGACATTTGGTTTTTCTGGAGGTGCTATTACCTTGTTGTCAATGAGATCTTGAATCTCATGACGTAGTCTGAAGCAAAAGTCGGTATCACGACCATGCTGCTGATGGAAGACACATCATTTAGCTGGGTCATGCTTTGGAGAGAGAGGATTGGGTAGAGGTCGTTGCTCTAACGGTTTCAGATGTCCTTTCCTAAGTAGGACCCCTAGAGCTTTAGACAAAGGCATATAAAGTGGGGTGAAAACCCTCTTGCCTCGGGGTAGATAGTTTGCAGTTTAGGGGTTTGGATTGGACGTACCAACAAAAGGGGTGGCTGTTTTCGAAGTGGTGGTGACCATTCCAACTTCAAAAGATCTTGCAGCTGCATCACCACTGGTGGTCGCATTCGAACTGCGTGTATAACCCTTCTTGGGTGACTCCCTTTCGTGGTCAATCAGACCTTGTTTCATAGCATCCTCTATCTGTACCCAAATCTCATGGAGGTCAGCAAAGGTGGGGAGGGGTAAGACAATCATCCTCTGCATCAACTTCGATAGCAGATTCCGCACGATCATCCTTATCTAGTCTTTCTCAGCTGGCCTGGTGGTCATCATAGAAGCTTTGGCTCTCCAACGGGTTACGAAGTCAGAGAAGCCCTCTTTTGGCTCTTGTCTAGTTGCCTCGAGATCACGAGTTGTAACCTCGATTTGCGTGTTGTACGAATATTGGGCGACAAAATCCTCGGCCATCTCTTCCCAACTCCTCTTTACTGAATCCTCCAACTTAGCGTACCAGATGGCCGCAACACCTGACAGGGTCCGACGGAAGAGAGATAGCTTTTGTAATCTTGAGAGACCCATTGGCTGTAAGATATCCGAGAACAACCGCAGATGTACCATAGAATCTCCAAAACCATCAAAACGGTCTATACGTGGCATCTTGAACTGGTCCGGCAATGTCACTGCCGAATCCGTGTAACCATTCTCTATGTCTGGAATGGAGTTAATGCCTTGAGCCCTCTTGAACAGCTTTTCAATCTTGCTCACTTTTAATGCAGTTGGATCCACTTCGAACTCGAAAGGGGCCTCAATTGGGTGGGCTTGTGCTTTAGAAGTCTGAGGTGGAGTGGGATCCACTAGGACATCTGTATTCTCTTAGGCATTGGCAGTAGGGGCAGGAGCCCTTGGTGCAGGAATTTCTACTGGAGGTGGGTGGGATGCAGAAGTTATTCCCTGTTGTGTTTGTTGCTGCTGCTGTTGAAGCCTGGCAATGATTTCGGCCTGCTGGGCCACGACCTCGGTTTGGTGGCGGTAACTTCTGCTTGGCGGGCAGCATCCCGCTGCATGGCCTCCATAGTCTGTTGGAGCTGATGCATCATGTCTTCCATACTCATACTGACTAAAGGGGGCTGATCTATCGGATCTTGTGAGTTTTCTCTTTCTGAGGTGGAAATAGGAACTGAGCCAACTGCGTAGAGGTGATGTAGATAGTGACCGCTGAACTGGAGACTGTTAAACTGGTGATTTGTGCCTGACTGGCCTTTTTTTGCCTTGCCTCTGGCAAAAGAAACACTAATTGCTCTGTTGCACTGAATCTCTGATTTGACAAAGTCTATCAACACAAGTCTAATGCACTCGGGGGATAGAAGCCTTCTGAAGCTATAGTTCTGAGACTACCTAGCAAAAGAGAAAACAAACAGCACCTCAGCCTGATTTCACCAGCACAGATATGAGCATAGCTGAATGACTGTGCTCTCTACTGAATTCTGCCCCAAAATCAGATACCCTCAAACTGATACTCAGACATTGTAACTGATACATGCATTCTTGCAAAGACACACTCTAACAGCACATAGCAAGCAAGCGAGAGCCAAAACACCCCTATGGTGGGGTAGGGTTTCCCTGTTCTATTTTCGTCAGGAGCTAGAGGTTCACTACGCACGCATGTGGTTTCAAACAACCTACATTCGGGTAAGCAACCTGTCCTAGTTTGGAATAGTCTCTAAGGCTTCCGATATGTAACTAGGTTGATTGGTCAAAAAGGGTGCCTCGGCGGTGACCCCGACCCGAGGTTTGTGTTTCCATCGTGGCAGAGCCCGTAACCGGTCAGCCTTATGGCACGCTTTTCCAAGCAAGCCTCCGGCAAACCGTTCAGGAATAGCAGATGGCAAACACTGTGACTTAAGCGCACCGATGCAAATGCAATGCAAAGAAACACATAAGTGTAAACAAAATAACATATCATGATGTTCGAGTCAAGTTCTCTAAATCCCCAGCAGAGTCGCCAGAAACTGTAGACCGCCCGGAACTCTTTCCGCGCGCCCCCCTTTCGGAGAGGGCGCGAATTGGTTTCTAGTTACTACAGTTCGGACTCCCGTCACGATTCTGAATCTAATCTTACAAAGTGCAATGTAAGACTGATAAATCACCAAAGAGTCCAAATCCGGCAAATCGTTTTGGAAAATTGATTTTAATCAAAAAGCGCCAAATATGGACTGCATTGCTAGATTTCAGAGTCGCCACCTAAATATTTTGTTTTAGGAAATTTAGGAAACCCTGACTCGTGCCTAAGGCCACGTATCCGTCATCACCAAATTTGCTTCGGCTCGGGAACTTGGGTACGAGAGGGGTAGGTCCTGAAATGAGCACCCCCACTCGCCCGATCAAAGGATCAACTTCTACTAAACATGATATGTTATTTTGAAAACACATGTGTTCTTATTCCGGTTTATTAGCTAACCTTACTATGTGATGCGCACAGCATACAAGTATAAACTCAATCACGCGGATTGGAACAAAACAACTCATGTTTGTTTTTCAAAAATGGTTTGAAAGTGCTACTCGCAAGTAGGCTAAAGCACGGATTTGCCACCCTCAAGTGGGCTTAAAACATGATGATTTGCCACTCCAAGTGGGCTTAAAACTCACATTTTGATGAATTGTTCCAATTTAAGTAATGAAGCCTTCATCCACAGGCATTCATGTAGTTAATCACTTAAGCAAGTAGCCTCATGGCAAGCATGCGATCATGGAAACACTCACACTCATGGAAGTATGCTAAAGCATAAACACTTACAGTGTACTCCGAGCCAAAACAGAAGCTAATTAGAAATATGCATGATCCTAACTATGCTAGATGCCTAATGCAACGCATGCAAAAATGCAACTAAAATAGGCTTGGCTATCTAAAATGGCATATGAATGCAACACTTGATAACATTCTTTGAAACACATATTCAAGCAAGTGTATTGAAATACAATGCGGTTTGAACGATGCGCCAAGCCCAATGCATGCAAGACAAATGAATGATGCAAACATGTAAAGCATAAGGTATGCTAATCAAAACGTGCCCTAAAACTAACCATCGAAAGCGGTAAGTAAAAGGGAGAAAGAAATGGGGTTAGAAGACATGCACACACACACGCACCCTTATTACAACATTTGCCCTCTCGACGGAGAGTCCGAATGAACAAGCTAAGCTAATCTAAGCTAAGCTAAACTAACTAATCTAATTAAACAAATTAGACTAATTATTACAAACCGATAAGAAATAGCAAACTAAGCTACTTAATTATTACAACACTTAATTAATTAACAAACTAATTAATTAAATTACAAACCAAATAAACATGCATGATATTTAAACTAGGCTGCCTCAGCTCTGCCTTGGACAATGAAGGATGCATGCTCTCGGTTGCCGCCTCAAAACGCCTTCCGGTTTGCTCTCTTAAGGCTCTATTTGCAGGGTGTCTTCAAGAACTTGTTGCTGGAACTTACCAAAACAGTGCTGGGGGAGTGCACCAATGGCTTGCCGCCATGAGGAGCTACTGCCAGCCACCTGCCGACCAAAGATGGGCCTCTGTCGGCCAACAATGCAAGGTGCCGGCCACTGGTGTGCTGTGACACCAAATTGCAACAGAGCACAAAACAGAGAAAATGGAGGGTCTCCCAAGGGTATGTGTGTACCATGCTCCTCCTTATCACCTCAAAACATCAAAGGAGTTGCATAACTAAATCCAAGACCATTAACCAAGCATTTTGAATGCATAATGGTCTAAGACCCGACTTGTACACATTCAATAAATGCACAACAAACAAGGCACTAAGACCACGGCCTTATCATGAGTGATCAAAGGCAATGGAGACAAAGAGAATTAGCTCATTTTCATCACTTCAAGTATGAAATGAACCAATTCATCTTGTGTTCAATATAACGTCCGATTGAACACCATGCAATGCAAACAACATGTTTATCTTGGTATGTTTTACTTGGTTGATTTTTTTACACATTTTAGATTACCAATCAATTCCTTAACCGGTTGGTCCAATTGTGAAAGTCCTCTAATGGGAAAGATATCAGATATTTCAATGTTAAAGTGGCATGCACAAGACTCTATCATGTAAGCAATGCATGCAAGACATGTTAAGGGCCCAAAACACTAAGGCTAGTGAAGAGCATCATACAAGAGGCATGCAATACATAGCCTAAACAACCGCACCAGCTTTGGACAAAGCTCAATCATGCCAAATCAAAGGCCAAGACAAGCTGAAATTGAAGCTCAAATGACTAGACAGACATGCATACATGTTAGGCCACAAACAAGGCACAATACACAACCCTCAAAAGCAATGAAGGAGTGACGTATGTGAGAGTGTGACTACACTATATGCACTGAAATTACATGCTAAATGGCGCCATACCATGCAAACATCACATGCATAACATGTTGAAGGCCTCGAAACCCAAAGTTAGTCAAGGCCCCTTACACTATAGCTATACAAAGCAAGCCTCAAAGGGCCAAGACCACTCAAACCAGAGCTAGAGCATGGAAAAACATGAGTAAAAACATGCTAAGACAGAGCTAAAACATGCTAGAACAATGGACTAACTCATGAAGCATACTATGCTAACAAGCAAGATTGCACTAGAGGTGTAAGCTGTGAGCAACCAATGATCAACAAGCCAAAATAGAGTTATGGAAGGTCTAAAAAGTCACAAAAATATGCTTGAACAAAGTCACAAAGAAGTAGAAACATATGCTCATTTGGTGGGCCATCAGCACAAGCAAACAAGACAAGAGGGAAGGGACCACCCCCTCCCATTGAGACCTCAAAACCAACTTTCCACCAATGAAATTCCTCTGGAATTCAGTGGTTAAAAGGCCAAAGAGAGATAGTTCCAAAGGCTTTAAAGGATGGCCCAAAAGCTTAGCAAATAAGGCATACAAGGGGGGTGAAACACCCCTAACTCCCACAGGGCCTCAAACAACCATTTTTAACACTTAAAAAAAGAGCTTTTTGTAGTTAATAACCAAGCCTAAAACAGCATGCAAAGGTGGCTAATATGGTATACAAAAATAGGCTTAAAAGAGGGAATATGCTCACCCTTGAAGCACAGTAGCAAGAGGACAACTTCTGAGCCAAAAACCAACTTTTTGAACTCCAAACAAACCTCCAAGGACCTCAGCTCCAAGGTAGTGGTGTTTGACTAGGTGTTTATTTGCAAAAATGTGAAAAAAACACACTTCTATGCACTATAGAGCACAATATATATATATAGAGAGAGAGAGAGAGAGAGAGAATTCTAGAGAGAGAGAGATAGATTTTGTCTCTAAAATTTCTGAACCCTCAAATAGGGGGAAAGGCCTCCCCTTATATAGGCAATGCAAGCAAAAACTTGCTTGACAAGCTTAAAACTTGCCTTCCATCCCTCCATACAAGTATATGGAGGATGGCTCAGTGAGCCACAACTGGCTCAAAATATCTGCAAAAAATAATTACAATCTCACATTGAGAAAAGAAATAAAAAGTGAGTTCTTTCACTTATATAAAGTGAATCATATACTCTCATTTAATATTATAGTATTGTGCATGTTTTAATTCAAGATGGTTTAAATTTTAAAATAAAATTTAAAGGTTTTAATTAATTAATTGTGTTATAAATTGGTTAATCTTTTGACTTAATCGATTAGGCTGAATCGTTTTCGGTTTGATTGATTCACTAGTTTAATCACGGTTTTTAGCTGCTTCATCACAATATATTGCTTAGATTTGTTTGATTTGAAATAAATTAAGATTGACCTTATTAAAAATTGAACGATTGAAATTATTTGATTAGAAATGAATTTCCCATCCAAACAACTGTTAACTTTTATTTTACAATCCCACATCAGGAAAATGAGAAAAAAAATGAGTAGTTTCACTATATAAACCTTATGCTCCCACTTAATATTGTAGTGTTGTATATGTTTCAATTCAAGACAGTTTAAAATTTAAAATTAAAATAAAATTTAAAGTTTTAATTAATTAATTATTGTAGAAGTTGGTTGGTCGTTTGACCTAGCCGATAGGGTGAATCGTTTTCGGTTTGACTGATTTGCTAGTTTAACTGCGATTTTAACGGTTTTATCAAAATATATTGGTTAAATTCGTTTGATTCGAAATAAATTAAATATTGACATAATTAAATATTAAATGGCTAAGATTACTTTATTCGAAATAAACTTCATGCCCAAACAATTGTTAACTTTTAAACAATTAAAAAATTCTCATTAGCTAACTTTCATTTAATTTTTTATTTTATAATCTCACATCGGAAAAAAAGAAAAAGTGAATTATTTCACTTACATAAAATGAATCTTATACTCCCATTTATATAAGCAAAATGAGATTTTTAGTGAGAAGCCTTAATGTAGACACCCCATTTTTGACCGATCTTAAGACTCAGACGTCACCGATTGAGCGCTCGGTGATAGTGCATATTGTGCTCGTTTTGGAGTTTCACAGTCTCGGCTGCGAGGCTTGCCTCCGGGCTCTTTTGTGCTCAGCCTCGGTTGCGAACCAAGTCCCGTTTTCTCTATTTTCTCTTCCCTAAGGGGAGAGAGACGTCTCGTAGACTATCTCTCAGTGGCCGTAGGCTACGTTTCGTGGTCGTAGGCCATTTTTCCCGTTTGGAGGCCAGTTTCCGATTTTCAGAGCCGTCGGCCGTGCGCCTCGGTTCGGGACCGCCTAACTACCTCCGTTTGCTCCGGTTTTTGGCACACACCTTGTTTCCTCTCCTTGGAGGGACACTGTGGCCCGGGAGACCACCTTCGTGGTCATACGCCACCTTCGGTGCTTAACAGCCTGTTTTCGGGGCCCCGGATTGCGCGTTTTGGCCCCCAAACCTTCGTTTTGCATCGGTTTGGGTTCATTTTTGGTATGGACCTTTGTTTCATTTCTAGGGAGATGGTAGGATGGTGGGAGGCCACATTTTCCCCTGAAAAACCAGTTTTCTCATTTTCTCTCTCCTAAAGCCGATTTTTCTAACAGAGAGCTGGTTTTTCTTACTTTTGAGCCACAATTTTTGGTTTTTCACACCACCATTGTGTTGTGCTCATCTGGGAGGCCACCAATATGGGTAGGCCGACCAGTAATTCTTCTTAACCCTTTTGAACCCCTCTAAAAAGCTGATTTTTCTCCTTCCTGGGTCACATTTTCTGGTTTTTCTCCATACAGCTGTATTCTACTCATCTGGGAGGCCACCTTTTTGGGTAGGCCGACCAGCAATTCTCCTTGAGCCTTTTGACCCTTGGTCAGCCGACCAGGGGAGGTGGTCGGCCGACCACCTTGAACCTTTTGAGCTGGTCGGCCAGTCTTGCCTCTGTGAGTGTGTTCCAGCTGTGCTAGCTGTTTTGCACTTGACCCACTGTCTGAGGGTTTTGTCCTCGTTTTGATCCTTTTAAAGGTGGTTTTGCACCCTTTGCTTAGCTTCCAAAGGAAGTTTGACCCTTTGGTCAAGCTTCTTGAGGAAGCTTGGCCCTTTTGGTCAAGCTTCTTTTAGAAGCTTTGACCCCTCTTTGAGGCTTCTCCAAGAAGCCATGGCCTTCTCCCTCTATATAACCAACCCTCCATCTCTCTACCTCAAGCCTCCAAACACCCTTGTTCTTGGCCATTTTACACTACAACTCATAGCCTACCACCTCCACCATCCATTCCAGCCCCTTGAAGCTGATTTTCAGAGGTTGAGAGCTCACAATCTTGGACCAAAAGCTGCTGCATTGCTGTGCTACAAGGGTAAGTCTCCATTTCCCATTTTCTTGCATTCTTTTGCTTCATTTCTTAGCCCTATTTGCAAGCATTTTTGGGCTTCAACCTAAACTGTGAAGTGTCTTATTTTTAGCTCCTCTTCAACTTTGTTTAAGGACACTTTTCTGTTTGAGGTCATCTACTTACTTGTGAACATTTTCAAGATTTTTTATAAACTGGGAAAAGTCTTGTTTTGACCTCTTTAAGTTTGATAGAGGTCACTTTTCTATTTGGAGTCATCTTCTTCCTTGCATGCTTTATTTCCTCATGCTTTGAGCCATACATTTGAGCATTTGCATTGGCCTTGTTTTGGCCTCTTAGCCACTGAAATCCAATGGATTTTTAGTGGCTTTGATGTGCCTTTGAGCTCGAAAACCATAGAGGGGTGGCCCTCTCACCCCTCATTCTCTTTACTAGCATTGTTGGCCTTCCAAGGGACTCTATTTTGCATGCATTGAAGTCATGTTTTAGGCCTCATTTTGTGGGTTTTAAGGTCTGCCTAAGCTCTGTCAAGAGCCCATTTTGCCATATTTTATGTCCCTTATGCATGTGTAGAGCAATCCCATTCAAGGCCTTTCAAAGGGACTTTTCTTTGCATGTTTCCTAGACTGATTTCAGGGCCAATTTGGTGAGTTTTAGGGCTGTCATAATCCATTTCCAGACTTTGTTTTGCCATGCTAAGTGTCTATCTTGTATGTGTTGAGTAACCTCTTGCATGGCCTTTCAAAGGAACTCATCATTTTTGCATGTGTTGGCTACATTTCAGTGGTTATTTGGGCATATTTTGACATGTTTTATTCACTGTTTTTGTCTGGTTTGATGAGTTCTCATATGCTTCATATACATGCCATGTAAACCATGCTTGCTAGCCAATGTTGCATGTTGTTTTAGCCCATCATGTTAGCATTTTTTGGCCATGCTTTAAACTAGTAATGTGCATGTTTTGGGACTGCCTTGGTTCTGTCTTTGTGCTTCATAGTCAAATAATGCTTGCTTTGCATGGTTATGGTTCAATACATGTGCCTAGTTTTGAGTTTCGGGCCTATAGCATGCATTGTATGACATATTTGCATGATTCGGGATCATTTAGCATCATGTTTCAGTGCTGAAATTTACATGTTTAAATGCCATGCTTCATCCTTGCCATGCCTTGTTAGAGTTGCATGTTGTGCCTTAGGTTCGGTCCTCGGTTCGTTTGTCTCATTTTCATCTTATGGCCACTGATGTGAGTGTGGCTGAGGTCCACTCATATTGGTGTAAGCCCATATTGCATTGTGTATGCCATCTTAGTCCATTGCATGTGCATTGGTGCGCCTAGGACACCGTGTTTGCCATCTGCTATTCCTGAGCGGTTTGCCAGAGGCTGCGTGCCATAAGGCTTACCGGTTACGGGCTCTGCCAATATGGAAACACAAACCCCGGTTTTACCGGGGCACCCTTTTGACCATTCGACCTAGTGCATATTCGGAATCCGTAGTGACCATTCCAAACTAGGACAGGTTGCTTACCCAATATAGGTTGTTTGAAACCGCTGCGTGCGTAGTGAAACCCTAGCTCCTGACAAAATAGGACCGGGAAACCCTACCCCAACATAGGGGTGTTTTTGGCTCTCACTTGCTTGCTATGTGCTTTTAGAGTGCGTCTCTACAGGAATGCATGTATCAGTTTGCAAGTCTGGGCATCAGGCCTGCGGGCATCAGCATTAGTGTTTTGGGGAATCAGTTTTACCTGAGGGTAGCAGTTTACAGGCACAACTTTGGGGCAGAATTCAGTAGAGGGCACAGTCATCCTGTTATGCTCATATCTGTTTTGGCGAAATTGGGCTGAGATGCTGCATGTTTTCTCTTTTGCTAGGGTAGTCTTGGAACCATAGCTTCAGAAGGCTCCGATATCCCCTAGGTTTCATTGGACTCGTGTCAATAGACTTTGTCAGGTCAGAGATTCAGTTCAAGGGCAAATCAGTGTTCCTTCGCCAGAGGCAGGGTAAAAAGGCCAGTCAGGCACAGATCATCAGTTCAACAGTCTTCGGATCAGAAGTCATTATCCATCTCACCTATGTGCAGTTGGGTTGAGATATCTGCTTTTACTCCAGAGATAGACATACCGGTAGTTCAGATAGATCAGGGCAGTATGGCAGGGATGGAGGAGATGGGGTGCCAACTCCAAGAAAGTATGAAAATCATGCAGCAGGACGCTGTCCGCCAAGTGGAATTTGCCAAACAGCAGGCCGAGGTCATGGCCCAGCAAGCAGAGCTAATCACCAGACTCCAGCAACAAGCCGGGGTATTCGCTTCACACCAAGCTCCTCCCCTACCAAGAGATCCAATACTCGGGGAGACACCAAATGTTCAGAATATCCAGGAGGATACAGACATCCCGACAGGGCCAGCTCCGCCCCCGATTCTACCTCAATTATCCAAGGCACCCACTCCTATCAATCAACTAGACTCTCCCTTTAAGTTCAAGGTGGACCCTACAGCGTTGAAGTTGAGCAAGCTTGAAAAGATGTTCAAGAAATCTCAGAGAGTAAAGTCCATCCCGGACATCGAGGATGGGTATACCGATGCAGCTGTGACGCTGCCGGACAGATTCAAGATGCCGCATATCGATCTCTTTGACGGCTCTGGAGACCCAAGGGTGCACCTCCACCTGTTTTCTGATATCTTGAGGCCAATGGGTTTGACCACAGCTCAGAAGTTGTCTCTCTTTGGTCGAACCATGTCTGGGATAGCCGCAATCTGGTATGCGAAATTGGAGGATTCTGTGAAACGGAACTGGGAAGATCTGGCTGAGGCCTTTATCGCTCAATACTCCTACAACACACAGATCGAGGTCATAACTCATGATCTCGAAGTCACCCACCAAGAACCAAAGGAGGGCTTCTCAGAGTTCGTGACGAGATGGAGAGCAAAGGCCTCAATGATGACCACTAGGCCCACTGACAAAGATCAGATTCGGATGATTGTGCGCAATCTCCAGCCCAAGCTTATGCAGAAAATGATTGTTCTCCCCTTCCCCACCTTTTCAGATTTACACGAGATGGGGGTGCAAATCGAGGACGCTATGAGGCAGGGCCTTATTGACCAGGAGAAGGAGCAACCCAGGAGGGCGTTTTTCCGCAGTTCGAATGCGACCACCAGTGGTGATGTAGCTGCAAGATCTTCTGAAGTGGGCATGGTCACCACCACCACATCAAAAACAGCTACCCCATTCACCGGTGCGTCCGGAAGTAGCTCGCAAAAAACCAAATATCCACCTCAACTCAAGAGGGTTTTTACCCCACTTTTATGCCTTTGTCAAAGGCTCTAGAGGCCTTACTCCAGAAAGGATATCTGAAACCGTTGGAACAACGGCCTCTACCCGATCCTCTCCCTCCAAAGCATGACCAGACTAAGTACTGTGCCTACCATCAACAAACCGGTCATGACACTGACAGTTGCTTTCGTCTGCGCCACGATGTACAGGATCTGTTTGACAACAGGGTCATCGCCGCGCTAGTCTTGGAAAGTCTATCGGCACTTGATCAGTGAACTTATGGGGGATAATGTGACTATGTGATCGGGAGATGAACCACCTGCGGATGGCGCTCGATTTACTCCAGATGTGGCGTATGGCACGCACTGTTTTGAGCATTTGTGAATGCTGATTTTTGTGCTTTCTGATTCGGGTATTGAGTCAGTTTTTCATTATGTCGTTTAGAGTCTGTCCTGTTATATAGAGTCAGTCTTTTCATACTGAGTCAGTTGGGTCTGTCTTGTTGTATCGAGTCAGTCCTGTTTTGTTAGAGTCGGGTGATCCCGGGGGCGTTACCTCGGATATCACTATTTTGTTTTGTGTTTGTCTTTTCGCTTTCTTTTGAGTCTGTTTCTGCCGGGGAAGCCAGTTACACCAGTAGATCTAATTGAAACAGCTGTGGTTTTCATGCTTTTGTGCTTGTTTCTGCTTTGAGCCTGTTGTGCCAGCAAACTTGAATGAAATGGCAGTGCATTTCACCTGCTCTTTTGTGCCTTGAATTCATTACATCGACCTAAGTTTTTCAAAAACTCTTTTTGAACACTGCAGTGAAAACAAAGAGGAAGGAATTCCTCGGGATTTGCAAAAATTTGATCAATTGAGAGAAAGAGAGGCATGCTGAGCCCTTAACGAATGAGATCATGCTTGTTAGTGTAAGTACTGGGAAGGATCCTGGCTTGATCCAGATTGGTTCCGCACTGTCTTCAGCGCGAGCGATTTGTCGTTTTCTTAAAAGATTTCAAAAAATATTTTTGCGCAGTCCTGCGAAGACCTGTGTGGAATCGCTCTTGAGATTGTGAAGCCTAGGATCGCTCTCAGTCTCGAGACTCGACCCCTTGCTTTCGAACCTTGAACTTAGATTCAGAATGTTCAACAGTCAACCACCATGTAAGGCCTGTGTGGCCGGATCAGAAGCAGCCCTCGAACTAGGGGCAGGGAAGTCAGATCAAGAAGATCAGATGTCGTCAAAAGAAGCTTGCAAAGCTAGATCAGAAGCACCCCTCGAACTAGGGGCAAAAGATGCCAGATTGTGCTAGAAGAGCCGAAGATGGATCATTCCACAAATCAATGAAGATCGGCAAGAATGCCAAACCCCAGAAGGGAGGAAAGAAAAAGACATTGCTGAAGGACAACCGAGTTCCTATCCGCAACACTAGGGGCAAATTCACCCTTCATTGGATGGACTCCTGCATCATTAGCGAACAACAGCCATTCTCCTAGATTCAGATGACTTCAAGATCTCAAAACCATTTGACATGGACAAAGCTACACTTTTACCCTTGAGAGGCTCGCTGGGCCGAAAACCCAGAAGGGCGACCCAGGCAAAAGTTAGAGCAAGAAAATGAAGAAAAAGAAAAAAGAGAAAAATGCAAAAAAAAAAAAAAAAAGAGAAGAACAAAAAAGAAATCAAAAAAGAAAAGAATGAAAAGAATTGAAAAGAAAAGAAGAACATAGCTCGCAAGGTTGAAAACCCGGAAGGGCGACCTTGGCAAAAGTTAGAGCGCAAAAGGAGAGGTTAATACACGAGTGTACCTTACCCCGAACTACGTAAGGCTTGATTCCCATCTTTGGGATACGTAGGCAACTTCATTCTGAAGTCCAGCCATAAACACTTTAAATTCGATTGTGTCCATGTGATGGTTTTGGTCATCTTTGTCTTCTTTGTATCCGAGAGTTCGGTTGTGATCGTCACTCTGAAGACTGATTACAATGCGCTGTGGTGCTATTCAAACAAGGGGAAACTTTCCATTGCCATACAATGTACTGTGGTGCTATTCAGACTAGGGCCAACTTTCAGTTGCCATGCAGTGCCGTTCAAACAAGGGGCAATTTTCCATTGTTATGGGTCCTGAGTCGTGCATCTCAAGAGTAGGTTCCGTGCTCGTTGAGCAGTGGCCGTTTGCAAAAATAGTTTTTGAGAATTTTTACTGAGGTTGACTAATTCTCTCAAAAATTACTCCATTTTTTCCAAAACTGGACCATTTGTTGGACCCAAAAAAGGAAAATTTTCAGTGCTCACAACCTAACTTGCATGATTTCAAATCAAAAGTTGAACAAGTGTGTTAATCTAACTCTCATATTGGTCAAATTGTTTTAGTGGGAAACCAAAACAAACAAAAAAAAATGGTCAAAATGATGAACTAGGGGCACAGTTGAGTCAGGTGTTCTGTCTTTTCCCCATTGTCAACATACTTGCCAGAAAATGAACTCTACCTGCCAGAAAAGGCACAACTGAAGTTAACAGCAAAGGGCTGAAAAGCTCTCTCATCCTCCAAGCAGCGAGGTATCAAGCCAAGTGCGAAGCAGGAACTGGAATGGATCAAGATATTCCACTCCCTCATCTGGACAAATCCGATCACGTCCAAACTCCCCAACAGAGCATCGTCAACCAATGACAGCTACACATTTGCTACACACCCAGTGTTAGCGCAACCCCTTTGTGGGAGGAATTCATCGACTGTGAGCAGAAGAAAGAGAATCTAGCAGAATGCTAGGGGCAAGAGCCCGCAACTTCCTGTTTATCCATCAACCACTCAGGAGAGGGATTAAAAAATGAGAGATTGAAGAATAGAGAGATGTGCGCTGAGAGAAAAAGTGAGAAAAAGGGCTTTTTCAGAAAAACAGAGCTTGAGGGCCGAGTGACGTGAGAATCACAAATGAGAAAGGGTGGGAAATAATACCCAGAGAAACAGGCTCCCTGTGCACGTCTGAGTGTCGTGTCTTTGTTTTATCTCGATTCTTGTTTCGAGTCGTTTCGAGTGTTACTCGATGTTGTTTAGGTGTTTACCTTTTGTTTTCCGTTGTTTGAGTCGTAGTGCGCTATGTTCAGTCGTAGGCTCACTACCCGGTCAAGAACTCATCTCTCAATTTCAAAAAAAATAAAATCGTTTTGCGCTCCGAGTGCCGTGCCGTTCTCACGTCTGTGCAAAACAAGATTTGTTCTTTTGTAAAACCGCAGGGTTCAACCCAGGTCATGCAGGAACAGTAAAACCAGGACCTATCTGAAGCTATATAGGTTCCAGACTGCAAAGCAAAAGAAAAGAGGGAAAATGTCGGGTATCTTATTGAGTTTGTTTCAACTCCAGTAAGTTTCGAGATTGCATTTCGTGTGTACCTCTTCAGGTCTTGCCAATGCTCCGAAGTATGAGTGTGCCTCTACCTCAAGCTCAAGATCAAGTCTGCTTCAAGCCAAAATGGCGATTAGAAGTGCTCTCCCTGAGTACCATTCCCTGCCAGAGGCATTGGCTGTGTTCGCAATGAGTTCCTAGGAGATCAACTGCGACGGTGGAAACTAGAGTTCGAATGGCTGTTGCCTAGAACGCAAAAGGTTCGGGATTTCCGAGACTAAAGTCTGGTTTAAATACCCAGAGGCGTGTCTCGGCTTGAAATCTGTATGGAAGCCCCAAAGGTTGAGATAGCGTGTATGCACCTCAATTTTGGATACTGAACCAACCTAGTCTGTCACCCGTTAGAGAATAGGGAAAGTTGTGAATATGATCAGAAGAAAGGCAGCATCCAAAGTGTTCTACGTGAAGAACCCTTGTCAGTATTTCAGAGCCTTTGTATTGTAAGTTGAAGGTAAGTGTTCGAAGAGCACGAGAGGAGATCCCCGTCGGAGAAGAGCGGTTCACCGCCACTCACCTCATGAGGTGTTTTCTAAGCGCGCGCTTTGTCCATTTATTGCTTTCTTAAGCATCATGCATTGTTACTACCTATCAAATTTCTTTCTCAGTCATGCACGATATTGTATGTACGTTCATTCAAAGAAGTTTCGTTTAAGATCATTTACTTAGTGTATCAATCACACTCTCTTTATTTAGTGTATCAATCACACTTCATTCACTTAGTGTATCAATTACACTCTAATTTATTTAGTGTATCAATCACACTTCATTCACTTTGCGTATCTATTACACTCTCACTCATTTAGTGTATCAATCACACTTCTTTCATTTTGTGTATCTATCACACACATTCTCATTTTGTGTATCTATCACACACATTCTCATTTTCTGTATCTATCACACGCATTCTCATTTTCTATATCTATCACACACATCCTCATTTTGTGTATCTATCATGCATATATTCACTTCATTTACTTTAGTGTATCCATCACACTTCATTATCTTTTGTGTATCCATCACACATGTTCACATAGTGCATCTATCACACTTTGTGTTCACCTTTAGTGTATCAATCACACTCTGTTCACTTAGTACATCTATCACACTTTGTGTTCACTTTTAGTGTATCAATCACACTCTGTTCACATAGTGCATCTATCACACTTTGTGTTCACCTTCAGTGTATCAATCACACTCTGTTCAGTTAGTGCATCTATCACACTTTGTGTTCACCTTTAGTGTATCAATCACACTTTGTTCACTTAGTGCATCTATCACACTTTGTGTTCACCTTTTTTGTATCCATCACACCTGTTCACTTAGTGCATCTATCACACTTTGTGTTCACTTTTTGTGTATCCATCACACCTGTTCACTTAGTGCATCTATCACACTTTGTGTTCACCTTTTGTGTATCAATCACACTCTGTTCACTTAGTGCATCTATCACACTTTGTGTTCACTTTTTGTGTATCCATCATACTTTGCTTCACATAGTGTATCTATCACACTTCGTGTTCACTTTTAGTGTCTATCACACTTTGCTTCATATAGTGTATCCATCACACTCGCTTCGCTTTGTGTATCTATCACACTATGCTCACTTTGTGTATCTATCACACTATGCTCACTTTGTGTATCTATCACACTTTGCTTCACTTAGTGTATCAATCACACTTTATTCATATAGTGTATCTATCACACTCTCTTCACCTTTGTGTATCTATCGCACATGCTTGCTAAGATTGCATAATCTTCTTACATCATAACTGCATGAAATGCAGTTTGATTTGCCTTCTTGCTTAAAATTGTCGCATTTATTGTGAATATTTGCTTCGTTACAACTTTATTTACATGATCCTTACTGCATGAAATGTAGTTTGATTTGCATTGCATTCTCGCTTAGAACTATTGCATCTATTGTGAATATTTGCTTCATTACAACTTGCTGCTTTGCATGGTCATGAATTACATTCGGCTTTGTGCATATCATTTTGCATTTTGCCCCTGCCTGCGGGCGCGCCTGCGGGCACATCTCTTCTTTATCTTGCCTGTTTGTCTAAGTCTTCGGCCTTGTCAAAAATGGGTCGTCTTTGGCTTTTGACATTCACTCCGTCAAGTATGACTTTCGAGTTCTGTCAAAGAGGGGCAACTGTAGACAACCCATTTTTGACCGACCTTAAGACTCAAACGTCACCGATTGAGCGCTCGGTGATAGTGCATATTGTGCTCATTTTGGAGTTTCAGAGTCTCGGCTGCGAGCCTTGCCTCCGGACTGCCAGGCTCTTTTGTGCTCGGCCTCGGTTTGCGAACCAAGTCCCGTTTTCTCTGTTTTCTCTTCCCAAAGGGAGGGAGTGGTCCCGTAGACTATCTCTCAGTGGCCTTAGGCTATGTTTCGTGATCATAGGCCATTTTTCCAGTTTGGAGGCCAGTTTCCGGTTTTCGGAGCCGTCGGCCCTGCGCCTCGGTTCGGGACCGCCTAACTACCTCCGTTTGCTCCGGTGTTTGGCACACACCTTGTTTCCTCTCCTTGGAGGGACACTGTGGCCCGGGAGACCACCTTCGTGGTCATACGCCACCTCCGGTGCTTAACAGCCTGTTTTCGGGACCCTAGACTGCGCATTTTGGCCCCCGAACCTTCGTTTTGCATCTGTTTGGGTTCATTTTTGGTATAGACCTTTGTTTCATTGCTAGGGAGATGGTAGGATGGTGGGAGGCCACCTTTTCCCCTGAAAAACCAGTTTTCTCATTTTCTCTCTCCTAAAGCGGTTTTTCTGACAGAGAGCTGGTTTTTCTTACTTTTGAGCCACAATTTCTGGTTTTTCACACCACCATTGTGTTGTGCTCATGGGAGGCCACCAATATGGGTAGGCCGACCAGTAATTCTTCTTGACCCTTTTGAACCCCTCTAAAAAGTTGGTTTTTCTCCTTCCTGGGTCACATTTTCTGGTTTTTCTCCATACAGCTGTATTCTACTCATCTGGGAGGCCACCTTTCTGGGTAGGCCGACCAAAATTCTCCTTGAGCCTTTTGACCCTTGGTCGGCCGACCAGGGGAGGTGGTCAACCGACCACCTTGAACTTTTGAGCTGGTCGGCCAGTCTTGCCTCTGTGAGTGTGTTCTAGCTGTGCCAGCTGTTTTGCACTTGACCCACTGTCCGAGGGTTTTGTCCTTGTTTTGATCCTTTAAAGGTGGTTTGCACCCTTTGCTTAGCTTCCAAAGGAAGTTTGACCCTTTTGGTCAAGCTTCTTGAGGAAGCTTGACCCTTTTGGTTTAGCTTCCTCAAGAGGCTTGACCCTTTTGGTCAAGCTTCTTTTAGAAGCTTTGACCCCCCTTTGAGGCTTCTCCAAGAAGCCATGGCCTTCTCCCTCTATATAACCAACCCTCCATCTCATTTTGCAAGGGTTAGAAGCTTTGGGCTGAGATATATACATACAACCTCCATCTCTCTACTCTCTAAAGCCTCCAACACCCTTGTTCTTGGCCATTTTACACTACAACTCCTAGCCTACCACCTCCACCATCCATTCTAGCCCCTTGAATCTGATTTTCAGAGGTTGAGAGCTCACAATCTTGGACCAAAAGCTGTTGCATTGCTGTGCTACAAGGTAAGTCTCCATTCTCCTTTTCTTGCATTCTTTTGCTTCATTTCTTAGCCCTATTTGCATGCATTTCTGGGCTTCAACCTAAATTGTGAAATGTCTTATTTTGAGCCTCTTTTCAACTTTGTTTAAGGACACTTTTCTGTTTGAGGTCATCTACTTCCTTGTTTGCTCAATCTCTCTTTTAGGGTTATTTTTGCATCCTATTTTAGCCTTACTTGTGAACATTTTCGAGATTTGTTATAAACTGGGAAAAGTCTTGTTTTGACCTCCTCTTTAAGTTTGATAGAGGTCACTTTTCTGTTTGGAGTCATCTCCTTCCTTGCATGCTTTATTTCCTCATGCTTTGAGCCATACATTTGAGCATTTGCATTGGCCTTGTTTTGGCTTCTTAGCCACTGAAATCCAATGGATTTTCAGTGGCTTTGATGTGCCTTTGAGCTCCAAAACCATAGAGGGGTAGCCCTCTCACCCCTCATTCTCTTTACTAGCATTGTTGGCCTTCCAAAGGGACTCTATTTTGCATGCATTGAAGTCATGTTTCAGGCCTCATTTTGTGGGTTTTAAGGTCTGACTAAGCTCTGTCAAGAGCCCATTTTGCCATATTTTATGTCCCTTATGCATGTGTAGAGCAATCCTATTCAAGGCCTTTCAAAGGGACTTTTCTTTGCATGTTTCGTAAACTGATTTCAGGGCCAATTTGGTGAGTTTTAGGGCTGTCATAATCCATTTACAGAGTTGGTTTTGCCATGCTAAGTGTCTATCTTGTATGTGTTGAGTAACCTCTTGCATGGCCTTTCAAAGGAACTCATCATTTTTGCATGTGTTGGCTACATTTCAGCGGTTATTTGGGCATATTTTCACATGTTTTATTCACTGTTTTTGTCTGGTTTGATGAGTTCTCATATGCTTCATATACATGCCATGTAAACCATGCTTGCTAGCCAATGTTGCATGTTGTTTTAGCCCATCATGTTAGCATTTTTTGGCCATGCTTTAAACTAGTAATGTGCATGTTTTGGGACTGCCTTGGCTTTGTCTTTGTGCTTCATAGTCAAATAATGCTTGCTTTGCATGGTTATGGTTCAATACATGTGCCTAGTTTTGAGTTTCGGGGCCTATAGCATGCATTGTATGACATATTTGCATGATTCAGGATCATTTAGCATCATGTTTCAGTGCTGAAATTTACATGTTTGAATGCCATGCTTCATCCTTGCCATGCCTTGTTAGAGTTGCATGTTGTGCCTTAGGTTTGGTCCTCGGTTTGCGTGCATGTGTGCACGCATTTCGGTTGTCTCATTTTCATCTTATGACCGCTGATGTGAGTGTGGTTGAGATCCACTCATATTGGTGTAAGCCCATATTGCATTGTGTATGCCATCTTAGTCCATAGCATTGTGTATGCCAGGTTGTATGTTAGAGCATTGTGTATGCCACGCTACATTGAGCATTGTGTATGCCATTTTATAGCATTGTGTATGCTAGGTTGTATGTTAGTCGCATTGCGTATGCCATCTCATTTGCATCGTGTTTGGGATAGGAGTTAGCCCAAGCACGGGAAACGAGGGACGTTTCGTATTCCGAGTGACGGAATGTGTCTCAATTCCCGGTCGCCGACACTCCGGATTACCCATGATGGAGTTTAGGTCTTGTTGTGTTTTCATGTGCATTCATTTCACATTGAGTCGTGCAATTCAACTCCTCGGCCATCATGCATCGAGATGCGTGATTGGTGGCACGAGAATCGAGACATGCATACATATGTGAAAATACTTTGCCATGCCCCTTTCTTGCTTTCTGTTGCAGCAAATCAGGAATCAACAGCCTTCAGGAGCTTCGCGCAATATTCCAGGCGTAATTGTAAACAGAGGCTAATCAGGGCATCGCAATGGATTTCTACGCAAGGCAACTCAAGCATGCATCATTTATCATTCGGAACAGAGCTGAGGCGGTCCATAGATTTGCGTGCTAGTTTACTGCTTTCCTAGATAAATTTGTTAATTAATTAAGGTTTTGTATTTTATTCGGACTGTATTATTTATTCGGACCCTCCGAGCGAGGGCACAATTGTAATAAGTGTGCGTGCGTGTGATGTATGTCTTCTAACCCCACGTCTTCTCTCTTACATTTACCAGCTTATGATGGTTAGATTAGGGCATGTTTCAATTAGCATACAGTATGATAGCATGTTTGCATTCATTCATCTGTTTTGCATGCACCGGGCTCGGCGCATCATACTAACTGCATTTGTATTTCAATTTCGAGTTCAATACATGTCAACTGTAGCATTTCATATGCCATATTTAGAATAGCCGAGCCTACTATAGTTGCATTTTTGCATGTGTTGCATTAGGCATTTCTGTATAGTTAGGATCATGCATGGATTTCTAACATAGCTTCTGTTTTGGCTTGGAGTACTCGGTAAGTTTTTATGTTTTAGCATCCTTGCATGCGTGTGAGTCATTGCCATGATAGCATGCTTACCATGAGGCTATATGCTTATGTGATATATTTGCCTGAATGCCTGTGGGTGAAGGTTGGGTTATTTGGATTGGAACAATTCATCGACTGCGAGTTTTAAGCCCACTAGATAGTGGCAAAACCATCTTTTCTAAGCCCACCCGAGGGTGGCAAAATCTGCATTTTAAGCCTACTTGCGAGTAGCAAACCATTTTCAAAACAAACATGAGATGTTCCGTTCCAATTCAGGCGACCCAGTCTATACTTGTATGCTGTGTGCATCACATAGTAATTCTTGGCTAATAACTGGAATAAGAACACATAATGTTTTCGAAACTAGATATCATGGTTAGTAGAGGCCGATCTTCGATCGGGCGAGCGGGAGTGCTCACGAAGTGACCTTCCCCAATCGTACCCAAGTTCCCGAGCCAAGGCAACTTTGGTGATGACGGACACATGGCCTTAGGCAACGAGTCAGGGTTTCCTAAATTCCCCCAAAATAAATATTTAGGTGGCGACTCTGCATCTGGCAAAGCAGTCTATGTTTGGCACTTCTTTCAAAAAAATCTATTTTCAAAAACAATTTGCCGGATTTGGACTCTTTGATGATTCATCGGTTTTTGCATTGTACTCTGTGAGATTAGATACAGGACCGTGACATTGAGTCCTGAACTGTAGTGAGCCCAAACGAACAGAACGAGATTTCCCTCCCGGGACGTTCGGGGACGTCCACACTTATTATCAATATCTCATACTAATTTTTTTGATTTTCTTAATTTTAAACAATTAAAAAAATCCCGATTAGCTAGCTTTCATTTAACTTTTATTTTACAAAATATAAAAAAAATTATATATAATTATCAGATTTTTATTAAATAATATATATTATATATGCTAGTATACTTTATAAGGAAAATGGCGTTTTTAGTGAAAAGCTTTGTGAGAGCTTTAGGTTGCGTTTGGTAGAGTTTTGTAAATATAATTTAAGAGTATGAGTTGTATTTTGAGTTTGTGAGGTTTTGAATTATGATTTGAGTGTAGAAAATTTGTTTGGTAAAGAGTTTTGAAAATAGTTTTGAAAAGAGTTTTGAATTTAGTAGGGAATTGTTGATGTGACATTTGATATTTGATACAAAAATTTACAACTCATAACGAAACATACAACTCAAAATTATTTTAAAGCACATAAAAAAATTTTAAAAATTCAGAAAATGTTTTTTTTGAATGTATAAAAATTAACATATCAATTGCAAAAAAACAAAAAATAAATAAATAAATAACTATTCCGGTCAACCGGTCGGACGACCGGTTCGGCAAAATTTGGAAAAAAAATTCCGAAAAGCGTGCTTGTCTCAGAGTTCTGTGCAGAGTTTTGGAAACGTATTTCCAAAACTCATTCCAAACATCATGCTCCAGTGTAGGTGTAGAATCATATTTCCAAAACACAACCAAACAGATAATTCATACTAATTTTCTAGATTTTCTTAATTTTAAATAATTAAGAAAATCTCCATTGGCTAGCTTTTATTTGATAATCCCACATCAAGAAAAGAAAAAAAAAATTATTTTACTCCTATAAAGTGAATCTTATACTCTCATCTCATTTAGTGAGAAGCCTTTCAATATCTCATACTAATTTTCTTGATTTTTTTAATTTTAAACAATTAAGAAAATTTTCATTGGCTAACTTTTATTTGATAATCCCACATCGGGAAAAGAAGAAAAAAAAAAAGAGTTATTTTACTCATATAAAGTGAATCTTATACTCTTATCCAATTTTTCATACCATTTTTCAATTCAATATGGTTTAAATTTTAAAAAAATTTATTAATTAATTATGACTTAGCCGATTAGGCTAAATCATTTTTGATTTGATTGATTTATTGGTTTAACTACGATTTTAGCGGTTTTATCAAAAATATATTGATTAGATTTGTTTGATTCGAAATAAACTAAAGATTGATCTGGTTAAAGATTGAAAGACTGAAATTGCTTGATTAGAAATGAACTTTCCGTCCAAACAACTGTTAACTTTTATTTTACAATCCCACATCAGGAAAATGACGAAAAAATTAGTTGTTTCACTATATAAACCTTATGCTCCTAGTTAATATTATTGTATTGTGTATGTTTCAGTTGAAGATAATTTAAATTTTAAAATTAAAATAAAATTTGAAAGTTTTAATTAATTAATTTTTGTATAAGTTGATTGGTCGTTTGACCTAACCGATAGGGTGAACCGTTTTAGGTTTGACCAATTCGCCGGTTTAATTGCGATTTCTCATATTGATTTTATTAATTTTAAACAATTAGAAAAATTTCCTTTGGCTAACTTCTATTTAATCATATAAAAATAAAACTCTAATTAGTTTATGATTTATTTTATAATCCCACATCGAGAAAAGAAAAAAAAAAAAAAGCAAAGTTTATTTCACTATCTATCTATATATTATATAAAGAAAATAGAATTTTTAGTGAGAGCCTTCTAGGAGTTCCAAACCCTTATTCTAAAATTATTGAATTTTGTTGGATAGTTTCTATTTACCTTTTATTTTACAATCCCACATTAAAAAATAAAAATAAAAAAAATAAAAGTGAATTGTTTCACTTATACAAAGTGAATCTTATACTTTCATTTATACAAGCAAAAGGAGATTTTTTTTTTTAGAGAAACCCTATGATCAATATCTCATACTTAATTTTTTTTATTTTTCTTAATTTTAAACAATTAAAAAAAAATTCCCAATGGGTAACTTCCATTTAACTTTTATTTTACAATCCTACATAGTTTTCATTTTAAAAATAATTTTATATAAGATTTTGAAACTATCATAATATTTAACTTTAAAATAATTACAATTCTACATCGAGAAAAGAAATAAAAAAGTGAGTTGTTTCACTTATATAAAGTGTTACAATTTGACATCAAGAAACAAAAGAAAAAGTGAATTGTTTCACTTATATAAAAAGAATCTTATAAAGAGAGTTTTAAGGGAGAAACATTTTAGAAGCTCCGAACTCTCATTCTAAAATTATTGAATTTTTTTAATTTTAAACAATTAAGAAAATTCTCATTGGCTAGCTTTCATTTACCTTTTATTTTACAATCTTAAATCAAGGGGGAAAAAAAAAAAGTGAATTGTTTCATTTACATAAGGTGCATCTTATGCTTCAATTTATATAAATTATTGAAATTTCTTAATTTTAAACAATTAAGAAAATCTCCATTGATTATTTTTCATTTAACTTTTATTTTACAATCCCACGTCGAGAAAAGAAGGAAAAAGTGAATTGTTTCACTTATATAAAGTGAATATTATGCTCCCATTTATATAAGCAAAAAAAGATTTTTAGTGAGAAGCCCTATAATCAATACCAATTGTTTTTTATTTTCTTAATTTTAAACAATTAAAAAAATCTCTATTGGTTAGCTTCTATTTAACTTTTATTTTATAATCACACATAGACGTTTTGATTTTAAAAATAATTTTATATGAGATTTTGAAACTCTCATAATATTTAACTTTAAAATAATTACAATCTCACATCGAGAAAAAAAATAAAAAGTAAGTTGTTTCACTTATATAAAATGAATCTTATACTCTCATTTAATATTATATTATTGTGCATGTTTCAATTTAAGATGGTTTAAATTTTAAAATAAAATTTAAAGGTTTTAATTAATTTATTTTATTGTAAATTAGTTGGGCTTTTGACTTAGCCGATTAGGCTGAATCATTTTCGATTTGACTGATTCACTGGTTTAGCCACGATTTTAGCTATTTTATCAAAATATATTGCTTAGATTTGTTTGATTTGAAATAAAATAAGATTAGCCTTATTAAAAATTGAACAACTGAGATTACTTGATTAGAAATGAACTTCCTATCCAAGCAAATGTTAATTTTTATTTTACAATCCTACATCAGGAAAATGAGGAAAAAATGAGTTATTTCACTATATAAATCTTATGCTCCTATTTAATATTGTAATGTTGTGTATGTTTCAGTTCAAGACAGTTTAAATTTTAAAATTAAAATAAAATTTAAAAGTTTTAATTAATTAATTTTTGTATAAGTTGGTTGGTAGTTTGACCTAGCCGATAGGGTGAATCATTTTCGATTTGACTGATTCACTGGTTTAATTGCGATTTTAGCGGTTTTATCAAAATATATTGGTTAAATTTGTTTGATTCGAAATAAAATAAAGATTGACCTAATTAAATATTAATCGGCTAAGATTGCTTGATTCGAAATAAACTTCCCACCCAAACAATTGTTAACTTTTAAGCAATTAAAAAAATCTCCATTGGCTAGCTTTCATTGTACTTTGATTTCATAATCCCACATCGAGAAAAGAAGGAAAAAGTGAATTGTTTCACTTACATAAAACAAATCTTATACTCCCATTTATATAAGCAAAATGAGATTTTTACTGAGAAGCCTTATAATCAATAACTCATACTAATATTTTTTATTTTGTTAATTTTAACAATTAAGAAGTTCTCGATTGGCTAGTTGTAAGGTCTCGATGTCCCACATCGGGAATGAAGGGGAAGTTACTAGACTATAAAAGTAAAAACTTGGACCTTTATATAGCATTGAGGCCTTTTTCTAGATGGAGAAATCCCTATCAGAACTGCTCAGTGAAGCATGCTTAGGCTGGAGTAGTTCTGGAATGGGTGAACCCCAAGGAAGAACAAATCCGTGCGGGCATAGCCCAAAGTGGACAATATCGATGACATGTGAAGGGTTGGAGCATTACAAATGGTATCAAAGCCGACTTTCTGGAGTACTGAGTGTGGGCCCCTGGCATGTGAGCTGGCAGGCTACTGCACGGAGACATGCAATTTTAAGGGGGGTAGATTGTAAGGTCTCAGTGTCCCACATCGAGAATGGAGAGGAAGTGTTACTAGGCTATAAAAGTAAAAACCTAGACCCTTATATAGCATCAAGGCCTTTTGCCGATTGGTGAAATCCCTAGCAGAACTCTCCAGTTAAGTGTGCTTAGGCTGGAGTAATTCTGGGATGGGTGACCCCCTGGGAAGAACAAATTCGTGCGGGCATGGCCCAAAGCGGACAATATCGATGACATGTGAAAGGTTAGGGTGTTACAAATGCTATCAAAGCCGACTCTCAGAGTATCGAGTGTGGACCCTTGGTGTCTCTCGGTGCATGTGGGCGGGCTGGCAAGCTATTGTACGGGGACGTGCAGCCTTAAGGGGGGTGGATTGTAAGGTCCAGTGTCCCACATAAGGAATGGAGGGAGAGTTCCTAGGCTATAAAAATAAAAACCTAGACTCTTATATAATATTGAGACATTTTCCTAGCAAAACTGCCCAGTTAAGCGTGCTTAGGCTGGAGTAATTCTGGGATGGGTGATCCACTGAGAAGAACAAATCCGTGCGGGCGTAGACCAAAGCGGACAATATCGATGAGATGTGAAGGGTTGGGGCATTACAAACAGTATCAAATAGCATCGAGGCTTTTTCCCGATTGGTGAGATTTTAAGGAGGGTGGATTGTAAGGTCCTGAGTCCCACATCAAGAATAGATGGGAAGTTCCTAGGCCATAAAAGTAAAAATCTAGACCCTTATATAGCATCGAGGCCTTTTCTCGGGTGGTGAAATCCCTAGCAGAACTCCCTAGATAAGTGTGCTTAGGCTAGAGTAGTTTTGGGATGGTTGACCCACTGAGAAAAACAAATCCGTGTAGGCATGGCCCAAAGAAAACAATATTGATGACATGTGAAGGGTTGGGGTGTTATAAATGGTATCAGAGCTGACTCTTCAGAGTACCGAGTGTGGGCCCCTAGCGTCTCTCGGTGTATGTGGGCGGGCTTGTGAGCTGGCACGGGGACGTGCAGCCCTAAGCGGTGTGGATTGTAAGGTCCTGGTGTCCCACATTGGGAATGGATTCGGCGTTCCTGGGCCATTACAAAAATTTGTAACATCCCAACCCTTTACATGTCATCGATATTGTCCGCTTTGGGCCACGCTCGCACAGATTTGTTTTTCCCAGTGGGTCACCCATCCTAGAACTACTCCAACCTGAGCACACTTAACTAGGGAGTTCTGCTAGGGATTTCACCACTCGGGAAAAGGCCTCAATGCCATATAACGGTCTAGGTTTTTGCTTTTAAAGCCTAGGAACTCCCCCTCCATTCCAGATGTAAGACACCAGGACCTTACAATCCACCCCTCTTAGGGCTACACGTTCCCGTGCAGTAGCTTGCCAGCTCCCAAGCCCGCTCACATGCACCGAGAGACGCCAGGGGGATTATAAGTCGGCAAGCTGTTATACGGAGATGTGCAGTCCTGAGGGGGGTGGATTGTGAGGTCCTGGTGTCCCACATCGGGAATAGATGGGGAGTTCCTGGGCTATAAAAGTAAAAATCTAGACCCTTATATAGCATCGAGGCCTTTTCCCAAGTAGCGAAATCCATAGCAGAACTCCTTAGTTAAGCGTGTTTAGGCTAGAGTAGTTCTGGGATGGGTGACCTACTAAGAAGAATAAATCCGTGCAGGCGTGGCTCAAAGCGGACAATATCGATGACATGTGAAGGGTTAGGGTGTTACAAATGGTATTAGAGCTGACTCTCCGGAGTGCCGAGTGTGGGCCCCTGGCGTCTCTCAGTGCGTGTGGGCGGGCTTGCGAGCTGGCAGGCTACTGCACAGGGACGTGTAGCTTTAAGGGAGATGGATTGTAAGGTCCCAATGTCCCACATCGGGAATGGAGGGGGAGTTCCTAGGGTATAAAAGTAAAAACCTAAACTCTTATATAGCATCGAGGCTTTTTCCTGGGTGATGAAATCCCTAGCAAAACTCCCCATTAAGTATGCTTAGGCTAGAGTAGTTCTGGGATAGGTGACCCACTGGGAAGAACAAATTCGTACGGGCGTGGCCTAAAGTGGACAGTATTGATGAGATGTGAAGGGTTGGGACGTTACAAATGTCATCGATATTGTTTGCTTTGGGCCACACCCGCACGGATTTGTTCTTCCTAGTGGATCACCTATCCTAGAACTACTCCAGACTGAGCACGCTTAACTAGAGTAGTTCTAGAATGTGTGACCCACTAGGAAGAAAAAATTCGTGCGAGCGTGGCCCAAACCGGACAATATCGATGACATGTGAAGAGTTGGGGCGTTACAAATGGTATTAAAGTCGACTCTCCGGAGTACCGAGTGTGGGCCCCTGGCATCTCTCAGTGCATGTAGGCGGGCTTGCAAGCTAGAAGGCGACTGCACAATGACGTGCAGCCTTAAAGGGGTGGATTGTAAGGTCCCAATGTCCCACATTGGGAATGAAGGGGGAGTTCCCAGGCTATAAAAGTAAAACTTAGACCCTTATATAGCATCGAGGCCTTTTCCTGGGTGATGAAATCCCTAGCAGAATTTCCCAGTTAAGCGTGCTTAGGTTGGAGTAGTTCTGGAATAGGTGACCCACTAGGAAGAACAAATCCGTGCAGACATGGCCCAAAGTGAACAATATCGATGAGATATGAAGGGTTGGGGCGTTATACTAGTTTTCATTTAACTTTTATTTTACATAATATAAAAAAATTAAATATAATTATTATATTTTTATTAAATAATATATTACTTTATCATGTGCATAGCACGGGTGATATGCTAGTTTTAATAAATACAGAAGAGCAATGTTAGAAGTTCGAAATAAATTATCAAATATTTTATACAATATTTATATGAGTGTAGGACTCAAACATCATATCGGACTCAAATGGGTTCTACAATCATGTTGTATTTAAGGTTATATTTAGTTCATAAATTTTGAAAGGGATTTGAAAAAAGAAAGGGGAAAGATAGGTAAAATATAAATAAATTATAATTATGTTTCACCTATATTTTATACTTTTTTACTTTCCCTGTTCAAATCTCTTTCTAAATTTATAAATTAAACACAATCATAATAGAATATTTGATAATTTATTTGAAATTTTTAGTATATAAAGAAATAAAACAGACTTTGTTATATGTGTGTATATATAGATATATTCGTTACAAAGTTGGTTGGTGATATCCAAGACTACGTAAGGAATTTATGAATTGAGACATTCTCTCTTAAAAATAACGATAACTTTCCATATTTATTTTGTACTATGGCTGCAAATGAAACGAGTCGAGTCGAGCTTTGCTGAGCTGGAGCTCGGCTTGATTACTTATCGAGCTCGTTTATTGAGCTCAAGCTCAGCTCGGTAAGAAACTGAGCTCGAACTCGACTCGTCTCGTTAACATTAATGAAACTTGAGTTCGGCTCGGCTCGGCTCGATAATTTTTTTTAATATTATTTATATTATTTAAATAAAAATATTTAAGTAAAAAATATTATTTATATTATTTAATATATAAATAATGTATTTATATATATTTATATATATTATTTAATATATAAATAATATATTTATTATATAATTTAAATGAAGGTAAACGAGCCGAGCTTATGCGAGCTCGAGCTCGAGCTCGGCTTGTTTACTAAACGAACCTAATAGTCAAGTTCGAGTTCGGCTCGTTTACTAAACGAACCGAGCCGAGCCCTTAACAAGCCGAGCCGAGCTTGTTCGTAAACAACTCGGTTCATTTGTAGCCCTATTTTATACTTATTAGATAAGTAATAAAAATGTTTCATTACAAGTTGTAATGCAAAGGAACTGAATCTGGGAAATTTTTCTATTAAATAGAACACTTATGAGGTTTGAAAATTTTCTATTGAATAAAACACTTATTACAATTAAAAAAAAATAATGAAAAATTATGTAGTGTCTGAAACGTTATTAAAATCTAACCAAAATTTTAAATTGATAATGAAGGATTAAAGTCTCTATTGTGGGATCATATTATAAGTAAATATTGACCATTAATATTAAATTTTGCGATGTAGCACTAACGAAAAAAAAAAGATACAAACAAAAACTTTAACAAATTCTATTATGGTTTTGTTTCGATAGAGTTAATTTATTAGTTTCATTTGAAAAAAAAAAATGACTTTTTGGTATGGATGTGATAGTTTTGAGAGAAAATGTAAAATAATTATAATTTGAACGTGATATTTTGTTATTAACTTATTAGTCTATTTTATCTTTTTATGTTTTTTTAGTCTGAAACCAAGTTGCCAAAAGGCAAAATGCATAAAATTAAGGGTATAAACTACCAATAGGTCCTAATAGTTTGATTTAATTTTCATCAAATCCTATTGAAAATAAGTCCTAACAAAAGTGTCGCTAAAATTAATTGTTTGTGACTATTTTTGGCATATGTCGCTAAAAATTGACAATTAGTGACTTTTTTTTGTCACGGTTTTTATAAATTATCACTAAAACTTACAATTAGTGATATTTTTTATGACGAATTTTTCAAACTATCATTGAAAGTTGAAACTCAGTGACATTTTTTTTTTGTGACAATTTTTTTAAACTGTCGCTAAAACTTATAATTAGTGACATTTTTTGTGATAAAATTTTCAAACTGTCGCTAAAAATTAACGATTAGTGACTTTTTTTAATAGTTTTTGATGAAAAATGTCATTAATTTTCACAAGACTTATTAGACAATAAGTTTACTTATTAAAACCTACACGTAAATACTCCTAAAATCAGTACCACAATTAAATACAACTTTTGAGAAATTATATTTTTACAGACCTACTTACCTCAATACACTCACTTATTTGAATGACAATTATATCTTAAAATAAAATGACTATAATAAATATCAAATCCTAGCCAATCCATCTCATCTCTTCTCTCCTCTCTCTTCTTTCTTCCCTCTCTCTTCTTTTTCTATCTACATTCATTGTTCACGAGTAAGTTCTCTTCTGCAAATGATTTTTTTTTTATTTTTTTATTTTCTATAAGCATCGTTATGTGTTTATTGTCACCCAGTTGTTTGACAAAATCTCTCAATTAGAAAAGTCATTTTTGTTTTTCTGCTTTAGTTCATTTGAAGGCATCCAGTTGACTAGAAAAACTACGTTTCAGAACTCCAATAACCTCCTTGTTCGTTGTTTGAATAAATGGGTTTGATAGACCTATGTGCGTAACTTGTTTGACAAAATGCCTCTATCAATTTTGTTGTGGGTTTAAAAGTCAACCTACTGGGTTGCTATGAATCACGAGTTCAGAATCTAAGTGTGATAGCCAGTTCACTGACCACTTTTCCGCAAAATCTTTTTATGTGGAAAATGTTTTTGTGGAAAGTAATATGCTTTAGTTTAGTCGGTTTTTGATGGCTGTGTGGGTGTGTGTGGATGGAAAGTGTGTGTATAATAATTGAGTTAAGAGTTATAATTAAAATATGTGGTGTGTGGAATGAGATAAATAATACTTTATTAAATTCATAAATATGTACACTGAAAAATGATATATATTGAGATAAGTAGGTATGTGGAAACAGAAATTCTTTTTCAATAAGTGTTGGGAAAAAAAATAAAAAATAAAAAAATTAAGCTCTACCTCATATAAAAAAATTATATATGTTTTTGTAATTTACAGTGTAACTACCATAGAATCTGTACCGGATTCTAACTCCATTATTGCTTCATGTCCGCTTCCCACAATGATTAGCACAGATAATTATAGATTGTCGAATTTTTATGATAAGCAGTGATAACTAGGGGTTGTTTGGGAACACTCATTGTAATATATATATATATATATATATATTTTATCTTTTATCTTTTTTTAATCATATTACTTATTTATTCTTTTACATATCTTTTTATAAAAAATCAAAAATATACTTATTTAACAATTTTTCAACTGACATCTAAATGAAGTTAAAAAAACATGTTAAAAAAATTAAATTTACATCATATAATAATTTTTTTTTTTAAATATTTTATAAATTACTCTTTGGGGTTCAAGAAGTTATATCTTGCCCATTGAAAATTTTAATTTTATAATAAATAACTGCTTTTATTAATAAGTTCTTACACTACAAGGAAAAGCAGTTTTGGCGACTAAAAACCAAATTTTCGTCGCTGAAAGTAGCACAATTGGCAACTAAAATGGAATTAATAGCCAAAAGTGAACACTTTTGGCGACTAAAAGAGTTTAGTAGCCAAATGTATAGTTATTGGCGACTAAAAACAGATTTAGTCGCCGAATGTATGGGTTTTAGCGACGAAAGGTTTTTTAGTAGCCAAAAGTGATGGTTTTTGGCGACTAAAATAATTTAGTAGCCAAAAGTATAGGTTTTGGCGACTAAAAAATATTTTGGTCGCCGATTCTACGTGTTTTGGCAACTAAAAACAGTTTGGTCGCTGAAAGTGAAGCCTTTTGGCTACTAAAAAAAATTTAGTAGCTAAAAATAGGCAATTGGCGACTAAAATTCAGTTTAGTAGCCAAAATGGGACGTTTTTGGCGACTAAAAACAGGTTTAATCGCCAAAAATGCTACTTTCAGCCGGAACTTATTTTTTTAGCGACTAAAAAATATTTTAGTAGCCCAAAATTACATTATTGGCGACTAAATAATATATTTAGTCGCCAAAAGTGGCTTCAATTTTTTTTTAGTAAATAATTTATTTTTTACATAAATTATATTGCATAAAAATAATTATATTTATATATATAGTTTTATATTAATACGGGTTAATATAGTATATAAATAATATATATTGCATATATATTCATGTGATGTTGTAGTAGCATAGTGGAAGGAGTGTGTTGCTAAAGGTTTAGAAGCTAGAAGGTTGGTCATTCGAATTTCAAAAAAATCAAAAAAGTTAGCTTTTTTTTTTTTTCCACCGAACAACTTTTGGCGACTAAACTATTGGTCGCCAAAAGTATTTGTTTTGGCGACTAAACAGTTTGGTCGGCGTTCCATCAACTATTAGCGACTAAAAGATTAGTCGCCAAATGTATAATTTTAAACAGTGGAATTGAGTATTGGCGACCAAAACTTTGGTCGCTAAAGACCTGTCTTTTTGCCGACTAAAACTTTTTTAGTCGCCAAAACCTTCTGCAACCGTTTATTCGCGACAAAACCGGCGACTAAAAAATTTAGTCGAGGAAGGTAAAAAGGCGACTTTTGACGACTAAAAACGGACCTTTGGCGACTAAAAATTTTGTCGCCAAAGGTGATTTTTCTTGTAGTGTTAAATCAATTAATACTTTTTGATGATGTCAAAATTTTATTTTAATTAATAATTTAAAAATTTTTATTACTATATATGAGAGTAGTTAGGAATTTTATTTTTTTTGTAATTTTTCAAATCACTAAAAGAAACCTGTATTTTAAGTAAACCTTTTGTAATTTACCCTCATTATTGCCAATTGACATTTACAATTTTTTCTTTGATTATTTGTTGATTAGGAAGTGATAATAATCCTAACCATCTACAAAACACTATCAATCATATAAAAGAAATTTAACAACAATTAATCAAGAAAAAATCACATAACAATATTTAAACTCAAAAAGAAAAAATAATAAAAACTTCTAAACTATAGATATATCTCAATGTGTGAAATGATTAATCATTTGTAATATGATTTCAAAACTTACTGTTCAACAATTAAAAAAAAATAACTCAAGTAATAAATCCAAACTTTAGAGGTTTTCTGAAAGTATCATTGTTGTGCAGATTTTTCCTCCTATGAGTTGTGATTATATAAAATAATGTAAGAAATGAAGTATATTTTCATATATAGAATCACTATAAAATTTAAACGAAAAATCCATAATATAGTTTGATATAGAATTGGTATTGAGTATAGAATAATATACAAAAAAATAAGAAGGAAAAAAAAGACAATTTAGCATTAAAAAATCCTAATACCCTTAAAAAATTAAGAAGAAAAATGTGAAACTCAAAATTGGTATTGAGTTTGTGGATTATCTCAATTTATGTTAAAAAATATATGAAAAATAAATATTTGTCAAATAGAATCCATATAAAATAAAAAAAGTTAGTATAATTTAAATTATCAATAATGCTTTAGACCACTAAAAGTGGTGCTCTAAAAGCACCACTAGTGACGTGGCAATGGACGGGCCCGCTGCTTGTGTCTTGTTTTTTTTTTTTTTAAAGTGCTTGCCAACTCATTAGTGGTGCTTTAGAGTACCTCTTTTAGTGGGATGTATCATTACCGTTTAAATTATATTTGAATTTGTATAGAACTCTATATATAATTAAGAAAAAATACATGTTGATGTGACTCTCTTAAAAAAAGTAAGACCTTATAAGGTGTGTTTGTTTGAGCTTTTTTTAGCTAACTTATAGCTTCTAACTTTGGAAAAACTATTTTGGATTATTTATTTAAATTTATTTCAAACAACTTCTAATTCTAACAATTTATTTTAATTCAAAAAAGTTGATTCTAAGAAACTGCTCACCCCTTACTTCTGATTATTAACTTCTGATGTGGATATGTTAATTTACGGTTATACTCTTAGATTTTTTTTATTTTTTTAAAAATAGAAAGACCCAGATGGACTATAGATTATTATTATTTTTTTTTTATAAGAAATATAGACAAGTAATGAATAACAAAAAATAAAAATTAATTAAAAAAAGTTACTTCATAACTTATTTAACAAAAACTACTCAGCAACTTAAATTTATAATCCAACAGTTACACCAAATTGATTAACAATTTCGGATTAAAATCATAATTTATAATCTGTTTTAACAGTTATACCAAACTATACTACTAAGTATGAGAATAATATTATTTTTAACAATATATATGTATGATAATAAATTAAATATAAATTTATTAATTCTTAAATAAATTAACTATTAATGTCCAATAAATTTAAAAGTGATTTTTACTGGATCTTAATTAAAACACTTTTCTAAGATTTAAAAATTCAATATTGCTTTAGCGCTGAAACCAATAACAGATTAAAAGTGATTTTGAGTGGATCTTAATTAAAGCACTTTTCTAAGATTTAAAAATTCAATACTGCCTTAGCGCTGAAACCAATAACAGATTGATGATAAGGTCATGAAAGCCAAGCCACTATCGAACCACTCCCTCCCCCACACACTCTCACTCTCTCTCTCTCTCTCTCTCTCTCATGGTAAGAATTCAATATTCTTACCTATGCTTCATATCATAGGAATGGTTATAGGTTCTTTAAAATTCAAGTTATTTGCATACAAGTGCAATTGAAATTTTAATTGCTTAAACATCTTGATTTTCAGAAATTGTCAACTTTGGAATTGGGCCTAAAGTGTTGGTGAAAGCCAAATGTACGAAAATTTGTTGACAAGTTATTTGATTACATATTCTAGTGTAATAGTTTTGTAATATTTTTTCACATTTTATATTTATAAAAATTAATATAATATTTTTCTTTCTCGTTATAAATTTTTTTTTGGTTACATATACATATGCTTTCTCAATGTCAGAATCCTACATACTACCAAAAAAAAAATTGATTGCCAAGAACAAATTAAATAAACAAAAAGCAATTATTTTTCAATATTTCTATAAGAAAGTTACACATAAGACTTTGAGGTATTACATATCACTCCATGAACTTACACATACTATGACAAAGGAAACGAGACAGAAGTTACCACATTTGCAATGTTACCCTCTCTTCCACACTTTTGCAATATGTTTTTATTAAATATTACTTTAAAGGATAAATTACAAATACACACTCTGAGATTTATTTAAATTACAAATTACCCCCTATGATTCTGGAAATTATATTATGTCCTCTAAGGGTTTTAATTTTATAACAAATAGGTCATTTTGTTAATAAATCATCAAGTTCATTAACAGTTTTTAATAATGTTAAAATTTTATTTCAATTAATAATTCAGATAATTTTATTATTGTATAAGTGAATAGTTAGAAATTTTACTTTTTCAATTAATTCTATTAAATAAAAAATTTTAACAGGGAGATATTTATAATTTTTCAAACCACAAAAAATAATTCATATTTTAAATAAATCTCAGGGGTACACCTACTTTAATAAGATAGAAGTTACCATGAAATGCACTTGCACCGCACACTCTTATTATATGACTCATGAAATGAGCAAAAGCCACAGAGAGGGCTAGGAAACAGAAGTTGTTTAGAGGCATTGGAAGCCAGTAGGAGTAGTTTTGCCACAATTTTTAAGAACCGAGCTCAATGCAAGAGGGATGTTGAGGTTGAGGACCAAAATGTCTGCTTAATCGCAATGCAAAGGCAAGCAGCAGCCTCAAGGTCAGCAAGGCCTTGAATGAGACTGCAGCATGGTGTTACCGGAGGTGCACCTATTGTAACATTAACCAATCCCCCGAGCAAATTGGCACATACACCTAGTTTTAGGCCACCTATGGGGCAATTGCCTGTGGAAGGGCTCGGAGTCGGAGGTGGAAGTGGAGGTGGAGGTGGAGGTGGAGCACTATGTGCACTTGGAAAGGCAAAGAAGAGAAGGTTGAGCAAAAAAAACAAAGCAAGTGATGCATTATTGCTCTTGGAACCCATCTCTCTCAAACCCTTAAGAAAAAAAATAACAAAACTTTCTAAACTGTTGATGGTAGAAATTAGCAATTTCTAAAAGGGTAATTGTGATGGTGGAGAAAATATGAAGGGAAGAGTGGGTTTTTATAGGATGCAAGGAGGTTAGTCCTTGAATTGAGGTGGGAGAACGCAAAATACCATGTGACTTGCAATAAAAACACTCTATTCCTCCGTCGTCTTCTTTTGTGTGTGTGTGTCTATTTTATGTGTTCTTTTATTTTAACCAGATCAATAAATAATGTATTTTTGTAATATATATATATATATATATATATATTTATAAATTATATATTATGGCATGTATGTACACTTATAAATTTAGAAGGAGCATTGGCTCATAAATCCTAAAATCATAACTTATAAACCAACTAGTTCCAGAATTATTTTAATAAACACACAAATCCTTGTTTATGTAAATTGACACATATGTCACTATTTTTATGACATGGTCAATTTGAAGGTTCCCTCTTTAATTTTAGTTATTTATCACAGTTCATATGTCACATTTCAAAAAATACACTAAATGATTTTTGTGGTCATTTGTTGGTTTGGATAAATCACATTCTACATTCAATCCACCTAAAATATAACTTGTTCATTTTGGAAATCAAACCACATTTCACATGTCACATTTCAAAAAAGTATGCTAAAAGATTTTTGTAGTCATATTACTGGTTAGATAAACCACATTTCACATTTAATCCACCTAAAATGTAGCATGCTCATTTTGAAAATCAAACCACATTCCACATTCAATGCACCCAAAATGTAGCATGATCATTATGAAAAATCAATCATTATGCCACATTTCAAAAATCACATTCCAAAAAAAAAAATAAAAAATGAGCCCAACAATCAATAAAGACAAAAACATCTTAATGTGACACAATAATATATTAAATAGGATCTCATAGTAAATGTTTCCAAATCAACAGGAGCTATCAATCTATATAAAATAAAAAAATAAAGAAGAAAAAGACTACATGGTTTGTATATTTCTGAAATGGGATTTTCAAGTACTCACTATGTCTTAAACTAATAATCCTTTTTGAAAATCTAACTTTTTTTATAGTACAATTATTACATTTTAAAAATATTAAATTTTCAAAATTACACTTTGATAGTACATTTTTTTAAGAATATCAATTGTCATAATTGTACTTTTGTATTAATGAATTTAAAAAAAAGGCAAAATAGAAAATTCATATTATTTTAGTCATTAATTTTTGAAAAGCGACTAATATTTTGGAATAATGAAAAATAAAATAAGAAACTAATATTTTGGAAATGATGGAGTAGTTTTTTCAATTAGAATTCAGACCATTTTGTGGTTAATCTATGAAGTAAATTGTAAAATTAATTTTATATAATTGATTTGTGATATGTATGTTAATTTAAAAAATAGAAATCAGATAACAATTGTTTATTGTGCTTTCATGTATATGTATGAAGAACTTAAATTTAAAATTTGTCATAATCATGCTTTAATACCTTCCTACACGCCCATCCTTTGTCAAGTTGCTTTTGCTAGTTAAAAATGATAATTTCATCCACGGCCTTGATTTTGCGGACGTATTAAATGATTGCTTGGTATGTACTAAAATAGCATATGTTATTTTAATACATTACTTTATTTAGTTTATAATTAGTTTATTTAAATCACATCACCTATCTACCACATTACTTCAAATCTAACTTATATTTTATGTTTTTCCATAAAAAATTAAAAAATATACTAATCTAACACTTCCCAAACAATTCCTAAATTCTATAAACTGTTTATAGGGTTGGGCGAGTTTTTACACGGGTTAAATGTCAACACCTGGAGGTGTGATGGAATGCTTTACTATTTAAAAAAAAAAATGATAAATTAGTCATTTTTTACTTTTAACTCTTAAAATTTATGGGTAAATTATGCAAATGGTCTTTGTAGTTTACACATTGTGTCATTTTAGTCTCTCTAATTTCAATTTTGCTCAATTTTGACTATAAATTTTACATTTTGTCTCAATTTGGTCCAATAGACAACTTTTGTTAAGCATTTGGACGGAAAAGACCCACGTGGACAATATGTGCAAAGTTTTTAAAGGCAAAATAGTCAATTTGTTCTCACTCACAATTAACTCAATGATTTATCCATCTAATTGAGAGTGAGTTAAACTCACTCCTATTTAACTCAATGATATATATATATACACAGGAAGGAGAGAGAGAGAGAGAGAGAGAGAGAGAGATAATTATGAGAAGGTGTCGTCGAAGAGTTAGGGGAGGGGGAGGGAGAGGGAGGTGGCATCGAGGGCCTATAACGGATGGAAAGGTAGCGCAGGGTGATGGCAAAGCGGTTATTGTCACGCCCCAAAATTTGGACAATTAAATATTAAATTAGGACTAAACCCTAATTAATATTCCATCATCCAAATCCTAAGGGTGAAACAAAAAAAAAAAAAAAAAAATTAAATGCCAACCAAATCATCCACCATAATTTCATAACCAACCAATACCTCAAACATTAAAGTAACAATAAATAGTCAAAATAACTTAAATAATATACGATTACAAACCATGCCAAATTATTCCAATACTAAAATCATATCAAAAAATAATAAATACATAAACTAACATCAACTCTAACCTCAAGAAAACAAAAAAAAATCAAAGAGACATGTCCAACAATTATAGTTATTCCACGTCACTATCGTAGCCCCAACTAATTCTGCAAAGGAAGCTCGGCTGCGCTCAAACAGAACGCACCCGAGTTGCGAAGAGACAAAACGGATCAGTATATAGGTATACTGGTATGAGTATAAAATTTAACGGCCACGTGTCCACCAGATAAACAAAAATACATTTAATTCTTGTTACGGGATAAGACAACTAGTTCCATCTGCACCGAGACGAATGCGTAGTTTCCCGAGATACGGTGGCATTTAGTTTCTTGCCTGTACACAACGAAATACAAATTGAGTATAAAATAAACAAAATAGAAATAAAAATATGGTGGGTCAGCCTTGCATAAAAAGTTAGTAAGGCCCACCATCTTGCAAAAAAATAAAGTTAGTATAATTTAATCATAAGTAACTTGCTGAAGAAATATAAAAATGCACCGTTTCATGCTTAAATAATTCGAATTGACCAAAACTCAAAAAATAAAAGTTGTACAGAATCAAATTTCTTAAAAGACAGAGTGAACGAATTTAATAGAAACTGAACAGGTTGAGAGAAAAACTTGATAGAAGAACTTAGACGGAATTCAACCAAAAAAATCTGAAGCTGAAAACGAAAAGAAACTACCCTAAGATGATTTTTTTTAGAAAAATTCAAAACACGAAAAGTGTTCAGAATAATGTTTTGCTTCAGTTTACAAAAACCAATAAAAATAAGCTCATTCCATGGGTTAAAACAGCTTCTAAAATCTGCATTGCTAAAATGAATCAAAACTACATTAACCAAGATCATTCGATTATAAGTTCTAATCGATCTTTTTAATAAAAAGTTAAAACACAAAAGTTGTCTAGAATCACGTATACATACCTCTGCTCAAATTTCCTAATTTATCGAGGTCGTTTATTATTTTTTAGGATATACAAATCAACACAATTCACACTATACCAATAAACTCGTAATTAAATTCTTTGTACCTTAACTCCACCACTTCAGCCTCCACTTCCAGCCTACACATATATCCCATGTGCCTCCCGTATACCTAACACCACTTCGAACCAAACTTGCGCGGGGATATCGTCCCGAGTTTGATTCACATTTCCCGGATGGTTAACATATACGTATGCGCGTAAATCAAAGCATTCATCTACTCATGAGAGCGAGGTAACAATATATATATATGCAAAACATCTCACTCATGAGAACAAATATAACATTGTCAAACCTAAGGCATTCAAATAAATCTCATAATCCTCACTTTTTTATACACTCTTTCTCATCAACACTTAAATAAAACAATACACATCTCTCTATTCCAATAATAATTTCATCTTTAATGTTAACACCCTAAGGCTATGTTTGGTTTCAATTTTTGAATCAATTTTTTAAATTTTTTTTGAAAAGCAGAAATTAGTTTGACAAAAATAAATATTAAAAAAATATTTTTAAAATTTTATTTTTTAACTTCTAAAAGATAAAACATATGAAAATAAAGATTTTTTTAATTTATTATTATTTTTATCAAATTAGATTTTAGTTTTTTTTTTAAACATATTTTAAATCATACCAAACAGAGCCTAATTTTTCTTCCATTCACCCACCCTTCATTTGCCACCGTTGCTGCCACTTTCAACGCTCCATCACTACTACCACTGTCGTTGCCGCCACCACTCATTCCCTTCCATCCTAGACCTCTACAATCAACATTCAAAGTAGGTGATTCGCAGTGAGAACTTGTGGAAGTGTATGATTTATGGCGAAAAATAGTTACAGGCGGAGAGGGAACGAATCGACAGGAAGGGATGACGGAGGAGAGAGATGGAGCTGATAAGGACAATTGTAGTGTTATAGAATTAGAATTTGAGTGGAAAAAGAAAATGATATTATGGTATTTTTATTTTAAAATAAAATTATATTAAAGAAATGTTTAATTAATTGTGTGAATTGTGAGAAATTGGCGTGTAAAAATAGAATTAGCCATGACTTCCAACACCTCCTAGTAATGTTTATGTACCCACTTTCACATACCTTCCCCCTTTTTTTTTTTTTTTGGTTTAAATAATATTTCTATTATGATCAACTATATTTCAATACTTGATCATTTTTTAGCTTTAACACCAGCAAATTATAGAAAACTTATTAGTTACACTAAAGCATAACACCATATTTAGAGGTGGGCGCGGGTCGATTGCGGCCACGAAACCTCCAATCCGTCATCTGTCCGTCAGATTGGTGGATTGGAAAAAATCAATCCGCATTCGTCCGCCAATCCGACGGATGTGGATTGAGCAGTTTGGCGGTTTGGCGGATGGATGCGAATCAGTTTGGCGGTTTAAAATTTTATAAATTTTCAACATAATTCAACTTGTGCACTTCCTCAAAAAAAGAAGAAGAAAGTATTACAGTCAATGACTTAAAAAAATATTACAATCACTGCATGTCTCATCCAAAGCAAGAAAGTTTGAAACTTTAGAATATCACAATCACTGCATGCCTCATCCACATACTACAATCATAGCATGCCTCATCCACATAAAGTATTACAATCTGTGATTCTTAAAATATAAAAACAATTCAAACCATCAAAACCATGAACAAAACAGTAGTAGAGATTGTATGTCTCTGTATTGTTACATCCATATCTGTTTTTGAAAACAAAAACCAACCAATATATATCATATTTTCTATTTATTATTTTTAGAGATAGATTTAAAAATCAAAAAATATAGATAAATAATACGTTTATTTTTTTCAATTCAAAAAAGATATTCAAGTTGAAAATTTTTTTTTCAACAGAATATTTAAACTCTTTTTTAATTGAAAACACAAACAGAATATTTAAATAAACTGAAAATACAAAGTCTTATAAATTAGGGGTGCTCGCGGTTTGGTGATTCGGTTGCGGCCAAAGGAATCTCAAATCCGTCATCCGTCCACTAGATTGGCGGATTGAAGAAAATCAATCCGCAACCATCTGCTCGTCATCATGCATCCGTCCAAAATGCGGCGGATAGGTTCACTTCGGTCGATTTTGACGAATCAATATATCCGCTGCTCACTCCTAACCATATCCCTTATTAAGAAATTATAGTCCATTTCACATTATAATTTGTCCGTTAGGAATGGGCAAATGCTAGTTCGTGAGGGCTAGAGCTCCACTAGCCATACAAATCTTAATGTATTCATTATTTAATTCAGACCTAATCTTTAAAGAATGACAATCATATCTATCTAACACAAGTGGATCAGTACTTGTCCCACTATGTTACTTTATTTTTTAAAATAGCAATTGGTATGAAATAATTATTTTTTTCAAAATGATGTTTTATAAATTATAGTTAAACTATATATATGTTTATGTAGATGTAAATATATGCTCCGTTTGTTTGGGTGAATTTTCTATTGTTGAAAAATATTTATTGTATTTTTTGATATTTGGTACAATAGAAAACAAAAGTTAATAAAAAACGTTTTCTATAGTAAAAAATAAAAAATAAAAAATAATAATAAATAAAACAAGACTATATAGGCAAAAATTATTTTCTACTTTTAAAAGTTGAAAAATATTTTCCAAATTAAAGTCTTACCAATATTATTATACTACCATTGCCACTCTCAGCTCTACCACTGCTCCACCATTCCCACGGCCACTGTCACCATTATCATTGCAATCACTACCACCACCGCCACCACCACCGCCACCACGCCACCGCCTCCATCACCACCTTCGTTTTACTATTGCCTACCACTACCACCAAATATAAAAAAATATTTTTTATTTAAAAATATCTTTTTACCTAAACAAACGGAGCGATAATATTAGTTTTAAGTATAAATTTTTTTTTGCTACATATGCAATGTTGAAGAGTACTTTTAACACCATTGTTCTATAAAAATATAACCTCAATAAATATATGTAATAATTTTATATTTTGTTAAATTATAGGGTAAATTACACTTACCTCCCTTGAAATTTTTGACAAATACAGAGACTTCTTCTGTAATTTCAATAATTACAGAAACCTCTTCTACTTTTGTTGACAATATCAAGATTTCCTCAATCCGTTAATTTAGCAGAAACGCCGTCACTTTTCTTTCCAAAATGACCATATTATCCCTTTAAACTAATAAGCTGTTTAAATAAAAAAATTCGCTCACCTTCCTTGAGGCTAGGGCTGAGCAAGAAATCCATGAAATCCGAAATCCGAAATCCGATCCAATCCAGTCCAATCCATTAGGTTTGGATTGGTTTTTTGAATCCGTGGTTCGGTTCCGGATTGAAAAATTAAAAATCCGTAGTTCACGGATTGGTTCTGGATTGAACCCCACGATTCCGGATTGGAATCGATCCGGACCGTATACAAATAGTCTATATTTTTATTATACACCTTCCTGCATAGTTTCTTCTCTTATTTTATATAAAACTTAAATCCAAACCTAAACTCACATAGTATCTTCTTTTATTATTTTTGTTTGCTAGTTTTTAATGTTAATTTGTAATGGTCTAAATACTTATGGTGGAATCAGTTTTTTTATGGTTGTCTAAATTCTAGAATAGTATGTCGCTATTATGAAAAGACATGTTGTTATTGTGAAACTAATATGGTGTTATAATTATATTTTGTTGAATAGAACGACTTTTGGAATCTAATCCCACTACAAAAAAATTAAGGTTTTAAAACCCAAAATGTAGGGACAAAATTATTTTTTTGTGACCAAATATTTTTATTGCAAAAAGTGTCATCATTATATTTTTAGCAACGAAAATTGAATATTAGTGATGAATTATTATCCTTTTTGGGACCAATTTTTTTTAATTAAAAAATAAACTATTTTGAGACCAAATTATTTCGTCCTTAAAAGTCTATTTATTAGTGACACTTTCAAAATTTTGTTGTTAAAAGCTTTATTTTTTATTTTTTATTTTTTATTTTTCGGGACGACCTTTTAGCGATTATCCGAAATTAGTTTCTAAATATCTTTTGCAACAAAATTTTTAATTTTAGAGACTAAAACATTTAGTCTCTAAATTCTTATATGTTGTAGTGTCCGAATAATAAAATTTGAAAATAAATAATGAAATGCAAGTCCCATAAATTAATAACTTCAATTTTATGCTATAGTTTGTTCAATCAAACAAAGCTGTTATATTTGTTTGAATGAAAAAGTGGGACCTCAAGCTCGAGCCTGAGTCCAAGCCCGAGCCCAAGAAGAGATATTTGCTCCGTTTAGATTTGTTTTTCTTGGGTTGGAAAAAAGCTAGGAAGAAGAGGGTGGCCCCGTGTATATTGGATTAATTTGGGCTTGGGTCAGACCCAAATAGAAGGGCTCAGCTGAGCAGAGTCTTCGTGGGTTAGATAGTCTGCATGATTATCATGGGCCAACAACTCCCAAGTTATGATTACAATTTGTTGTGAGCTTTGGTTTTTTTTCTTTAGTTTCTTGGATGAAGCAGCCATCAAGGATAAGGATAAAATTGGGAGTAAACTTTTGGTCTAAATCTAAAGATAAATCTAAAGGGACTTTGATCCTCTCCATTATCAATATGGAGAGAACATAATCCAATTTAAAGAGTATTCATTCAGTGTGATGTTTTATCTTTAATCTTTATCGGATCAAAAATAAAAGATTATGTTTGGGTATTAGTTGTAACTTGCTGAAACTTTGTGTTATTGAAGGGGCTAAGTGTGAAATGGGTGGGGTGCAAGACTTGGGCTGGCCCAATCCACTGAAGTCCAAATCCAAGTGGGTTGGATGAGTATATGGGCAAACCAATTGAGCCCAACTTCACGATCAACAGTCCACCCAAGTCCTCAATCACTTGGGCCCAACCCGCAGTGGAAAGGCTAGTCCAGCCATGGTGCTGGGCTGGGCCGAGCTGCGAGACTGAACCTATGGGCCGAACAGAAAATAGGCCAAGCCCATACAAAGATATCCGAATGGATCAGCCCATCTCTATGAATGATCATGTGAAAGGCCGAGACAAGGCATAATGATACCGAGCTGAGGCACATCGGTACCGAGCTGAGGAAACCTCACAAAGAAACATGGGAGTTGTGAATATGTGCATATGCAAGTTGCCACCTCAGCTGGTCCCCTACACCTAGAATCACAGAAGTTGTTGAACCAAAGGAATGTGGTTTGTTATCAGCATGACTATAATGAGTATATGCATTCAATGACAACTACCAGGTGGTCCCTCACCTTGAGCAATGCTAAAAGGACACCTGGCAGCATCCAAGCTCCATGAACCCACCTTGAGAAGCAAGCAAGGAACACTATATATACAATATGAACTTCACATTGAAGGTAACTGGTTGATTCCAAGAAAAACCACATTTAGATATAAACTCAACTCGATATACACTCCTTCTCCGATCACTGATTCCCATACCGGAGGGGTTATCCAGCCAACCCCGGCCGGGTAGCTCTAACGGTGCTTCTTGTGGCAGGAACCTCAGTCCCTGGATAGTCCAATCGAGTGCAGGGCCCCGTTCCACTTTCATCTAGTGCGGAATCCGGTACACACAATTGGTGCGGTGAGCGTGGATCACTTCATCTCTAAGCTCTGCGCTCAGTTCCGGCTATGGGGATTGAGGACATTCCACCTTCAGCACATACCCCACAGATGGAGAAGACAAAGGAAAAAGGCTTGGCACTCCCAACAGTTCTGGAAGAACAAACCGGAAACAACAACCGGACCCCTGAATCCGTCGGGCATCGATTACCCTTCGCTGGAGGTTCTTCTCATCACTTTCTTCTGGAAAAGGATTACAGGGATCGAATCATAGACTCCATGGGGATAGAGATACAGGAGCTGAAAGCCCAACTTAAGAGGGTGTTGGGCGATCCGACAGAAAAGAAGACAGAAGCGGAGCCCTCTCGTTTGCGACGGAGGAGCTCATCCAGAGAGCCACCAGTGAAGAAGTTCCCCAGGAATGAGTCTGGGCAACAAAGCCAGCCTATCCCGGTACAGAGTGAGGCAGCAAGCAGTCACACCCGTGGGTCACGCCGGAGAAGGGCCAAGAGGCAGAAGACGGTTAGTCAACAAACTGAATACCCCCCTCAAGACCTTCGTACTTGGTTGATCGGCAACAAGCAGAGGGAACAACATCGGGATCATCTAGACCGTACTGTTCACCAGAGAGAACACCGAGCGCTGGATAGGCTCGTCTCCTCACCATTCTCCCCGGAAATTGAGGCCATGAGACCTCCAAAGAAATTCACCACACCAAAGTTTACTTCATACGATAGGAAGTCAAACCCGCTGACACATATTAGCCATTACAGACAAATGATGTCCCTGTGGAGCCGAGATGAGGCACTGATGTGCAAAGTCTTCCCATCCAGCTTGGGAGAAACCAGACTCCGATGGTTTGATCGACTCCCCGCTGGATTGATCCGTAGCTAGAAGCAACTCTCTGAAGAGTTCCTAGCCAGGTTCGTCTCCAACATTAAGATTCCGAAAGAGCCGGATACACTGTTCGGCCTTCGAAAGGAGTAGGAAAAAACACTGCGCAGTTATGCTAGGAGGTACTGGGAAGAATACAATGATCTGGAGGAAAATGTGTGTAGTGAACAGATGGCCGTCTTGTCTTTCAAGCATGACCTGCGCCCGGAAAGTAAGTTGAGACAATCACTTACCAAGTTGTAGACACCCCATTTTTGACTGCCCTCAAGACTTGGACGTCACCGTTGGAACGCTCGGTGATTATCCATGTTTGTGTTCGTTTTGAGTTCCCGGAGGTCCCGGCTGCGCGTCGTGCCTCAGAACTCTCAACCGGTTTGTTCTGTGCTTGGTTTTACACCAAGGCTTGTGTGTTTTTGCATTTGAGGGTAGGGGGAGGCTTGTTAGCCATCCCTGAAGCCCACCGGCTGCCCCTGAACTCCACCAGCACTCCCTCTTAGCCATCGGCACTGTTTTCTCAAAAACTTTGGCCGGTCGGCACTTTATGTTGCCGACCGGCACTTTTTTTGCCGGTGACTGTTTTGGCCGGCCGGTGTGCACCCTTTGAACCCCTGGGATATGGTGCATGCCAGCTGTGCCAGCTGGAATGCACCATCACATTCCCCCGTGCACAGGTGTGGCCATTTTGCACCCTTTGCACCCTTTGCACCCTCTAAGCTTCTAGAAGCTTGCACCTTTGGCCAAGCTTCTTGGAGAAGCTTGGCCAGCTATCTTGGCTTCTCCAAGAAGCCAAGACTCCTTTGCCCCCCCCCCTTGAACCTTTTGGTCTTGCTTGGCCATTAAGTCTTGGCTTTAGTTGCCTATTTAAGCTCATCTCATCTCCCTTGAGCTAGGTTGGAGCTTTTGAACCAAAAACCAGAGCATATATATCTATACATCTGATATATACATCCTCTCTCTCTATATCTCCCTCTCTCTCATCCTTGGTGTGTGTTTGGGACCCTAAAAGTGCACTTTTACCTTAGTTTTGCACCATCACACACACCATTACACCTTGCTTCGACCTTGAGGGGCTTAGAGGGTTGATTCTTGAGTTTTTGGGCTGTTTTTGATCAGAGAAGAGTGGCTGCACCTGTTGTTCATCAAAGGTTCTTCAAGGGTAATCTTTTTACTTTAGATTCCCCAATCTTGCACAAGTTTTTAGCCTATCTTGCTTTCTGTTTTGGAGCATCATGTAAACTGAAAATAGGCTTATTTTGAGCCCTTCTTCAACATTGAAGAAGGGCTCAACACTGTTGGGGACCTCCATGTATGACTTGCTTCATTACCCCTCTTTGGTCCCCATTTTTGCATGTTTGTTTAGCTTATTTTGCTTCTGTTTTTCGGCCATGATCAGAACTGAGAGTGGACATATTTTGACCCCCTTGTCATGTTTCATTAAGGGTATTTGGCTGTTTGGTGAATTTTTTATGTACTTCATGTTATAGCCCTCTTGTGGCCTTAATCTTGCATGGCATCTTTAGCATGTTTGTATATTGATTTGGGGGCTGTCATCTACTGTGAGTAGTCATATTTTTGGTCCCTTATCAGTGTTGTATAAGGGTCTTCTTCTGTTTGGGCTTTGCATTATACACTTGCCATGTAAATCATGCTAGCTAGTCAAAATCGCATGCTAATTTAGCCAAGCATGCTAGCTTATTTTGGCTACATTTCATACATGTTTTAGCATTATTTTGGGCTTCATAGGGACTGTTTGTGGCTGTCTTCATCATTCGAGCATCGCTTTGCATGTTTATAGTGTATTGCATTTCACTAGCTTTAGTGCTTGAGTCCTTAACAATGCATTACATGAGTGTTTGCATGCTTTGGAGTAATTTTGGAGTCATTTGGCATGCCATTTTAGATCTGGAACATGCACCATTGTATGCCATATTTCCTCCTTGCCATGTTTTGGTAGAGTTGTATTTTTGTGCCCTAAGCTTGGTTAATGCATTGTGCATGCATTCCATATATTTTGTTGCCTCATTTGCATTGTCATGGCCACTGATTTTGGCATGCTTAAGAGCTACCCATGTTAGTTTAAGTCCATCTTTGCATGTTGTTGCATGCTAGTTAGGTTACATGTTGTTACATGCTTGCCTATTCTTACATGTTGACACATGTTTGCATAGTGCACGTTCACATGCTCATGTTGCATGCTTAGCTTGCATGTTTAGGTTGCATATCATAGCATGCATCTCTTGCCTCTTGAATTGATTATGATAGAGGTTGGGGCCCATTATTTGTTTTGTGCATTTCATTCCATATTGAAATTGCACATTTTGACTCTTTGGCCATCATGCATGGAAATGCGTGATTGGTGGCCCGAGAGCCAAAGACCACCCTCCTTTGAGTCATGAATATGATAAGAAGGGTGGTGGTGCAAACATTGCTTTGGAAATTCTATGCCATACACTACCTGTCCTCTGTTGCTGTCAAAACTGTTTTCTGCAGGAAGTTTTGGCCGACCGGCAACATTTAGTGCCGACCGGCCATTGGTGAATGGCCGATATCTTCATCAGCAGCCGGTGGCATTTTCCTGTGGCCGGTGGCCATCCCTCCCAGCCGATGATGTTCTTCAATGCTCATAGAAGGTTCTCTGGGACTTAGACAGTTTTCAGAGAAGAAAGGCAGTGAAAACAGGGGCAGTAGTGGCATGGTACGGGCTTCCGAGCAAGATGGATCGAGCATGCATCATTCGCGCATCCCGAGGCAGGGCTGCGGCCATCTCTATTCTGCATTTTGTTATTTAATTAAGGGTCTGTAATAATTAATTAGCTAGGATAGTTGATTTGTTATTTGGCCTGTATATTCTTTCGGTCCCTCCGAGTGAGGGCATATTTGTAATAAGTGTGCGTGAGTGTGTGTATGTCTTCCAACCCCACGTCTTTCTTCCCTTTTATTTACCTGCTTATGATGGTAGATTAGGGCATATTTGAATTAGCATACCTTATGCTGTGCATGCGTGCATCCATACATTTGTTATACATACATCGGGCTCGGCGCATCATACAAACTGCATTGTACTTCAATTCCAAATTGAATACGTGTTATTTATAGCATTCCACATGCCATGTTTAGGATAGCCGAGCCTGTCTAGATTGCATCTTTGCCTGTGTTGCATTAGCCACTTAACATGAACTAGGATCATGCATTTGATTATTAACTGGTTTCTGTTTTGGCTTGGAGTACTCGGTAAGCATTTATGTTTTAGCATACCGCATGTGTGTGAGTGTTGCCATAACAGCATGATTACCATGAGGCTAATTGCTTACGTGTTATAAACTGCCTGAATGCCTGTGGGTGAAGGTTGGATTGTTTGAGTTGGAATAACTCGTTGAAATCCGTATTTTAGCCTACTCGCGAGTAGCAATTTCAAAATTGTTTTCAAAACAAACGGATATGCAATGCTTATTTCCAAATTAGGCGATCTAGTCTATACTTGTTTGCTGTGCGCATAACATAGTAATTCTAGGCTAATAATTGGGATAAGAACGCATAATGTTTTCAAAATCGGATATCACGGTTAGTAGAGGCCGGTCTTCGAACCGAGCGAAAGGGGGTGCTCATAGCTGACCTTCCCCGATCGTACCCAAGCTCCCGAGCCAAGACATTTGGTGATGACGGACACGTGGCCTTCGGCACCGAGTCAGGGTTTCCTAAATTTCCCCATAAAAAATATTTAGGTGGCGACTCTGTATCTGGCAAAGCAGTCCATGTTTGGCACTTCTTTTCAAAAATCTATTTTTCTCAAAACGATTTGCCAGAGTTGGACTCTTTGGTTCAGATTAAGAACCGTGACAATTTGAGTCCGAATTGTAGTGAACCCAATATGAACGGAACGGGACTTAACCCTCCCGGGGCGTTCGGGGACGTCTACACAAGTGCCCGGCCACAGCATTAAAAGACTTGTGTGCCAAGATTGAGCAATACGCTCGCCTCGAAGACGATCAGATCCTCATTGAGGTAGCATCAGCAGAACAAACAGTTCAGCACAAGAAGAGAACAGATCGAGGAGAACATAGAGGGATCGCAATGAATGAAGTGGATATGTCCAAATCCCACGAAGCCGTCGTGACTGTGTTCAAAGAGCTAATTTATCGAATCCTGGAAAAAATCAAGAGAGAGCCCTTCTTTGTTTGGCCGCCGAAAATGTTGGGAGATCCGACTCGGCGCAATCAGAAGCTCAGATACACTTACCATCAAGACAGGGGGCACATGACTCAGAACTGCAGAGCACTGAAACAACACTTGGAAGACTTAGTAGCAGCTGGGCACCTTCGGGATTACATTGATCAGGATAAGGAAGTGACCGAACCGGGGAACCCACTACCAGAACCAAATATTGAGCATCTACCTCGGTTGATAATAAATGTGATCCACGGGACAGCGACTCAGGAACCTGAGGAGACACTAAGAGAAGAGATTGCTAAGGCTGTGCAAATCCAACAAGTCATGTCAGTGGAGCCCGCATCGAAAAAGGTACGCGCGGTATCCAAATCCCCCTTGTGCATTGTTTCATTTACTATAAAGGATTTAGAGGGCATACAACACCCACATACTGATGCATTGATTATAACGGTGGGAATTGGGAAACGATTTGATGTAAAACGAGTCCTGTAGATCAAGGTAGTGTAACAGATATATTGTATTATGATTTGTTCAGAAAGCTTGGTCTCTCTGAGCAGCACCTCACCCCAGCGGCAGCCCCGTTGGTTGGTTTCAATTCACAGCCAGAATGGCCACTTGGCAGAATAGTGTTGCCCTCCAGATAGAGTTCTTGGTTATTAATACACCATCCCCTTACAACGCCATACTTGGCCGTCCATGGATTCGTCAAATGGAGGCAGTCCCTTCAACCTACCACCAGCTCATCTGTTTCCCAACGGAACACGGAGTAGAGCAGATCTCAAGGGATCAAGTTGTGTCCAAACATTGCTTCATGGCAGCATTAAAGGCAAAACAGTTCTGCAATCGGGTACAGACGGTAGAAGTGGCCGAACAGCCAGTCTTGGAAGATGTAGGGGGAGCCCCAGAGGAGAAGATAGTAGAGGATTTGGAGAGAGTCCTGGTAAAAGAGGATGACCTAGAAAAGTATTTCCTTATCGGTACCTCGCTAGGCGCTGATGAGAAACTTCAGCTGCTAGAACTGCTAAGGGAAAATATGAAGGTATTCGCATGGTCAGCATATGATACTCCAGGGTTGGACCCAGAATTTGCTTGCCACAAGCTCAACATCAACCCTTCAGCTCGGCCCATTGTGCAGAAAAGTCGGAGATCCTCAGTTGAGCACACTGAAGCAGTAATTGCCGAAGTCGAAAAACTCCTGGCATCAGGAGCAATCAGAGAAGTTCAGTACCCGCAATGGCTGTCCAACACAGTTGTAGTCAAGAAGAAGAACGGAAAATGGAGAGTTTGCGTTGACTTCACTTGCTTGAACAAAGCCTGCCCTAAAGATAGCTTTCTGCTGCCTCGCATTGATCAACTAGTAGACTCAACAGCAGGGCATGAGCGCATGAGCTTTCTGGACACTTATAGCGGTTATCATCAGATACCACTGTTCAGTCCGGATCAAGAAAAGACAGCATTTATCACTCCGAGAGGAACTTACTGCTACAAAGTGATGTCGTTCGGCCTCAAGAACGCCGGAGCAACCTACCAGCGGATGATCACTCGGATGTTCAAAGACCAACTCGGGAAAACCATGGAAGCTTATATAGATGATATGGTAGTCAAGAGCAAGTTCGCTACAGACCATTTACAGACTTGAGAGAAGTTTTCTACATCTTAAAAACCATCAGCTTCGCCTCAATGCCTCGAAATGCGCTTTCGGGGTAGGAACAGGGAAGTTCTTGGGATATATGGTCACTCACAGAGGAATTGAGGCAAATCCGGACCAAATAAAAGCAATACAAGATCTTGAAGTACCAACAAAGGCTAAGGAGCTACAGAAACTGGCCGGAATGGCAGCCGCACTGAATCGGTTCATCAGCAAATCTTCAGATCGGATGAAGCCCTTCTTCCAACTTTTGAGGAAAATGGCAGCATTTGAATGGAGTTGCGAGTGCACCAAAACACTGCAAAGCCTCAAAAGATACCTCAGTACACCTCTCCTTCTGTCCACTCCAGAGCCAGGAGAGGAGCTGTACCTCTATCTAGCAATCTCAGATCATGCCGTAAGCGCAGTATTAATTCGAGAAGTTAACAAGGAACAGAGGCCTGTATACTACGTTAGCAAGACTTTACTAGATGCCGAGACACGGTATCTACCATTGGAAAAGTTAGCTTACGCGCTGCTTATCGCCTCGAGGAAGTTGCAACATTACTTCCAGGGGCACACCATCAATGTCCTCACCGAATTCCCCCTCAGATCTGTATTCAGCCGAGCCGATTTCTCTGGCAGAACAGCAAAATGGGCGGTAGAACTTGGCGAGTTTGACATTCGATATCAACCCAGGACAGCAATTAAGGCCCAGGTCTTAGCAGATTTCGTCGCAGAATTTGCTCCCACCCAGAGTACCGAACCAGGGAATCCAAGTTCGGCACAGGTGCCACGCATCACTGAACAAGGAAAGCCCTGCGCTTCGGAAGCCTGGAAACTCTTCATTGGAAACATCTGGCAGCTCTATGTTGACGTGCTGTCCAATAACCGAGGTTCGGGGGCAGGAGTAGTACTTATCTCACCAGAAGGATTTATCTGGGAACAGGCTCTCAGGCTTGGTTGGAAGGCTTCGAACAACGAGGCAGAGTACGAAGCGTTGTTGGCTGGCTTACGCAGTGCCGAACACTTCAGTGCAGAACAGCTTCTTGTTTTCAGCGATTCACAGCTAGTGGTAAACCAGCTTTCTGGGGTCTATGAAACACGGGATGAAAGAATGGCCATGTACGCAGGCAAGGCCAAAGACTTACTCAAAAAGTTTCAATCCATACGAGTGGAACGAATTAGTCGGGACAAAAACGGCCATGCTGATGCTCTGGCTTGTCTCGGCTCATCAGTGGATACCAAAGATGCCAGAAAAGTTTGGGTTGAGTTCGTGCCAGAACCAAGCATTGCATCTCCAGTCCTCTGCAGCAGCGTAGAGCCGAGCTGGATGGATCCAATACTTGCTTTTCTAAAATCTGGTACTCTCCCCGAAGACAAAAAGGAAGCCAACAAAGTCAGACATAAGTCAGCTCGGTTTTGGATCTCGCCATCCGAGAAGCTGTACAAACGCTTCTATCTTGGCCCTTATCTTCTATGTGTGCATCCAAATCTGGTCGAGAATGTTCTCTACGAAATTTACGATGGGATTTGTGGATGCCACGTTGGCGGAAGGTCACTGGCGCATCGAGCCCTCACTCACGGATATTGGTGGCCACAGATGCAACAAGATGCTCAGCAATACGTACAGAAGTGTGATAAATGTCAGAGGTTTGCTCCATTCATTCATCAGCCAGCCAAAACACTCACTCCACTCACCAGCCCATGGCCCTTTGCCCAATGGGGCCTGGATATTATCGGACCATTAGCGCGAGGCACGAGGAACAGATGATTCTTCATTGCTACAACCGACTATTTTACTAAGTGGGTCGAAGTCGACGCATTGGCAAGTATCAAAGAAGCGGATACAAAGCGGTTTGTCATGAGAAACGTGGTGGTGCGTTTCGGCATCCCGCGAGTACTGATTGCGGATAATGGAACGCAGTTCGATGGTAAGATCTTCAGAAAGTTTTGTGCCGACCTCAGGATTGAGTATAGGAACTCTTCTCCAGGGTACCCGCAAAGCAATGGACAGGCAGAGGCGTCAAACAAAACCATCATCAACGGAGTAAAGAAACGGCTTGAGCATGCCAAAGGAAAATGGGTTGAAGAGTTACCCCACGTGCTATGGGCATACCGAACCACAGCACGACGCTCAACGGGGGAAACACCTTACTCCCTAACTTATGGAATGGAGGCCGTCATCCCACTCGAAGTAGGCCTCCCAACCCTTCGATCTGAATTGTTTGAGAACACCAGTAATGAGGAAGCTATTGCACAAGCACTGGATATGGCAGAGGGCCGAAGAGAAGCAGCACTGATTAGACTTGTAGCGTACCAGCAGCAGCTCATCAAGAGTTTCAACCAAAAAGTTTTCCCAAGGCAATTTACACCAGGAGAACTGGTTTTGAGGAAAGTTATGGATCACAAAAGGGTGCCTGGCGAGGGCAAACTTGGGCCTAACTGGGAAGGTCCCTACAAAGTCACAGTTGTTGTTGGAAATGGAGCTTACTACCTAGAGGATCTGAATGGCAGAGCTATCGGCCCTGGAACGTAGCAAATCTCAAGAAATACTATCAATAGAATTATCTCCCAACTTCTCTATCAGAATGTAAAGGCATTTATCTGTTGACCAATGCAAATGCTTCCCCACTTCTCTCAAATTTATCAAATTCTTGTAATTAGCTTTGATGTTTACCAAACGGAATTAGCTTTGGTTCTCACCAAACGGAATTAGCCTTGATGTTTATCAAACGGAATTAGCTTTGGTTCTTACCAAACGGAATTAGCTTTGATGTTTATCAAACGGAATTAGCTTTGGTTCTTACCAAACGGAATTAGCTTTGATGTTTATCAAACGGAATTAGCTTTGGTCCTCACCAAATAGAATTAGTTTTGATGTTTATCAAACGGAATTAACTTTGGTCTTCACCCAAATGGACTTAGTTTCAGAACGACTGGACGGAATATAAAATTTGGTTAGCACTCAAACATGCTAAGTGGTATTGCTTGGTGGAATAATGTTTGGCAACTAAATTGGACTTTAGCCAAGTGGAATTGCTTGGTGGAAACCACACTAACATATCTTAAGTAAACGTCTTTGAATCCACAGAATTCCTTAAGTACCAACACGTCAACACTTCAGTACTGATTCAAACAAACAGTGTTGGAACAAGCATGACCAGGTTCTGTCAGGAGTAAACTTCCAGCATTAGTCTTACTCAACTCCAGGTGGGGGCAAACAATTGTTTTTTTTTAAAACCAACCTGGACCTGAGTAAGACATCTCTTCATGCCTTTGTCTCATTCAAGTGCATCTGCGCTCTCAAAGTTGCAACAGACTTAAGCAGTTCTATCTAAGAGCACAATCTTCAGTACCAATCTTACTTAGCTCCAAGTAGGGGCAAACAATTGTTTTCTTTCAAAACCAACCTGGACCTAAGTATGACCCACTTACGAACTCAAGCACAGCCATACCACATATCCGTTAGCCACACCGAGCATCAGTTTGGCCCCGAGGTCCCAACAGTGCTCGGCCGGGGGCAAACAGTACAAAGCCACACCAAGCATCAGTTCGGCCCCAAGGCCCCAACAATGCTTGGCCGAGGGCAAGCAGTACAGAATCAGACATAGCATCTATTTAAAAGCAGTACAGAACTAGACTGAGCATCTATTCGGGCCCCGAGGTCCCAACAGTGCTCGGCCGGGGGCAGGCAGTATAGAAAACATTCAGACATAAAAGCAAAACAGCATCAGATTGCAAGTTCAAAGAGAAAATTCTATCATCCAACAAAAGGCACAGATGGCCTAATAACCAGTAGCAAAGAAAAGAAAAGAGAAAAGAAAAATTGTCTGGGCAAGTGCAAAAAGAAAGCTCGTCATGGAGACCGAGCCACAATACATCAAAACAGAAAAGCAAAAAAAAGTTCAAATCCTTTCAACATCAACTTTCATTAACAGAGGGAAACTCAGGAGCAGCATCAACAATTTTGTCTAGGCCGTTGGGGGAGGAAAAGTAGAGGCAGCTCCAACTTCCTGAGAAGTAGAAGCCTCCTTAACCACATCTCCCGCGGCTTCGGTTTCCAAGGTTTCAATCCCTTCAACATCCACCGTTTCAGCGGCAACATTACTGTCCTGGGTCTTGTTTACAGAATTAGCTTTTGGGGAAACTTCGGCTGGAAGAACAGTAGGGGTGGAAACGGTCTTCGAACCCAAGGATCTCGAAGGAACGGGGACATCCTGAAACAGGGAAGAGCCTTCAGGAACCAGCGCAACAGCCAAAGCACTTGTCCAACCCTTTAGAAAGAGCTTATCTCGCAGCACTAGCACCTTTTCCTTATAGATAGCCCCAGCTTCATCCCAACCCTGTTGCCAGTGTTTGGCTTCCAGCGCAGAACGCTCGATAGCCATCATGGCAATAACGGCCTCCAGTTCGACCACCTTCCCCTCGAGTTGAGCCTGTGTCCCAATAGCAGCCTCCTTCGATTTTTCAGCTGAAGCGACAATCTTGTTCAAATGAAATGTTTCCCTCTCCACGGTTCGGCGTCCTTCCTTCTCTGTCTCCAAGCTTACCGTCAGTCTCTCAGCGTTCATTGCGGCCTCCAGCACGGCCCTTTCTAGCTCTTCAGCACGGGTAATGGACAGATGCATTCTCTGGATACACTGCAAAGGACAACGAAGAATTAAGAGAAAAGGAGACAGCAACGCAACAATAAAGACAAGTAAAACGAGGAAACACTTACAGCAGTCATCATCTGAAGGGTCCCCTTCAGGATAGGAATATCACGGGGCCCATTATGGTCGGCCATGTCAACCGGCATCAACAAAAACTTAGTCAAATCAAAGGCAAAATCTTGTGAAGCGACAACTGAATCAGAAGTGGAAATGGGCCTGCCTTTATGCGACATTGGCGGCTCCCATTTCTCAAAAGCCTCATCCTCAGCAGGATCCTCAGAAGCTTCCCCCACCACTGCTTTGCCAGCCTCTCTTCTTCTCTTTTTTGCTCGCGCAACGACCGAAGCTGAGGGCTCGGCAGCAGTCGCAGGGGTCCCAGAAGCTCCCACCTCCATCTTCACTTCCATGAGGCTCTTCGCCTCAATCTTTTCTAGAAGGGTTTCCCAAAACATCGGGAGGCTCCGAAAGCCTCGGCCTCTAAATCCACCAACACCTTTCTCTTCGCCATAGACCTGCTCCTTGTGAAACTGGGGGCAGGGAAGGGCGCTCTCTCAGAAAGTGCACCCTGACTCCTACGACGGTTCGTGACCAAAGGAGTGAGAGACGTGTCAGTCTCGGTATCAGAGTCCAGAAGGGAAGCAGCGAGCCTCGCCTTCTTTGGAATAGTGGAGCGGTAAGTAGACTGGTAATCCAATAACTCGGGTGCAGATCTCTTTTTATACCTCAGGGCAGCTTTTATGGCTTCAGCATTCTCTCGGTTCGGTCTTCGTTGGAAACGAGAGGCCTCTGCAAAAAAAAAAAAGTGACCCATTAGAGCAACATCCAAAATAAAGTAAGAAATACAAAAGACATTAGAAGGAGAGGCCCGAACCTGGGTAGCCGTCTTTCTGGGGCATCCGCTCAGATTGAAACTCAGTTCCGGCGGGGAACTCCCAGTTTCCACCAACTTGTAAGAAATCATCATTGTGTTTATCCGAATCGGGCAACCCAGTAACCAAATTGCAATCAAACGAGCGAACACGCAAGTAGTATGTGTTGTGGTCTTTGTTATGAGAAAGAGTATAACAACCTAAGATATCCCATATGTCAAGGTTCAAACCCAATCGTCTATTGAAGGCGGATACGCCGCAAACAACACGGAAAAGGTTCACAAATACTTGCATTGGGGTTAACTGGACTTCATGCAGAAACCGGCGCACCAACGGATCAAGGGGAAACCGAACCCCTCCATCGACTATGGCCGCGACGGGAAAAGCGAAGATATTCCTCGTGCCCATACGCTTGGCGTCTACTTTCGCCAACGAAAGGATAACGTCGTCGGGAATATTATAGTCCAGGCGAAACATAGCCATGGCCTCGGGGGTATCAACCAGTGAGCAGAACTTCCCAATTTAACAAACCTAATGGGACAGAGGTAGGACTCAAATAACAGAGTGTGGAACACAGACAACGAGTGGGCCAAACAAGATGATTAAGATAGAAAGAGGCAAGAGAAGAAGAATCACAAGAGGACTTACAGAGACTAGAACAGTGGTAGCAGAGCAAGACCAGCGGCGAAAAAAGTCTGAGCAGAGCACCAACGAGACTGGTTCAGAGGAACGGGAAGAGTTCTTTCTCTCTCTTTGAAACTCTCTAGAGGAACGAAAAAAGTAGAGAAAGGGGTTTGTATTGACAGCCAGAGCATTAATTGCACCAGCCAGCGCGCAGGTACACGGAGCACGACCTTCGGTATGGAATCGACGCACTATCTCTGCACACCTATCTCACATCGCCACGTGTCACCATGAAAGGACGCATGCAGGGATTGTGTGTCAGGATTAAACCGTCACCAAGGCCGAACTGGAGAAAACCGAAACGACGCAACGCTTGGGAAGCAGAACAATAGCTCCCTCTAAGGGGAACCTTAGCGTGAGCTAGGGGGCAAATGAAAGGGCTAAGTGTGAAATGGGTCGGGTCCAAGCCTTGGGATGGCCCAATCCATTGAAGTCCAAATCCAAGTGGGTTGGATGAGTATATGGGCAAACCAATTGAGCCCAACTTCATGATCAACAGTCCACCCAAGTCCTCAAGCACTTAGGCCCAACCCGCAGTGGAAAGGCTAGTCCAGCCGTGGTGCTGGGCTGGACCGAGCTGCGAGACTGAACCTATGGGCCGAACAGAAAATAGGCCGAGCCCATACAAAGATATCCGAATGGATCAGCCCATCTCCATGAATGATCCTGTGAAAGGTCGAGACAAGGCATAATGATGCCGAGCTGAGGCACATCGGTACCGAGCTGAGGAAACCTCGTAAGGAAACGTAAGAGTTGTGAATGTGTGCATGTGCAAGTTGCCACCTCAGCTGGTCCCCTACACCTAGAATCACGGAAGTTGTTGAACCAAAGGAATGTGGTTTGTTATCAGCATGACTACAATGAGTATATGCATTCAATGACAACTACCAGGTGGTCCCCCACCTTGAGCAATGCTAAAATGACACCTGGCAGCATCCAAGCTCCATGAACCCACCTTGAGAAGCAAGCAACGAACACTATATATACAACATGAACTTCACATTGAAGGTAACTGAACGATTCCAAGAAAAACCACATTTAGATATAAACTCAACTCGATATACACTCCTTCTCCGATCACTGATTCCCACACCGGAGGGGTTATCCAGCCAACCCCGGCCGGGCAGCTCTAACGGTGCTTCTTGTGGCAGGAACCTCAGTCCCTAGATAGTCCAACCGAGTGCAGGGCCCTGATCCATTTTCATCTAGTGCAAAATCCGGTACGCACAGTTATAATGGCCAAATCAATGTACAAAGGTGCTAGACAATCAAGATTTCTCTAAGTGTTAGACTAATCTCTTGAATTCAGAAAATGAATTCTTAAACTTTATTCTTAAAGAAAATTTTGAATGAAAAATAGTAAAGGGGGTTTATATAGGCACATAGAGGAGGAGTTTTTCTTCTAAAAAGTAAGAGGTCGTTTGAGATATCCTAAATAAGTGTATTTTTTGACTTTTTAGACTAAAAAGTTGAGGGAAAAAAGATGATTGTTTGGGATAACTTTTTGACTTTTTACAAAAACTATGTTTTAAAAAATTGTATAAATTAGTGTATAGGAGAAGCTTTTTGGTGAGTAGGCAGTACGGTGGCAGCATTGTGCAGAGTAGTGTATAGGAAATGGTTGCCTCGTTTTTGGGCATTGAATTGAACTATGCTATTCGGCCCGTGGGGGCCCACCATGGGTCCCATTTTGCTAATCGGAACCATTGAATGTGTAGAACTCGTCGAGTACTATATGTTTATAAAAAATCATATTGATCAAATATCGATAGTTATCTGATCGGATTAGTTTTTTGTCAACCGTTAACTATAACACCATCCATTTTTTTAATACAAAATTGATTTGATCATGTAGTTAACAATATTCGATCAACGTGATTTTTTTATAAACATATAGTACTCGACGAATTCTACACACTAAACGGTTCAGATTATCAAAACGGGATCCGTGGCGGAGCCAGAAAATTGAGTTAGATGAGGCATTATTAATTATAATTTTTTATTTAAAAAAAAAATTATGATGAACATTAAGATAATAATAATTTTATGACCTAAATTTAAACATAAAAAATTACATATTCATTATTAATAGGAACAAATTAAAATTCTATAATAGTGTAGAATAGCTCGGTGCGGGATAGTGACGTAAGTTTGTAATTTTAGCACAAAAAAATTATGGATCAAAATTCTTAATTTTAGAAAATAAAAACACATCATTTATAGCACAAATTATTATAAAATCTATTTAATTTTTATTTGATAGAAAAATATTAAAGAAATGACATTACTTATAAATGATGTGTTTTGAATGAAAATTATTAAATAGTCTTAGAATATCATATAGCATTGCCTACGTGATGCTCAAAACATGAGAAATCACAAATCACACTAAGCAGTCTGCAACTGCTTGAAAATAATGAGTTCATTATATCGAATCTATAAGATTTTTTGCTATACTATTGGTTTAAACTATTACATAAATAATATCACATAATGCTCTCAAAATATCAAAAATTACTTGTTGTGAACAATACAATAAATCCTTAACAAAAAAATATGTTAAGAAAAAAAAATACATTTTATATATGACAACAAAACACAAAACACAAAACTCAAAATTGAGGGGGGGCACGTGACCCCATCTTTCTTTCCCTCCGCCCCTGCCCACGAGTTAAATAGCACCGTCTTGATTGTGCACCCGCCAGTTCCTTTTGTCTAACCAAAGTTAGCTAAAGTACAACTCACGTGAGAAATGAGTTGTACTTTTTTTGTGTAAAATTATTATTTTTTATTTTTTTTGATAAATAATAATAACTTTTTAATTTTTTTAATAATTTTTTACTTTTTTACTTTTTTTTAAAGAATGTCAAACCAACCCTAAGTTTGTGGGTGTATTGGTTTTTTATTAGGGTTCAGCTTGTCTCAAGTTGAGATCAAGACTGGACCTGTCTAGTTCGGCCCATAGGGTCCATTTTGGGGCCCGTTTTGATAATCCGAACCGTTTAATATGTAGAACTCGTCGAGTACTACATGTCTGTAAAAAATGACGTTGATCGGATATCAATAGCTATGTGATCAAATTAGTTTTGTATTAAAAAAAATGGACGGTGAAAAAAGTAACGGTTGATAAAAAATTATTTTGTTCACATAACTATCGATATCCGATCAACGTGATTTTTTACAGGCATATAGTACTCGACGAGTTCTACACATTGAACGGTTCGAATTATCAAAACGAGACCTGTAATGAGCCTCCATAGACCCAACAGCACGGTCCAGTCTGATCTTGGATTGACCAAAGCCACTGCCTTTTGATTATTTATTGGCTGGGCATTGTGTTGGATTTAACAAAGGCGATTTGGTGTGATTCTACCATCCAGTGGAGGAGCCACCGGGGGTCACGTGCCCTCTGAATTATTTTTTTATTTTTATTTTATTTATTTATTTTTAACATAGGTATGTAATAAAATTTTAAACAAAAATAATATTTAGAATAAAATGTCAATGGTATTTTTAAATTTATGAAAATAATAGTGATTCTTTAATTGAAAATAAAGTGACTACAACGAATTATATTTTGATGTATGAAAATTTTGTGAAAAAAATCTCAATATAAAGGTAATATCAATCATTATTGATATGCAAATATAATTAATCTCACTATATATATGTAAAAATTATTAGAGTATTAGTTATATTTGTATGTAGAGTTCATCCTTCATATGTTATTTTACTATTGATTGGTGATATCATACTTCAATAATGACATGATATTACTATTATATGAAATTTTTACTTAAATTTTGTAAAAATTTGATTTATCTTACCATTATATAATTTATTTTAAGACTTAAATATATGACTTTTTTACATTATCCATGATACACTAGTTACACGCAATACTTTCTTTTCGATTTTACTCAAAATTAATTGTAAAATTTTATATAAAATTCTTTTGTAATAGTTTATCTAAGTTTTTATATTTAATATTAATTTAAAAATTATTATTATCTTCATATCGTCAGTTATGGAAAAAAAAAATTAAATTTGTAATCAGTAAGTATCCATTCTATTCTACCATCCACCTATAGTTGTTGGTTACCTGTTGCTACCCTGGTCTTGTATTGTCTTTGGATTCTTTCTTGTTTTTATTTTGTTTTGGTTCGTCTTTAACCAGCTTTTGGTATTGTGCTAACATATAATTAATTAATTTTGCTATTATATTTTATGTATTCGTCTTTTTTTATTTTTATTTTCTATGTATGTTTATTTTCATTAATAATTTTTTTTATTGATAAAAACATAATAAAAAAATATATGGACGTTAAAATGTCTGGTGACACCATTGTGGTGAATAATGGCTACTTATATCAACTATAACAAATGTAGAGGAAGTAAAATTGATGATTAAAATAGAAAAAAATTATGTGGTGGTCTTAGGGCAAATTCACATAGTATCTCAAATAATAAATTGTAGGAAAATTTTGTAGGTCAAATTATACAAATGGTCCCTAATATATATATATATATATATATGAAATTATACAAATGGTCACTAATTTTTTCATTAACAAATTGAAAGACACAATACATATGAATTGATAAAATTTTATACAATCTGTTACTGGGCTTCACCTCATCCCCTCATTGCAGTTTTTTCCTATGTTCTTCAATGTACTTACAAAAATAAATAAAGAAGAAAGAATAAAATTTTTACTTAGATATTCTCATTTAAAAGTGAACCAAATTTCAACTGTTCATTTATTTCTTTAAAGAGAAATCATTTTAAGTGCTAGAGGCCTTTCTTTTCTTTTTCTTTTTTTTTTTCTTCTTCTGTGTTGCAATTAGTGACTACTAGCATACTATAAATGTTAAGATCTACATATACTGTTATCTAAAAACAAAACAAAAATCATTTGGGATAATATATTTTTACTGGGATGCAACTTGGGGGTTTGGTTAGGTTGGGAGATTGTCTAAGCTCAGTTTAAGTTGGGCTGGGACCTGCCTAGATCCGAATTGTAACACGAGATTGTCTGCCAAAACTCGATACAAATTAAACCCGAATTATCCGAATTACAAATGAATTTCAATTTTTTTTGACAGCTAAATTATTAAAATTAGACTCTATTTACATTAGCTTTAGAAAATCATTAATAATATCAAAATAAATAATTTATATAATGTAAGAGAGATGCCGTTATAGTAGTTTTTACAATTTATGAATACAAATAAAAAATTTAAGTTTTTGTGTTACTTGTATATATAATATATATTCAATATGATTTAATAATCTAAATTACTTTAATACCATGTAATGACTAATAATTTATATATATATATATATATATATAATATTTTTATATCTCAATATATGTATAATTCAGTCTTCGGGTTGCTCATGTTGTTTAATGTCTTTACCCAACTCCGCTCAAATTTAATTCAGACTTCTAAATTTTGCCAAAGTCTGTACGGAATTTAAAAATATCTTATTCAAGTCCTAAAAAAATTAGGACTAGGCTCGGGTTGCTTGCATTGAGCTGGCCCAAGTTGTATTCCTAATTTTTAAATTATATAAAATAATTATAGATACGTATTTTAGTTTACATTTTCACATATTTCGCAATATACGTTTTAAAATAATTTTATATGCATTTACACACATAGGTATACACATAAATACATAATATGAACAGATCTCTAAAAAAAAATACATAATATAAACATTGAATGAATTTAGACCAATAAGTTTATTGGGCTAAATTTGTTCTGCACAGCCCATTATTCCACCACTTTTCTTAAGAATAATCTTATCTGTGTCCGACAACTAAACGCGTCTTATCGACACGCTTTAGCATTTAGAAGGCCATTTAAAGTGTGGACTACCACCCAGTTTGAACCAAGCATACAGATGGGGAACTTACTGATAAGTCCTATATACTAAGTTTAAAATTCAGTTAATTCCGAAACAAAACACTTGTACCAATTAGTCCAATACATTTTTAATTGTTATCAAAAAATTTTTTTTTTTTTTTTAATTTACAGACACTGTTCACATCTTACTACCGTAGGACTTCCGTCAAACGGTCGCCGGAGACTCGTCGGAATGTTCAACATCGCCGGGAAGTCACCGGAGTATCACCGGGAAGTCGCCGGAGTTTTGCCGGAAGTTCGCCGGAGTGTTAAGAACGTTAATGGAAGTCGCCGGAATGTTCAGAACGTTCACTGGACGTTAAGAATATCACTGGAGACTCACCGGAATATCTAGAATATTACCGGAAAAAAAAAAGAATAAATGGATAAATTATAGCAAAAAAAACATAGCAAAATGTGCTAAATATTGATAAACTAAAAGGAAAAAAAATGAAACGACAAAAAACAGCAACAATGGAAAAAAACATATATTATTTTTCAATTTTTGTAAAGTTCAAGCAAATAATCTCTAAATAGTGATCAAACTGAAAAGTAAGTTTTGAAACTGTAAAATATTACAGTTTCAAAACAAAAATCTATTAAGCATTTATCCTTATTAATCAAACTGAAAAACATGTTATGAAACTGTAAAATTTTACAGTTTTATACCATGATTCATTCCAGTACCAAAAAAATTTGAAATTGCAAAATTTTACAGTTTTCACCGCCTGTAACTAAAACTCGAAAACTACTTGCTCAGAATTCGAAAATTTTCTCCATTAGAACAGAAAAACAGAAGTGTATAGCAGAGAAAAAAAAAAAAAAGAGATTGAAGGAGAAAGGCGGATGTAGAGAGAGGATTGTACTCCGACAACTATTTTTTGTTTAGATCTAACCAAATCTAATATAGATCTACTCAGATCTGATGTAGATCTGAGTAGATCTACATCAGATCTAAGTAGATCCACTCATCTTATTCGTCGGAAATATATCATCTTCTTCGTCGGAAATATATTATCTTCGCCGTCGGTGAGAGTGAAGTCACGAGTTGATTTCGATGGTTGGCGGTTATCAGTGAACCCCAATCAATGAAGAAAGACATGATCACCGGTCGTCGTCCATGACAAACACGATGAGAGAAAAATGCAAAAAAAAAAAAAACGAGAGAGGAAAGGAAGCAAAAAGCAGAGAGAGAGAGGAAATAACTTTTGGGTGTACTCAAAAAGTTATGAGATTAAATGGTATCCACATGTTCCACATGGGACCTGCGGTAATTTCCCCAATACAGATCTCAAAAGGCCCGTAAAGATTGCCAACCAATTTGGGCTGAAAGATTGTGGGTGATCGTCCGGCCTGCTTTTCTTGGCAGGTTTGCAACTTTTAAGGTGTTTTTTTTTTTTTTTTTTGGAAACAATCTTGGGTTTGTTGAAATGAATTAATTTTTGCAGGTATCTAACTATTGCCATCTTTGTGGTCGTTCAAGCAACTGTAAGTACTTTCATGGCTTTTGTTCTGTTGGTGTAAAAACAGAGTCCATTGGGAATTCATTCAGGGACAATAGTTTTTTACTGTTAACAGAAAATAAAGAATTGTATAGGTTACAAATGCCTTGTACTTTAGCTTTTTGACATGAGTATTGTTATTCAGTCTTAAAAGTTAGATTCACTATTTAAATTTTGTAATGTGTCAATAAAATAATTCGTTGATAATTAAATATTCTCTAATTATCAGTCAATAATCTTCTTGACATATCACTGAAGTCTTGTTTGTCAACTATAAATTTTAGCCAAGAAGTTACTAACATCACTCTCTCTACTTTTCTGCACATCTTTTCGTAAAAAGTCAAAAAAATTACTAAAATAGCATGTTCCTAAACGTGGCCTGAATCTAAAAAAATTAAACTTTTATATCATTTTCCTTTTGATATTTTTTAAGATACCACATGCCTTCAACTCGTATGGACACTTCTTATTTCAATATATACAGAGAGCAACGTTAGAAATCCAAAATAAATTATCAAATATTTTATATAATATTTACATGAGTGTGAGACTCATACATCACATCGTACTCAAATGGGTTCTACAATCATATTGTATTTAAGGTTATGTTTAATTCATAAATTTTGAAAGGGATTTGAAAAAAGAAAAGGAAAAGATAAGTTAAATATGAATAAATTATAATTATATTTCACCAATGTTTTACATTTTTTTCCTTTTCCTTTTCAAATCTTTATTCAAATTCACAAATCAAACACAATCATGATAAAATATTTAATAATTTATTTAGAGTTCTTAGTAATTTTATATAAAGAAATAAAACAGACTTTGTTATATATGTGTGTGTATATATATATATATATTAGTTACAAACTTGGTTGGAGATACCCAAAAGTACGTGAGGAATTTATGAATTGAGATATTCTCCATTAAAATTTATTAATGACTTTTTAATTAAAATTAATTACTTTACTTATTTATTTTATACTGATTAGATACGTAATAAAAATGTTTCATTACAAGTTGCAATGCAAAGGAACTGAATCTGGGAAATTTTTCTATTAAATAGAACACATCTGAGGTTTGAAAATTTTCTATTTAATAAAACACTTAATACAATTACAAAAAATAATGGAAAATTATGTAGTGTCCGAAACGTTATCGAAATGTAACCAAAATTTTAAATCAATGATGAAGGATTAAAGTCTCTATTGTGGGATCATATTATAAGTAAATATTGATCATTAATATTAAATTTTGAGATTGTAGCACTGATGAAAAATAAAAGATAAAAACAAAAACTTTAACAAATTTTATTATGGCTTTGTTTGAAAAGCGCTAATTTATTAGTCTCGTTTGGAAAAAAAAAAAAAATTGACTCTTTTTTGGTATGGATGTGATAGCTGTGAGAGGAAAAATAAAATAATCATGATTTGAATGTGACATTTTGTTTTATTAATTTATTTAGTCTATTTTAATTTTTTTTTATATGTTTTTTTAGTTTGAAACCAAGTTGCCAAACGACTGTAGACCGCCCGGAACTCCCGCTCCGCGCGCGACGGCGCGAATCGTTTGTTCATTAGCTACTACGGTTCAGACTCATGTCACGGTTCTTAATCTAATCTTGCAAAGTGCAATGCAAGACTGATAAATCACCAAAGAGTCCAAATCCGGTAAATCGTTTTGGAAAACTGATTTTTATAAAGAAGTGCCAAACATGGACTGTTTTGCCAGATACAGAGTTGCCACCTAAATGTTTTATTTTTGGGGAAAATTTAGGAAACCCTGACTCGTGCCTAAGGCCACATATTCGTCATCACCAAAGTTGTCTCGGCTCGGGAACTTGGGTACGAGCGGGGAAGGTCATGCAATGAGCACCCCGCTCGCCCGATCAAAGATCGGCCTTTACTATCATGATATGTTGTTTTGGAAAACACATGCGTTCTTATTCCGGTTTATTAGCTAGCTTTACTATGTGAAGCGCACAACATACAAGTATAGACTAGATCGCCTAAGTTGGAACAAAACATTTCATGTTTGTTTGTTTGAAAACGGTTTAGAGGTGCTACTTGCAAGTAGGCTAAGTCGTGGATTTTGTCACCCTCAAGTGGGCTTAGAAAACATGATTTTGATAAATTGTTCCAATTCAAGCAATCCAACCTTCACCCACAGGCATTCAAGCAGTTAATCAATTAAGCAGTTAGCCTCATGGCAAGCATGCTAAACGTGGCAACATACATATCTCATGCAGTATGCTAAAGCGTAAACACCCACAGTGTACTCCGAGCCAAAACAGAGAACTAGTTAGAAATCATGCATGATCCTAGTTCATGTTAAGATGACTAATGCAACACATGCAAAAATGCAACTAAGATAGGCTCGGCTATTCTAAGATGTCATGTGAAATGCAACTTGATACATGTATTCAAATCAGAATTGAAATACAATGCAGTTTGTATGATATGCCGAGCCCGGTACATGCAAGACAAATGAATGATGCACTCATGCAAGCATAAGGATGCTTAATTGAAACATGCCCTAAAACTAACCATCAAAAGCAGGTAAGTAAAAGGGAGAAAGAAATGGGGGTTGGAAGACATGCATCACACACACGCACGCTTAATACAAAATTTGCCCTTGCGACGGAGGGTCCGAATGAATAATACAAACCAACTAATTAACTAACTATCCTAGCTAATTAATTATTACAAAACTCTTAACTAATTAAACAAATTAATTAAGTTACAAAACCAACTAAGTAAGAAACTAAATAGGCTACCACAGCTCTGCCTCGGAATGATGAATGATGCATGCTCGGTCGCGTCCTCCCGGAAATCCACTATCGTGCCTCATGATGCCTCTGTTTGCATTGTTTTAGACCTCTGAAAATTGTGCCAACCTCCAAAGTACTTCTGATCCACCTCATGGACATGCTGAGAGGTCATCAGCCAAGAGAGTGGCCATCGGCCAAATTTGATAGCCGATCGGCAGACAAAGTGGTTGATCAGCCACTGTTTCTTGCAAATTCTCCCTTTTGCTGCAGCAGAGCACTAACAGAGGCATGGCAATGTATTTACAAGAAAATGTGTGTGCAACTACACTCCTTATCATGTCTAAGGCTCAAAGGAGTGTAGTGCTCGGCTCTTGAGCCATCAATCACGCATCTCAATGCATGATGGCCAAAGAGGCCGAGTTGCACAAATCAATGTCAAATGAATGCACAAAAACACATAAATGCCTTAACCTCTATCATGCATGATCAAGAGGGTCGGTGACCGAGAATTGAGGCACGTTTCATCACTTCAAGTATGAAACGTCCATCGCTTCCCGTGTTTGGACTAACACCCAATCTAAACAAATGCAATGCAACCCAAACATGCAAACATGCAATGCAACTCATACAACAACATGCAATGCACCAAGTATGCAACAACATGCAATGCCACAAGCATGCAATAACATGCAAACAACAATGCAATGGTAAGGGCCATGTAATGCAAAATTCAATGGACCAAACCAACCCCAATTAAGCCTCATGCATGCCAATACAATGGCCTAAAGCATGTTGAAAATGAAGTCCAAAAGTATATACAAGCATGCATACCAATTGGTTCACAAACAAAGCATGAAGGCACCAACTCTCAAGCACATTGAAGGAGTAAAAAATGTGAGAGTGTGACAGTGAAATAGGCTCTGGAATCACATTCCAAGTGACACTAAATCAATGTACATTTGACAAGTAAAGCATGCTAGTGAGCTCAAAGCTTAAAGCTAGCCAAGGGACTTACACCATGGCCATACCAAGCAAGCCCCAAAAGGCCAAGGTGACTCAAAACAGTCCCAAGGCAGGTCAAAATAAGGCCAAAACATGCATGGAATAAAGCCAAAACAAGCTAGCATGGTAAGCACAAAACATGACGCATACGAGGCCTATGAGGAGGATTACACTACACCTACCAAAACCAAGCATGGGATGACTATACCAACAAAAATCAGAGTTATGGCATGTCAAAATGACACAAAAAATGCATTGATATGGTAGCCCACAAGCTTAGGCAACATGGCATGCATATAGACTCGTACTTAAGGCATAAAGCATGACTCACCAAAAGCATTGAAATAGTGGAGCATGAGAGAGTATGGCCATACTATACATACTGAAATCATGGTAGAAATGAGACTAAAGCATGTAAACAACTCAAGTAAGCCATGCTAGAGACCATGAAACTCAAAGCTAATGAGCAAGAATGCATAATGGCTATACAAAGCATGGCATGCATGACTAAAATAACATGAATAAAAGCTTAAGCATGTTAAAACATGGACAAAAGCTTCTTGGAGTAAAGCCAAAACATGCTAGAATGATGGTCTAAACACATGATGCATGTTAGGCTAGTGAATGGATTTGCACTACAAGTGCAAGGAGCATGCATGATATGATCAAACCAAGCCAAAATAGTGTTATATCATGGCAAAACAAGGCCTAAGACATACTAAAATGGAGCCACAAAGAGGTAGAAAAACATGCCAACTTGGTGAGCCATCAACACAAGCATTTAAGAGAAGAGAGGGATGGGGGACAACTCCCTCCTATTTAAGACCTTAAAACACACTTTCCACCACTGAAATTCCTCTAGAATTCAGTGGTAGAAAGGCCAAATAAAGGTGATCACCAAGGCTCAAAGTGATGGTACAAAACAAAGCCTAACAAGGCACAAAAGGGAGTGGACCACCCCCAACACCAAAGAGGTCTCAAACAAACATGTTAAGCACTTCAAAACAAGACTTTTTTTAGTTAAAAGCAAGGCCTAAAACAATATGCAAGGATGGCCAATATGGTATACAAACAAAGGCTTAAAAGGAGAATACACTCACCCTTGAAGTACAACTTTGAAACTGTGATGCCCCAAATTTTTTTGGAACATCATAAAATTTAAATAACAAATAACTTACTAAATAAAGATTTTAACAACTAATTAGAGGAAATTTAGATTTTCACATAGTCAAAGCTTAACAACTAAATTACGAGTCCACATACAATATTACAACTACTTTGTAACATTCGTGATTACTAATACCAAGGATAATAAAATTATATTTCGATAGAGTCTTGACTTTAAGTTGGCCAAGGTTTAATATTAGCAGCAGCTCCAAATTCAGCCTCAATCCCTTCTTCGATATAATCTGGCATAAAACGCGAGGGCAACAAAATATATGTCATGAGTTTTGCAACACAGTAAGAAAACGGAACCAACCTATCTTTCTTTTTAAGAGAAAATAATCAAATCATGACAATTAAAATAATAGTAAATTCAATAGCATGATGAATGTATCAACCATTATAATAATTTCGACAATTTTAATAGTTTGGGTGACACTCAAAATCTCACCAAAGAGATTTTCTTACTAACCACTAAGGATGGCAACGGTTAATTTGAAACCCCCCATTGGTCAAATATTCAAGTGTTACCAACCGTAACTACCAGGGATGCCCACGTCCAAAGTTATATACCCAAGTAGTGGCATCCGTGGTCTGTCCCAAGGAAACGGTCTGCCAGGGGTATGTAACCTCCCTGTGTGCCACCTGCACATCCACCCTTATTCCAAAACCGAATACCGAAAAAGGGTTCAAATAAGTCTCGTGCTATCTTAGAGTTTTGCGACACAATTTACGTGAGAATTCTCAAAATCAGGGCTCACCCTAAACAACCGGTATTAACCGTCAACCCTTAATTTTGTACACTCTTTAAAACCAAGACTCACCTTGAACAATTGATATTAACCGTCAATTGTTAACTTTGTATATGTCGTTAATCATTTCAGTTAGTTTTGATATTAATCACAAATAATCTCAATTTTTAATTACAAATAATGTTAAACCAACTCATTAAAATTCCTAACATAAAATATTACACATACCACAAAATAATAAATAATTGTACAAAATTTAAATAAACAATTTATTTAAACCATGGTATGAAATAATAATTTAGATACAAAGAAAATAAATCATAATCACACACATGCTTGAATTTTTAATCTACAAGATTAAACTAGCACAATATTAAATTTTAGTCCGAATAAACAATTGAAGAGATAATTTTTTATTACTCCAAAATCTGCCAAAATTTTCAGAATGTATATCTCGCTAATAAAATTATAAATAAATTACTTATACAACTCTAAAATTCATATAAATCTACAGAATACTCAATAAACATGTTATGGTCATTTTTCAGAAAGCAGTTTCCAAAAATAAATTATAAATAATTCTTAAAAATTTCAAGAATGTTTATGACACAGATTTATCACATTTTCTTAAATTAATTCCATACTTAAATTTATAAATCAATTCCATAATCTAAAAATTTATTATGAAACTACACTTCTCAAATTTCATTTTTTTGTTTATAAATTACCAGAATTAGTTTAATATAGAATTTTTAATGAATTTTCAAACATATAGTAAATCTGTCTTGCAACTCCAGATTTAATCAAAAATTTGTATAAATTCGTACAAAACTCAATAATTGTTGAAAAACTAGACATCATTTTCAACAACTTTGTAGAAGAAATCATCTTCAAATTTTGAGTATAAAATTGTCTAAAAATTCGTACAACTTTCTGGCAGATTTAAAGGATTAAATAAAATCTTCAATAATCTTTTTAATGGCATAAACTACACATGCAAGTCCAAATTCCACAATATTATAATGATTTCAAGACTACCAATATCTTCAAATATTTGATATACCATCATAAATTTTCATACAAATATAAATAAAATTCTATCTATAAGTTTAGACATTTTATCATATGTATATAATCTGAAAATTTCAACAATTAAAAAAATGAGAAGGTTGAGAGGGTTTTCTTACTTAGTTGTAGAATTTAAATGTAACGATGAAAAGATAGAAAATATATATCCTTCTTAATCTCCTCCTCCTCTTATCCTCCTAGTCAACTTGGCTGATTTTTTTTTTTTCCCGCAGAAGTCCTTTTCTTTTTCCTTCCTCACCAAATGCAAGCATGCATGTAGATATATACAATGCATTGCTGAACACCCCTTCTCTCTCTCACTCTCTCTCTCTCTCTCTCTCTCTCTCTCTTTTTCTTTCTTTCTTTCTCTTTCTCTTTCTCTTCATTCTATGTAGTCAAATTTTCAACTTCCAAATACCACCATGCATGCAACCAAGTGGCAATGCTGCTTGTTGAAATCTGCCCTTTTTTTTTTTTTTTTTTGGTATATTTGTGTATTTGTGTGGGTTTCTTAAATTTGATACACTAAGATTTTTAACTAAGCTATTTAGTAAGAATATTTATCATGTTGGATCCTTATTAAAATAATTTATAAACAACAAATATTGAACACCCACAAAATTATTATTATTATTATTATTATTAGAATAATTAAATGCTGGTTTTCACAATCTACCCCCCTAAAAAAAAATTTCGTCCTCGAAATTAATTCGTACCTTTAGACTCGAAAAGATAAGGGTGATTGGCACGTATCATCTCTTCTCGTTCCCACGTTGACTCTTATGTCCCACAATGCTGCCACAACACTTGCACCAAGTGAATAGCTTTGCCTCGCATGTTCTTTTCTTGTCGATCCATAATCTTTATAGGTCTTTCCTCAAAACCTACATCTTCATTGAGATCAATCTCTCTCCAGTTGATAACATGGGAGGGGTGTGGCTCATATTTCCGTAACATTGAGATGTGAAAAATATTGTGCCTTGATGAATGCTACCTCTTGATGGTACTTTTGTGAATTCAATATCTCGCTCAAAATTTTAGGCGTAACTATTTGATCACCAAGATAAGCCTTTTTCTTCTTGAACCCCAATTTGCACCCCAAAATTCATTGAGCGTTCCAACCATATTCCATTCTCTAAGTGCTAAACTAGCAACAATCCCTCTAATCTTGTGACTTAGTGCATCTGGTACCATGTTAGCCTTGCCGGGATGATAGGAAAGGGTAAATTAGTAATCCTCGAGATACTCCATCCAACGTCTCTGACACATGTTCAGATCCTTTTGGGTGAACAGATACTTCAAGCTTTTGTGATCAATGAATATCTCAAAATTTTCACCATACAAGTAGTGTCTCCAATTTTGAGTGCGAGAACTATAGCTACTAATTCCAAGTTATGGGTGGGATAATTCTTCTCATGGTTCCTTAATTGCCTTGATCCATATGCCACCACCTTGCCATTTTGCATCAATACGCACCCCAGACCTTCTTTGGAAGCATCACAATACACGTTGTATCCAACATCACGTTCTGGCACCATGAGAATAGGGGCACTCGTCAATCTTTTCTTGAGTTCTTGGAATGAACTTTCACAAGACTCATTCCATTCAAACTTTACCCCCTTTTGAGTCAAATATGTCATTGGTTCGGCCAATTTTGAGAAGTCTTGAATGAATCTTCGATAGTAATCGGCCAATCCTAAGAAACTATGAATCTCAAATGTGTTCTTAGGTTGCTTCCATTTTTTCACTGCTTCTACTTTAGTTGGGTCTACTGATATCCCCTTTTTAGATACCACGTGACCCAAAAACTTTACATCCTCTATCCAGAACTCACATTTACTAGCCTTAGCATGCAGTTGCTTTTCTCTCAAAGTTTGAAGTACTATTCTCAAATGTTGTTCATGGTCTCCTTCAGATTTGGTATACACCAAAATATCATCTTATGAAAACTACCACAAATTAATCGAAGTAAGGCGTGAATATTTTGTTCGTTAAGCTCATGAACACATCTGGTGCATTGGTTAGGCCGAATGGCATCACTATGAATTCATAGTGGCCGTAACGTATTTGAAACACAGTCTTAAGAATATCTTCCTCCCGAACACGCAAAAAAAGGGGAAAGGAAAATCTCAAATTGCATGGATATGGGGATACGAGGTTTCGAACCCCTGTCCTCAAGCTTAGTCTCTTGCTCTTTCAACCACTGAGCTGCGCCACTCCTGTGACAAAATATTCAAACAAATGTATATATAGGTATACGAGACACATATACAAAAAAAAAAAAAAAAAACCAAAAAAAAAAAAAACACCAAAACAAAACAAAAGAAACACTCGTTGCTATGGGGGCTCGAACCTCTGACCTCAGGCTTAACCTTTCAATCCTCAACACTGAGCCGAACCACTGAACCCAAGCCACTCTTGTGACCAAATATGCAAACAAATATATATAATACATAGATATACAATTCATATACATATATGCATACAACTCTCCCTCCTCTTTCTCTTCATTCAAAAACCGCGTTTGACCTACAGCCTTGCTTTTGCGTCAGTTGACCGACAAAGCAGATTTCCTCGATCACCGATTGCCTCGGCTCTCTCCTTCTTTGTCTTCTTCTCTTCCATCTTCTTCTTAATCACTCATTTCTCATTCTCCTTCATCATTCTCTTCTAGCTCATTCTTCTTCATCACTCTCTTCTGTTTCTTCTTCCTCATCGAGAGAAAAAGAGAGACTGAACGGAGGAGGCTAAAACTCAGTCTGTTCTCTACTATTTCTCTGCAACTCAAACCTTTCACCTCTAATCCGTGGCCTCCTCATCTCGTCCCCTTACTCTGTTTCCGGACTTGAACGATCCCATAAGTTCTGCTCAGCCGAATGCCCCTGCTCCTACTTTTACTCCTCTTAATTTTCCTATGCTATCTGTCGAGCAAATAATGGCCGCTCAATCTGATATTGAGGCCAACTATTATACGCTGAAATCATGTGTGGAGACCATGACTGCGGTCACTAACTTGTCTCACCGGCTACAGAGTAGAACAAGTGAGGTACAACAGTTGAACTCCCAACTTTCTCTGCTCCAGCACATGTACAAGGATGCGCGAGTAGAGATTTGCACGTTGAAGGCGGAGAACAAAGAGTTGAAATGGAAGGCCACCGTCATGGCCCGATTTGGAGCACCTTCGTACTTTGCTTTGGGCAACAGGGAGTGGTCCTGTAAGCACTGAGGGGGCCTTCAAGGGTCGACGACAAAAAGAGAAAGAGCTCGGTGGAAGAGCCGAGTAAGTGAAGTTGGCGTGTGGCCGTCATCGGAAAAATAAGGAAATCCTTTTTTTTTTCTCTTTTTTTTTTTCTGGGCTTGTGTTTGTTTGTTTTTTTTTTTTTTTTTTCTCTCTGTAATCGGGGATATCATCCCCTGGCTTTATAAAATCAGTTTCCCTCTTTTTTTTTTTTTTTTTGCACATCAATGGCGTGATTGGCATATCACTTTGATCTTGAAAATAATTTTATTTGAATTTGGAGAATGATTGAATTGTGAACTCTGAACTGGACATTGATTCCATACTGACCTAAATAAAAAATGCCTTAACGAAAAAAAAAAAATGAAACAAAGCAATCCAACCACACATATATACTCTGACTGGTATTAACAGAACGTAAAAAAAACACATGACTCTGAAACACAACCATTGAGCCTAAGTGATTCTGCAGTTTGTCTTGATGGGTTGAAATTGAAACTGATGGGCCGACCAAAAAGTTGGCCGACGAACTCATGATCTAGCCAAAGAGTTGCCAACGAACTCATGACTCAAGCGGTGGAGAAGATAAAATCTCCAACGCGACTATGCCCATAATTCATTGCCTTGATTTTTTTTTTTTTTAAAATGTTTTGATCAACATGAGAGTTAGATTAGCATACTTATTCCATTTTCTGTTTTGAAATCATGTAAGCTAAGCTGTGAGCACTGAAAATTTTTCCTTTTTTTATTTTTATTTTTATTTAAACCCAAAGAATGGTCTGGTTTTGCAAAAATGGAATAATTTTCGAGAAAACTTTAGTCAGCTTCATTCAAAATAATCAAAACCCTCTTCTTTTCTTTTTTTTTTTTTTTTTTTTTTTTTTTTTGTTGTGTGTGTGTGTGTGTGCAAATGGCCACTATCCAACTAACATGGAATCAACCATTGGGATGCATAGCCTCGAACCAAATAATCCCGAATTGGTTCTGTTGTAGCAATGGTGATAACCGAACCGAATAAAGCCAAGTGGAACTGGACCGAATCAAACTGAACCGAACGGGGCCAACTGAACTGAGTAGAACGAAGACAATTCAAGCAAAGGCGAATAGGACAGCCAAGTCGACTAAAGATACACCAATTAAACATGGACGAGATGAATGGATTGAAAAATTATTAGGGCCAAACTTCAAGATGAAGCTACCTACGTATCCCAAAGATAGAAATCAGGCCATACGTAGTTCCGGATATCTTGGAGTAGAAATACATCACCCTTGTTTGCGACGTATTGCGGGGTAGGTTCTACACTCGCGTTCCATCCTAAGAGTAACCAGTCACCATCTTTTGATAGCAATTAATGGTGGCTCTATGGGCTGATAACCAGTCTATTCCTAGGATAATGTCAAAGTCTAACATTTCCATGACTCGTAGGTGGCAAATTAAATGCAAACTAGAGACTCCTAGTTCACATGATTTGCATACGAGTTCTACTCGAGTTTGACCTTCTAGCGGTGAAGCTACACTCATAGATGTTTCTAATCGTTCAAGCTCTAAACCCAAGATTCACACAATTATAGTAGAGAAGAAAGAGTATGACGTGGCTACGACAATAGCATAATTAGCATAAGAATTCAAATGGAATTTGAACAGACGGTACAGTCGGATGACATGATGGTTTTGAACTTTTAATAGGGTTAAGATTATGGAGCTAGTGAACAAACTAGATATTTGAATTGAAATTGTGTTTGGCCATACACATTTCAAACCAAATACCTAAGATTCTTCACCTTGTAAGGATTAAAAGGGTGCAACTGGTTTTTCAAGAGATCAACATACAAGATACCATAATCATGGCTCAAAAATTGCCAATTGATCATCTTAAGGCAATACTTTTCCGAATTGAAAAGGTTCAATCAAGATATAGAAGTGATGATCTAACATCCGACAAATTTGGAGTCAAGCTAGAGGTACAGTTAGGATCAAACAAGGATAGTTACTATGATTAGCATAAAGGTCGCATAAACTATGAGTCACATAATTCTATTCCTTCTAACACATAACACTACTCCTCAATTGAGGTTAAACCTTTTCCCACCGTCCCTAGGTATTCTAACCTAGAGCTTTGATACCAAATTGTGATGCCCCAAATTGTTTTGGAACATCATAAAATTTAAATAACAAATAACTTACTAAATAAAGATTTTAATAGCTAATTAGGGGAAATTTAGATTTTCACATAGTCAAAGCTTAACAACTAAATTACGAGTCCACATACAATATTACAACAACTTTGTAACATTCGTGATTACTAATACCAAGGATAATAAAATTTTATTTCGATAGAGTCTTGACTTTAAGTTGGCCAAGGTTCAATATTAGCAGTAGCTCCAAATTCAGCCTCAGTCCCTTCTTCGACATAATCTGGCATGAAACGCAGGGCAACAAAATATATGCCATGAGTTTTGCAACACAGTAAGAAAACGGAACCAACCTACATTTCTTTTTAAGAGAAAATAATCAAATCATGACAATTAAAATAATAGTAAATTCAATAGCATGATGAATGTACCAACCATTATAATAATTTCGACAATTTTAATAGTTTGGGCGACACTCAAAATCTCACCAAAGAGATTTTCTTACTAACCACTAAGCATGGCAACGGTTAATTTGAAACCCCCCCTTGGTCAAATATTCAAGTGTTACCAACCGTAACTACGAGGGATGCCCACGTCCAAAGTTATATACCCAAGTAGTGGCATCCGTGGTCTGCCCCAAGGAAACGGTCTGCCAGGGATACGTAATCTCCCTATGTGCCACCTGCACATCCACCCTTATTCCAAAACCGAATACCGAAAAAGCATTCAAATAAGTCCCGTGCCATCTTAGGGTTTCGCGACACAATTTACGTGAGAATTCTCAAAGCCAGGGCTCACCCTGAACAACCGGTATTAACCGTCAACCCTTAATTTCGTACACTCTTTAAAACCAAGACTCACCTTGAACAATTGATATTAACCGTCAATTGTTAACTTTGTATATGCCGTTAATTATTTCAGTTAGTTTTGATATTAATCACAAATAATCTCAATTTTTAATTACAAATAATGTTAAACCAACTCATTAAAATTTCCAACATAAAATATTACACATGCCACACAATAATAAATAATTGTACAAAATTTAAATAAACAATTTATTTAAACCATGGTATGAAATAATAATTTAGATACAAAGAAAATAAACCATAATCACACACATGCTTGAATTTTTAATCTACAAGATTAAACTATCACAATATTAAATTTTAGTCCGAATAAACAATTGAAAAGATAATTTTTATTACTCCAAAATCTGCCAAAATTTTCAGAATGTATATCTCGCTAATAAAATTATAAATAAATTACTTATACAACTCTAAAATTCATATAAATCTACAGAATACTCAATAAACATGTTATGGTCATTTTTCAAAAAGCAGTTTCCAAAAATAAATTATAAATAATTCTTAAAAATTCCAAGAATGTTTATGACACAGATTTATCACATTTTCTTAAATTAATTCCATACTTAAATTTATAAATCAATTCCATAATCTAAAAATTTATTATGAAATTACACTTCTCAAATTTCATTTGTTTTTTTAGAAATTACCAGAATTGGTTTAATATAGAATTTTTAATGAATTTTCAAACATATAGTAAATCTGTCTTGCAACTCCAGATTTAATAAATTTTTTATAAATTTGTACAAAACTCAATAATTGTTGAAAACTTTTGTGAATGAACTAGACATCATTTTCAACAACTTTGTAGAAGAAATCATCTTCAAATTTTGAGTATAAAATTGTCTAAAAATTCGTACAACTTTCTGGCAGATTTAAAGGATTAAATAAAATCTTCAATAATCTTTTTAATGGCATAAACTACACATGCAAGTCCAAATTCCACAATATTATAATGATTTCAAGACTACCAATATCTTCAAATATTTGATATACCATCATAAATTTTCATACAAATATAAATAAAATTCTATCTATAAGTTTAGACATTTTATCATATGTATATAATCTGAAAATTTCAACAATTAAAAAAATGAGAAGGTTGAGAGGGTTTTCTTACTTAGTTGTAGAATTTAAATGTAACGATGAAAAGGTAGAAAATATATATCCTTCTTAATCTCCTCCTCCTCTTATCCTCCTAGTCAACTTGGCTGATTTTTTTTTTTTTCCCGCAGAAGTCCTTTTCTTTTTCCTTCCTCACCAAATGCAAGCATGCATGTAGATATATACAATGCATTGCTGAGCACTCTCTCTCTCTCTTTCTCTCTCTCTCTCTCTCTCTCTTTCTTTCTCTTTCTCTTCATTCTATGTAGTCAAATTTTCAACTTCCAAATACCACCATGCATGCAACCAAGTGGCAATGCTGCCACTTGAAATCTGCCCTTTTTTTTTTTTTTTTTTTTTTTGTATATTTGTGTATTTGTGTGGGTTTCTTAAATTTGATACACTAAGATTTTTAACTAAGTTATTTAGTAAGAATATTTATCATGTTGGGTCCTTATTAAAATAATTTATAAACAACAAATATTGAACACCCACAAAATTATTATTATTATTATTATTAGAATAATTAAATGCTGGTTTTCACAGAAACTAGCAGCTTCTGAGGCAAAAACCAACTTTCAGAGCTCAAATAACACCCCCAAGAATCTCAGCTCAAAGATGGTGGTGTATTGCTAGGTGTTGTAGTGCAAAGGTGAAGACAAAACACACTTTAAGGCACAAACTCACACAAATATAGAGAGAGAGAAAGAAATATAGATATATATATATATATATATATCTTGTATATCAGATTTTCAGAACATCTGGAAGGGAGAGGGGCCTCCCTTCTTATAGAAAATCAAGTCCCAAGCTTGTTGAGCAAGTTTGGAGCTTGTTAAAATCCATCCATACATGTGTATGGAGGATACACCAAGTGACCAACAGTGTGCACCAGTTGGAAGAAAAATATCTACAAAAGTAGAAAAAGGGGTCTTGGCCAAAAAAATGGCCGATCGACCAAAAATAGTGCCGACCGGCCAACACTGATGGCCAATGACAAGAAAACATGGCCGATAAGCACAAGGCTTGGCCGATGGGTTGTAGGGTTGGCCAACAAGCCACCCTCTTCCCTCAGAAACAAAACCACAAGTCCTTGGTCCACAACCAAGCACGAAACAGACAAGTTGAGAGGTTCTAAGGCAAGGCGCGCAACCGAGACCTTCAGAAACTCAAAACGAACACGAGCATGGATGATCATTGAGTGTTCAAACAATGACGTCCAAGTCTTGAGGACGGTCAAAAATGGGGTGTCTACAACAACAACATGCATAAAATTAAGAGTAAATTACCAATAGGTCTTAATAGTGAGACTTAATTGCAATCAAGTTCTATTGAAAATAAGTTCTAATAAAAGCGTTGCTAAAAATAATTTTTTGTAATAATTTTTTGCATATGTCACTAAAAATTGACAATTGGTGACTTTTTTTTGTCATAATTTTTTATAAATTGTCACTAAAACTTACAATTAGTGACGTTTTTCTGTGATGAATTTTTCAAACTATCACTAAAAGTTGAAACTTAGTGACTTTTTTTATGTGATGATTTTTTTTAAACTATCGCTAAAACTTATAATTAGTGACATTTTTTGTGACAAATTTTTTAAACTGTCGTTAAAAATTAACAATTAATGACTTTTTTTAATAGTGTTTGATGAAAAATGCCATTAATTTTTACAGGACCTATTAGACAATAAGTTCATTTATTATAATCTGCACATAAGTCCTCCTAAAATCAATACCACAATTAAATACAACTTTTGGAAAACTATATTTCTACATACCTATTTACCTTAATGTCGTTGCTCTGCAAGGTGTTCCCCTTATCCTTTGGAGAAATCGCATCAGATTGGTTTCACAAATTGCCGAAATAAACTGTGAAAAGTTGGGAAAGCCTGGCTGAGATGTTTATGACCAAGTTTGTTACAAACAAACTACAGTCGTTGATGGTAGACTCCCTGATGGCTTTGAGAATTGGCAAGGATGAGAGCCTCAGGGCTTATGCCAAGAGGTATTGTGAGGTGTTTAATCGAATACTAGAGTGCAACTAAGAGGTGGCGGTCGTGTCTTTTAAGAATGGCCTGAACGATGACTGTCTGCTTCGAAAATCACTGGCAAAAACACTGCCAAAAAGTATGGAGGAACTTATGGCTAGAATCGAGAAATATGCGAGAGTAGAGGAAGACACACCGGGACCAAGGCGTCAAAGTAAGACAAGAGGAACGGCTCGCCGAAGCGAGGCCGAGGCAATACAAATTTTAATAGACAAGAAACAGAATTAAGGGCTGCACAGGCAGTCACCACAGTGTTCCGGATCCTGGTTTACAAAGTCTTGGAAAGAATCAGGAACCAGCCTTACTATAGAGCACTAGAGAAGATCCCTGGCGAATTTATGAAAAGAAGCCTAGGGAAGTATTGTGCCTACCACAATGAGGATGGGCATCTGACTCAGGGGTGCAGAGCCCTAAAGATACATCTGGAAGACCTTATGAGACAAGGTCACTTAAGGGACCTAGTGGATGAGGCTAGAACAAGGGAAGAGCAAGCAAGGCTGCCCTAGGCACCGGCAGCACCACCTTCACCAGCACCACCACCAGCAGACGGACCTCGAGTGATCAATGTGATTCACTTAAAGGTCAAGGAGAACGAGATGCGTGGGGAGACTCAGAGGGTGAAACACTTATAACATGTGTATCAGGTCCAGCAAAAAAGGCCCAGGGCAGACGAGTGCCAGTGACCAATGGTGTCCTTTACTGAAGCCGACCTAGACATGGTGCAGCATCTACACAACGATGCTCTGATGACATCCCTGAAGATTGCAGAGTGCCAGGTAAGGCGCATTCTAATTGATCAAGGTAGCTCTTGTGACATCATGTATGTCAGATGTTACAAGGAGCTCGGCCTTCACCAAGATGATTTGGAACAGTCCAACAGTCCAATGGTTGGGTTAATGGAACGCTGACATAGTCTTTGGGGGCAATAAATTTGGAGATACAGGCAGGCACCAGGAAAGTGAGTATAGAGTTTACAATCATTGACACCCCCTCACCTTATAACGTTATCTTAGGAAGGTCGTGGTTGCACGCAATGAGGGTTGTACCCTCAACATTGCACCAACTATTGTGGTTCCTAACAGAACAGGGAATTGAGGAGATCAAAGGAGATCAAGTGTAGGCGAAGAATTGCTCCATGGCAACAATAAAATCCACCTGCAACGTACGAGAAGCAGACACAGCCGAGATTGAAAACGAGGACATGGAGGTCCTGGATGACGTCGGCAAAGAACCAGCTGAGAAAAGTGAGGAAGCCCTAAAGAAGATTCTAGTCCAACAAGGGGATGAAGAGCGTTTCTTCATTCTCGGCTCAAGATTGGCCAAGCAGGAAGAAAGGGAGTTAGAAGCCTTCTTACGAGCAAACATTGAGGTGTTTTCCTGGACGCCAAACGAGATGCCTGGCATTGACCCCGAGGTCATTTGCCATAGACTAAATGTGGATAGGTCGGCTAAACCTATCATTCAACGAGCAAAGAGGCCAACGTTGATGCATGTTAAGGCCATAGAAGAAGAGGTGGGAAAATTGCTGGAGGCTAGAGTCATTCGAGAGGTAAACTACCTAACTTGGTTGTCAAACACAGTTGTTGTGAAGAAGAAGAATAGGAAGTGGAGGGTCTGCGTGGACTTCACTAGCCTAAATAAGGCTTGTCCCAAGGACAGTTTTCCACTCCCCAAAATCGATCAATTGGTGGATGCCACTTCAGGGCATGAAAGGATGAGCTTCCTAGACGCATACAAGGGGTATCATCAGATAGTAATATACCTCCCTAATGAAGAGAAGACTGCATTCATCACCCCAAAGGGCTGTATTGCTACAAAGTGATGCCTTTCGGGTTGGAAAATGCAGAAGCAACATACCAGAGGTTGGTGACCAAGATGTTCAGACATCAGATCGACAAAACAGTGGAGGTATACATCGACGACATGGTCGTGAAGACCAAGAAACCTGAGGATCATCTGGCCGACTTGAAGGCAATCTTTGACATCCTAAAAACATATCGGCTCCGACTCAATCCTTCAAAATGTGCATTTGGAGTTGAGTTTGTTAAGTTCTTGGGGTACTTGGTTACCAGAAGGGGCATTGAGGCAAGCCTAGATCAAATCAAGGCCATCCTGGATTTGAAGAGCCCAGAGTCAGCAAAACAAGTGCAGATGTTGACTAGAAGGGCCGCAACCATGAACAGGTTTATAAGCAGAAGTTCTGACAAATGCAAAACATTTTTTAGTTTAGTGAAGAAGGCCACAGATTTTTTGTGGACAGAAGAGTGCGAAGTCACCTTGATCAACTTGAAAAAATACCTGACCACAGCTCCAATTCTCTCAAATCCTGTGCCTGGAGAGGAACTTTTCTTATACTTGGCAGTTTCGGAGCATGCAGTGAGTGCAGTGGTAATTAGAGAAGAGAAAGGGGAACAAAGGGCAGTTTACCAATGTAAGTAAAACCCTAGCAAGTGCGGAGACCAGGTATTTATCCCTAAAGAAATTGACATTAGCCTTAATAATGGCTTCCAAGAAGTTGAACCATTATTTCCAAGCCCACAAAATTGTGATATTGACTAAGCACCCTTTGAAGTCCCTACTACAGCAAGGAGATCTGACAGGCAGGGTAGCCAGATGGGCAGTGGTAATGGGCCAGTACGATTTAGAGTTTAGACCCAGAACAACAATCAAAGGCCAGTTTCTAGCCGACTTCGTGGCCGAGTTCACACCTAGTGCCATCCCACGTCGGGCTTCGGTGAGCTGTGGTTTAGGATGTCCAGGGGAACAAGAAGAAACCCAGCTGGGAATGAAAAACCCCACAACAGAGCAGAAGAAAAAAGAGCAACTCAAGCCCTGCGACGATGACTCCTTCCGCCTTTTTATGGATAGGAGTTCAAACCGTCAAGGAGCGGGGATATGAGTAGTGCTAGTATCACCAGATGGGCAGATGCTAGAACAATCTATTCGACTAGGGTTTAAAGCCTCAAGCAATAAAGCAGAATATGAAGCGCTGATCGTAGGATTGAAGTTGGCAGCAACAATGGAAACCGACGAGGTGGTGATCTTTTATGACTCCCAACATATTGTGAACCAAGCAACAGGCGAGTATGCAGCCCGAGATGAAAAAATGATAGCTTATGTCAAAGAGGTTGTTAGACTACTAGCCTTGTTTCAGGATTACTGACTACAGTAGGTTAGCCGAGATGACAACAACCATGCCGATGCCTTGGCTAACCTGGCTAGTGCAATGAAATCAGGGGAGGCAAGGACAATAATGGTTGACTATTTGTCTGGACCAAGTATGGAACCACAGATCACAGAGTATGAAGCAATGTGTGTGGAGATGGGACCAAGTTGGATGGATGCAATAGTAATATTCCTTAGAGATGGGAAGCTGCCAGATAATCGCAAGGAAGCACACAAGACCAGACTGAAGTTGGAGAGGTTCAGTTTAACAGCAGAAGGACATCTCTACAGAAGGTCTTTTACTGGTCCCCTTTTGAGATATGTGCATCCTTCACAAGTTGAAGACTTCTTGTATAAAATACACGAAGGAGTATGTGGAGGCCACGCTAGGGGCAGGTCACTTGCTCATAGAGCCATTACTTAGGGGTACTGGTGGCCCTACATGCAGAAAGATGCTAAAACTTATGTCAAAAAGTGTGAGAAGTGTCAAAGGTTCGCACCTTTGATACATCAACCAGTCGCAGATTTAAACCCAGTGTCAAGCCTTTGGCCATTTATCCAGTGGGGCATGGATCTTGTTGGACAACCACCTCAAGTGACCAGACAAAGGAAGTTCTTGCTGGTAGCAACTGACTATTTCACAAAATGGGTAGAAGCTGAACCCCTCGCAAAGATTTGGGACATTGATGTGAAAAACTTCATATAGAAGAACATCATCACCAGGTTCGGGATCCCAAGGGCAATAGTAGCAAACAATGGTACACAATTTGACAGTAAGCTAATCAAAAGCTTCTGTGCAAAGTACAAAATCAAGAACTATTACTCCACTCCAAGTTTCCCTCAGAGTAATGGTCAAGCAGAAGCATCTAACAAGACTATCTTAGATGGGATCAAGAAGAGGCTGGAAACAGCTAAAGGAAAATGGATGGAAGAATTGCCCAATGTACTCTGGGCATATTGGACTACGCCGAGAAGATCAACTGGGAAATCCTCATTTGCCATGGCTTATGGCACAGAAGCAGTTATCCCACTAGAAGTCGGCATCCCTGGGATTAGAACTCAGAGAGTAGAGAATGAGACTAACGAGGCATTCTTGGCCCGAGATCTGGACCTACTAAAATAAAGAAGGGAGAGAGCAGCAATTCGGCTGGAGGCATACCAGTAGCAGCTTGCTAGGGCTTACAATAAGAAGGTTAACCCAAAAGAGTTTCAAGTTAGGGACCTCGTCCTAAGAAAGGTCGTCGGCAACAAGAAGGATCCTAGAGAGGGAAAGCTGGGCCCAAATTGGGAGGGGCCTTATATAGTCATCTCAGTCGCCGGCAACAGAGCATATCGGCTTGAAGACAGTGAAGGCAAGGAGTTGCCAAGACCTTGGAACACTTGCAACTTAAAGTTTTTTTATCATTAGACTTTTTTGTTTTTTGAAATTTATGTCATGATTTTCTTAGCTGAGGTAGTAATGAAAATTTTTTAGCCTGATTTTTTAAGAATTTGAAAATTTGTGTGATTGGATTGACCAGTCCTTTGGTGATGTTTCTGATTGAAACATGACGAATAACTTAAACTTATTATATGGCAGGGTTGAATTATACTTGCATATAATAGAGTTGAACTAAGTTGGCGATATTTCTGATTGAAACATGATGAATAACTTAGACTTATTATATGACAGAGTTGAATTATACTTGCATATAATAGAGTTGAACTAAGTTGGCGATGTTTTTGATTGAAACATGACGAAATAACTTACTCATTATATGGCAGAGATGAAACTGGACTTGCATATAATGGAGTTGAACTAAATTGATTTAGCATAGCCTTGCCATGTCGGCAGAATTAAAGCTTAGAATGAAACTAAGTGCATTCCAGTTAGATTAACAAAGAAACCAAGGTTGAGAACCTCGGCTAATCTTTGTTTGAATCAGACTTCGGCAAAAACTATACGTACTTAATGTGAACATAAGTGAAACTTAAGCTCACATTAGGGGGCAAGGAGCTGGAGAATGATAAGTAAAAGTTTAAAGTTAAAGTGCTTGGGAGTTGGAATTTTATAGAAAAATTTACAAGCTAGAATTGGCTTAACACTTGTTGAAATTTTCTAAAAAATTTACAAGTTGAACTTAGGCCGAGGTAATATTGTAAGAAGTACATACGTACTTGCCGAGATGGTTAGGTCGCCAAACTTGGGAAATATAGAAGACAGAAGTCTTGATAAACTAAGAGTGAAGTGGCAAGTTTAAAACAACCCTTGTGAAAATATTTTTACAATGTTTTCAAGTGTTAAGCCAAAGCCGAGATAAACAGTCAGAAGCATATCCGAGGTATTTTAATCCGAGGAGAGTATACAGTTAAAGGTATAAATTGAAGACATGCCAAATTATTCTAAGTATGAAAGTGGTAGAACACACATAAAAGAAAAGAAGACATTCAAACACTTAGAAGAAAGAAGGAAACTTGCATTCACAGAAGATTACTTGTTCAAATTACAAGAGTGGTACATCGGCCAAATATGAAACTAAAACATTGTTCAGGCAAAACAAAAATACAAACAAAGGAAGAGAAAGAATACAAGGAAAAGAAGAAATATTCTAAGTGCTCGGATTGGCTTGATCGGCTGGTGGTGTTACACTCTTGTTGGCCACTATCTCGGCGTCAATCTCCAGTAGAGTCTGATCCAGACTTTTCTCGGCGCACTGGATCTCAGCCTCAGAAGTAGTTGGATTGGGAGAGATGCCCTTGGAAACCAAGTCATCCTCCTCATCCTGAGTTAAGTCTATTGCTCGTTGAGGGTAGGAGACTTGGGATCAATGGCAGCCTCCCCTTCCTCTTCGTCGGCCTCACCATCGTCAGCATCATCTTCGGCTTCATTAACAGAGTCCTTGGGCTCTGGTGGGAAAGACACTTGAAGCTGACTGATATCTCGAAGATCAGAGTCCATGGAAATAACCAACTTGTTGAGGGCCTCCGTCCAACCGAGGTAGTAACCTCGGTTACAAGCCAAGTTGACTTGCTGTTTGTATTGGTCGCGGACGGCAACCTGCCTGTAGACACCCCATTTTTGACCATCTTCGAGACTTGGACGTCATCATTTGAACACTCGATGATTTCGTATGCTCGTGTTCATTTTGAGTGCCTGAACTTCATGGTGGAGTGCCTTGCCTTCGAGCCTCTCAACTTGTTTGTTTTATGCTCGGTTGTGGACCAAGAGCTTGTTGTTTCAAATCTGGAGGAGAGGGTGGCCTGTCGGCCATCCCCACAGTCCATTGGCCATGGCTTGTGCCTGTCGGCCATCAGTGGTGGCTGGTCAGCCACATTGATGGCCGGTCGGCCACTAGTGATGGCTAACGGCCATTTTTCTCCTTTTTCAGATATTTGTTTGCCAACTGTTGCTCACTGAAGGCCATCTCCATACACGTGTATGGAGGGATGAATACAAGCTCTAAGCTTGATTTTCTATATATAGGGGGGTCTCTTCCCCATTTTGAGGGGTTAGATAATTTGGAGCAAAATTCTCTATCTCTCTCTCTCTCTCTCTTCTTATTTTGTGCCTTGTAGTTGGTTTCCTCTACACTTTTGCACATAAGCTCTTAACCAAACACCACCCCCTTGGAGCTGAGGTTCCTTGGAGCTTTATTTGAGTCTTGAAAAAGGTTTTGAGCTTGAATTTGTGGCTGAAGTGCTCTTTGCTTCAAAGGTATTAAATCTATCTTGTTTAAGCTTATTGTGTATACTTGATTTACCATCTTTTGCAACTACTTTAAGGTTGTTTTTGAGGTATAAAAAACTCTGTTTTTGGGGCATAAAAATAGTAGTTTGAGTCTTTGCGAGCTAGGGGGTTGTTCCCCCATTTTGGTCTCTTTGCTTGTGAAGGCTTTTGTGCCATTTTCTCTCACATTTAAATCAAACCTTTTAGCCCTTTTAACCACTGAAAAATAGTGTTATTTCAGTGGAAAAAACTTTGTTTTGAAGTCCAAAATTGAAGGGGTTAGCCTCCCCTCCTTTTGTCTCACTTGTATGCCTAGTTAGCTTTGCATGGTAGCATGTTTTTGTAGCCTAACTTAGCTTATTTCCAGTATATTTTTTCCATTGTTTTGACTAGTCTTAGCTCTTTTTTGAGTTGGTTTAGTCCTTTGAGGCTTGTTTTGTGTGGTTGTAGTGCAATCTCCTTCACTAGCTTAATGTTTTAGGCTTTTAAACATGATTTGCATGAGTTGCTTATGTGTTTTAATGTCTTTTTGCACTCCATTTCAGCACTGAAATATCTGCAACTTCTCTCATTTCTTCACTTTTTCATTTGCTTTGAGGGTTGGTTAACCTTCGGGTTGTGTTTAAGCTTGAGATCGAGGTTCGTGCTTAATGGTTTCAATCCTCTTTTGAGGGTTTCTACTAACCAAAGGCATGACCTCTTTCTTGCCTTAAATCATCCCTTGGTTGACACCTCTTCCATTAGAGGACACTCACCTTGAACTTAATCAATTAAAGAATGGATTGGTAAGTTAAAATGAGTAAATAAAAAAAATAAACAAGTAAAATTTGAGCAAGATAAGCATGTTGTGTTTCATTGCATGTGTTCAATCAGACGTTATATTGAACACAAGGAAGATTGGAGCATTTCATACTCAAAGTGATGAAATGAGTCAATCTCCTTAGTCTGCATTGCCTTTGATCACACATGATAGGGCGATGGACTTGAGTCTTGTTTTTGGCATACAATGAAGTTGTACTTCTTGGTTCTTTGGCCATCATGCATTGAGAATGCTTGGTTGGTGGTTTTGGAGTCAAGAATTATACTCCTTTGACTTTGTATAATGATAAGGAGGGTAATGGTACACATATATTCCTTGAGAATACACTGCTTTGCCTCTTTTTGCTCTCTGTTGCAGCAAAAAGGGAAGTCCAAAAAAAGGGTGGCCGACAGCCACCAATTGTAGCCGACCGGCCATCAACGAAAAGTTTGTTCAGTGTGTTCCTGAAGTGGAGCAGAGGTGTGCTGGAAGTTGGTGTAATTTTCAGTGGTCGAAACGAGTGCAAACAGAGGCATCCGATGGCAAGGTAGTAGATTTTCGGGAGGAAGCCAATCGAGCATGCATGCGTCCCTCGCCCTCGAGGCCATTTACTTGCTTCGTTTAAATTAGTTAGCGTAGCTAATTATTCAATTCAAATGTTGTACTTAATTAGTTAGTGTAACTAATTCTTCAATTCCGATTTGTTGTAATTAATTAGCTTAGAATAAGTTAGTTAATTAGTTTGTTTTGTAATAGTTAGCTTAATTAACATAGCTAGTTAGCTTATTCATTCGGACCCTCCTTCGTGAGGGCACAATGTTGTAATAAGCGTGCGTGTGTGCATGTCTTCCAACCCCACGTCTTTCTCCCTTTTACTTAACCGCTTTCGATGGTTAGTTTAGGGTCATGTTTCGATTAGCATACCTAATGCTTGCATGTTTGCATCCATTCATTTGTATTGCATGCACCGAGGCTCGGTGCATCATTCAAACTGCATCGTCATTTCAATACTTATTTGAATACGTGTCTCAAAGCATGTTATCAAATTGTATCATATGCCATATCAGAAGCCAAGCCTATTAATTGCATTATTGCATGTGTTGCATTAGACATCTTGTATAGTTAAGATCATGCATTGTTTCTAACTATTTTTTTTTTTGGCTTGGAGTACTCGGTAAGCTTTTACGCTTTAGCATAATTGCACGAGCACGATTGCCATGTTACCATGATAGCATACTTGCCATGAGGCTATTTGCTTAAATGCTAAACTGCATGAATGCCTGTGGATGAAGGTCTTTTTGTTTGAATTGGAACAATTCAACGAATGTGAGTTTTAAGCCCACTATGTTTGGTGGCAAATCCGCATTTTAGCCCACTTGAGGGTGGCAAATTCAAACAATTTTCAAAAAACAAACATGAGTTGAATTCGTTCCAATTCTTGCGACATAGTCTATATTTGCTTTTGTACGTCACATAGTAAAGTTAGCTAATAACCGGAATAAGAACACATCAGGTTTATAAAACAACATATCATGATTAGTAGAGGCCGATCTTTGATCGGGCGAGCGGGGGTGCTCATTTCAGGACCGTCCCTTCTCGTACCCAAGTTCCCGAACTGAGGTAACTTTGGTGATGACGGACACGTGGCCTTTGGCACGAGTCAGGTTTCCTAAATTTTCCAAAAACAAAATATTTATGTGGCGACTCTCTAATCTGACAAAGCAGTCCAATTTTGGCATTATTTGATTTAAAATCAATTTTTCAAAATGATTTGTCGGATTAGATTCTTTGGTGTTTATCGGTTTCACATTGCACTTGTGAGACTAGATTCAGAACCGTGACAGGAGTCCGAACTGTAGGACCAATTCGAGCTCTCTAAAAGGCGGGGCGCGAAAAAGTCAAGCTACGCTGCCCCTCTTCGAAGGCATTTTCGTCGGCCGCCTTTACCTTGGCCTCCTTATTGGCAAGAGCCTTCTGAAACTTGGCCTCCATGTCAGTTACCTTGGTATTGGCAGCTTCGAGGTCGGCTCTTGCTGTCTCGACTTCGTCTTTGGCCATTTTGCCCTTTTCCTCGGCTAGACTTTGAACAGCTTTGGCGTCCTTGGCCTGGTCCATTAGAGCGCGATTGTTGGCCTCGGCCTTGTTGAGAGAAGAGAGGAATTTGGCTGCTTCCTTGGTCCTTTTCGCCAACTCCTTCCTCATTATCTAGATTTTTACAACATACAAATGGGCATGCTGAATAGCCTGCAAGAAGTAAAACAGATTAGTAAGATTTTTTCTAAGTGTAGAAAGAACTATGAAGAGATGAGTATTAGAGGATTACCAAAACTGAGTGTTGCATCATGAGAGAAAAATTCTCATACTTATGCAACTCGACCATGCGGTTCATGTTTTCGGGCAGAAGAACTGCCGTGGACAGGGCCACGCCGACTTCAAGGTTCGCAGCACTGTCACTGGCGGTAAGAGGTCTGTCGTCGAGCATGATCTCGGGCGCCAAGGTCATGCTTCGGGAGTAGCTGCTGCTTTCTTGGTGGTCGGACCTCGGCTTTTTGGCCGGTGGGGCCTCGGATGCTGGGTCCTCGGCTAGACGTTTTTCGGAAGAAGGGGAGCTCTTCTCGGCCTCAGCTAGCTTCGAGATGGGCACAGTGTCCTCAGAATCGATCTGAGTCACTGTGGCTGTAGACACCCCATTTTGACCAGCCTTAAGACTTGGGCGCTTCCTAATGATTACCCGATGATAACAATCAGAATGTGTTTCTCACAGAATCCTCAGTAAGAGAGATGGAATTTGAACTTTAATCCCAACTTTTACACATTTTTTTGGCCAAACTATTTTAGACCTTAAAACCTTCTTTTCAAAATATTTTCTCAAATGTTTCTACGATGTTCTGAGGTTCCCATTTTAATTAAAATATTGCACTTTTCAATAACCGAGTATGGACAAAGTGGAAATAAATGGAAGGGAGGTGAACTCTTTGAAAAAATATTTAAAAAAAACATCTTCTTTATAGGTTTGGATAGGTTTGGATTTGAAGGAAACATGAGGGGATGAAAGAAAACTGGTTTAGGGAAAGAATGAGCATCAAATCATTAAGAAGGAAATGAACAACCTTTACTAAATTAGGCATATCTCTTTGTACACTTGGAATTTAGATGTGAGGCTATCACTATTGGAAATTAGACTTCTAGGGTTTCAATTTAGACCCAAGAACCACCTAAAACCAAGTCCGGATAAGGGAGATATGCCCATTTGAAGTTTGGCTTAAAAGCAGATGTTGTTGACTTGGCCCGAGGAAAATAAATAGCCTTCACTAAATTAGGCATATCTCTTTGTACACTTGGAATTTAAATGTAAGGCCACCACCATTGGAAAGTAGACTTTTGGGGCTTCAATTTAGACCCAAGAATCACCTAAAACCAAGTCCGGATAAGGGAGATATGCCCATTTGAAGTTGGGCTTAATAGCAGATTTTTTTGACTCGGCCCAAAACAACAGCAGACTCATTTTTCTTGGTTTTGGTTCGGTTGGGACACCCCATTTACCTATTTTCTAATCCATTCAAGTGCACCCACTCATCCTCCATTATATCTAATCATCCTCCATTGTCAAAAAGAGGTTTTGTTTGTATCCATAAAGGAGTATCCCTTGTAACCACCTTGAAAATTTGCCCTCCTATAACATTCTTGTCTCCCACCTTCTTTTTGACCTTCACTCTCCCTCATTGCCTATATAGAATGATCATATTGTAAGAGAGAAGGAAGACCACGAAATTGAAGAGAAAATGGTGAAAAAAGAGAGAAAAATTGAGTTTTTGAGCCAAAAATACTCATATCTTCCATATACACCCCATACCTTCCATAGCTACTGAAATTCCATCTTTCCTATAGCCAAAAATCCTCCAAAAATTCTAAAATAGCTAAATTTCAGTAGTGATTAATCAAAGGAAAGAGTGAGTATTGTTGAAAGTGAGAAAAAATAAGAGAGTTAGCCACTTTTTCCACCATGCATACCCAAAGTTTCATTCTAGTTTCAAATTGAAGATTGAGAACACACTTCCTAAACTTGAGGGTGATCAAGAGGAAGTTTGAAAATCAAGAAGTTCAATCTTTCTTTGGAATGTGAATTTCTAGTCTTTCATTTTCTTATATTTTCTATGTCATATTTATTTTCTTGCTTCTTATTTCATAGTGTTTTGTTATAATCCAAGTGGTTTGTTTATCTCATATTTATTTTCTTACTTTATATTTCATAGTGTGTTGTTGTAATCTAAGTGGTTTGTTTAGCTCATAATTATTTATTATTTTTATTCGCTTGCTTTAATTTCATATTAGTTTTGTTGTAATCTTGCATGTTCTATCTTATATTTGCTTTCTTATTTTAGGTTCATGTTAGTTTTGTTGTAAGTTTGCACTTTTTTATTTTATTTTTATTTTCTTATTTTTAATCTAATCGATAGTGGTTAGTTGAGCCACCTAAATATTTCTTGTTTGTTCCTTTTCTTGGTTTCGCAATAAGACAAGTTTTGCTAGGCCTAGTTGGCCGGCCGACCTATTTAGCTGATCGGTTAGCGTCTTTCGGACAAGATGGCGTAATTTCCTAATGTTGACCAATTTCCGCCGACGATTCCAAGGAACATGAAGCTTTTATTTTATTTATTTTTTATTTCGAGTGTTTTGCGAGATTTTTATTTTGATGTAATATTCTCCTCATCTCTCTCTAATTTGGTTTGTAATTATTATTTCAAGTGTTGTAATAATTCCCCATCCCCACTTCTTATCTGTCCCATTCTTTAATCGCTTTCCATAACTGTGCATATGTATATATCTTACATGCCATCTATGCTTTTATATACATGATTCATACCTAGATCTGGCTAAATTTACATTTTTGTGCTTTAATTGATTATTACATGATTTTGTTCGCTATTGCATGTTTTGCAATGTTTCACATGTCATGTTTTAGAAGCCGGATCTTTAGAAGCATTCTTGTGTATGTATTGCATTAGAATTTTGTATATAAGATCATGCATATTTTACTAACTTTGTTTTGTAGCTGTTCGCGACACGTCGGTAAATATGTAAGTTGTTATGCTTTAGCATCCCGTTTGTGTACGTTTTCTTATTATGTTTAAGCATCTTACCATGTGGCTACTTGCTTACTTGATATAACTGTATGAATGCCAGTGGATGGAGATTGTATCGCTTAATTTGGAATATTGTTGATTTTCATATTTGTAAACTCAATTTATTTGGGTTGTACATCTCCAAAACTCTTTCAAAACTATATGAAATCAAATTAGTCCAAAATAAATGACATAGTCTATATTTGTATGCTTCACATAATAAGTTTTAAGATTTATTAAATAATCGAAATATGAACATATAAAATAAATAAAATTCATATCATGATTTAGTAAAGGCCGATCTTTTGATCGGGTGAGTGGGGGTGCTTAATTAATGACCTTCCCCTCTCATACCTAAGGTTTTGAACCGAGACAACTTTGGTTATGATAAACAGTGGCCTTGGCACAAGTCATGGGTTTCCTAATTTTTCAAAAATATTAGGTGGTGACTCTAAGATCTGATGACGCAGTCCATTTCTGGCAAAAGGTTTTGCAATAAAATGGATTTTCTAAAAGTTGCCAAATCTGGACTCTCATCTATGTTTTACATTGCACTCGTGAGACTAGATCAAAGAGATCTCGGGAGTCTGAACTGTTTAACGCACACGGGTATCCCCCGGGCATGTTACAGTGGCCTTTGCCTTGGCCTTCTTCATCCGTTTTGGCTTTGGGGTTGGTTGGGAAGGAGAGGATGAGGATTGAACTGTCACCACCCCAGGGATGTTTGCGAGCAGGTCTTTAACAACTACTGGTTTACGCCCCATCTCTTCAGCAGTGGTAGCTACAGTTACTTTGGTGCCAATGCGGATAGTTGAGAGTGCAGTAGGTGGGTTTTCTGGGTCGTAGGCCGATGACTCAAAAAGTCGGCGTTTTCAGCTGCGGGTTCTACAGGTAGGGGTAGGAATTGGAACTCGGCATCGGCTTTGGCGTTGGGCAGGAGGAATCAGTTGTGGAGCAGATGTTGATGGTTGCTCCGCTGGATCGGAGGTTGAGGCTTGGTCAGGCCGTGGTGATGAAGTGTTAGGAGGAGTTGTTGCTGAAGGAGGAGACTTGCTTTTCTTGGGAATGTAGGGCAAAGTGGATTTGTAGGTTAGAATGTAGTTGAGCAACAGAGGGGCCTTGTGCTGATCAATTGGTAAGCCTAGCAGCTTCTTAAAGTCCTTGCTAGGGTAGAAGGTTTTGCGGAAGTCTTTTGGTGGCTGAGGAAGAGCTGCAAGTACAAAAAACAGACATTAGAACATATAAAGGGAATAAAGTAATAAAGACTTAAAAACAGGTAAAGTGATACTTTGTTCTTACCATTACCCTCTTTAAATACTGTTCGGCTCAAAGGATAGAGGTGGAGGTCGTCATCAGGTGGGAACTCCAAATTGCCCGAGACGATGAAATAATTATCTCCAGCACCTTTGTTGGAGTCTGAGAGGTCGGCTATGAGTTTGTATTCAGTGGATCTCGGTTTGAGGTAATAGACGTAGCCTTTTTCAGATTTCAGGCCACACATGGTATAACAGTACTGGATGTCGGCTAGTGTTATCCTAGCATTTTCACGGCTAGCTAGGGCAATAATACTGCTAATGACTCTGTAAGAGTTAATAGCCAGCTGCATTGGGTTAAGTTTGTAATAATGAAGAACTTATCGGAAAAGGATGTTGAAAAAAGACCTAAGTCCACACTCTATGAAGGCCACTACATGGAAAGGCATAGAGTCCCCATCAGGCATGATGGAGTCCTCCTCCTTTACCAGCCTAAGGTGAACATCGGCTGGGATGGAGAACTCTGTCCTAAAGTAATCTAGCTTGGAAGGGGTGTCGACTCTCCACCTGAACATACCCATGATGTCGGCTTGTGAAGATTAAAGCAAAATTTTAGAGAAGGATGTTTGGTGTGGGTTTAAGGACCTCGGCTAAACCCTAAAGAGCACTAGAGTAAAGATTTTTGAGAATCTAAGGGGGTTTTTGGTTAGATTTTCCTAAAGAACAGAGTTCTAGATCAAAACCCAAACCTAAATCTACACAGATACAGGAATCAAAGGCAAGAATTTAGAAGTAAAGCAGGAAAAACAAAAAAGAACAATGGTTCAAACTCAAGAAAACAAATAGAAATTCAAGAACATTGAATAAAGTGTGTGCAGATGTGCAAAGCCAAGGACAGTGGCAAATTAACAAGTGTATGAGTGGTATGTGTGTGCATATGTAGACCTAAATACGAGTTGGACAAACACGAAATCACAAACAAACATGCTCGACAAGTAAATGATGAAATTTAAAACACAGGCAAAGATTAAAGAACATGAATGGATTCACAATGGCAACAAACAAATGCAACAAAGTTTGAAACTGAAAAGAAGGAAAACAGTGACTTACCGAATAGAATGACACCGATATGAGGTATGCCGAAGTCAGACGATGATGGTGATTGGAGCAGAACGGTGAATGCTTCGCCAAAGGGGAAGAACGGAAACAGTTGCAGAAAGCTTTGAAAGAACGAAAATGGAGGTTTCTTGTTTAGAGAGAGAAAAAACTTGAACTCAAAGAGAAAACGGAGGATGCAAAAGTGAAGAGACGAAGAGAGAAAGTGCTTTTGTTAAAACACGAAAAGGCTGCAAAATCGTAATAAATGTACCTTGGACGACGTGCCTGTTAGGCGGCCCGCGCAGAAGTGACGCGACCTGATGGCGCGTGTCAGGTACGGTTCAATGAGAAAAAGACGCGTGGCGAAAACGGTTGAGAAAGCGTGCGTGACAGCTTATGCACAGATAGAACTCTTGGAGTTCTTGATTTAATGGAGTAAGAACCTCGACTATGGGGACAATCTTGGTTAAGGAACTTAAAGAACTCACTTCTTGGTTTTTGGTCATTGATAAAGTAAACTGCAGAGTCTTGGTCATGTGGAGCCGACGCATGATGAATTCGGTCATGAAACATGGAGTAAGTCTTAGCCGACGTGCTATATGGACAAACGATATAGGTTCCATTACCTCAGGATGCCGAGGTAATAGAACTTAGGGGACAGTTGTGGGGGCATATTTTTGTGAATGACAACACGTGGCCAAGGTGGCACCGAAGTGCCAATCGAGGTGCTACATGTCTTGGTCATGGCGCCAAGGTGATCTCGGCTAGGCCAAGGTTATCTGCGGAAATACTGGAATCCGAGATGAACGGATAAGGGACAAGAGTCCTATAATGGGAGAGGACCTCAGCCCGGATAAAGATAAGGCTTTTAAGGAGTTTATCTCTATCTGGCTGGAAGTCCAAGATGAGCATTGAGCCAGAGTCCATTGAAGCTAGGCTTCTACAAGGATCAGGTTAGTGCTAGCTATAAAAGTAAGACACCCTCGTGGGTCTAAGGTACGCTTTTTGTATTCTAACTTGTGAGTTAAGCGCTTTTTGCTTTCTTTGAGAGATAACTGAGTACTGACTTGATCGTCAGAGTGCCCTCGGGTGGATGAACCACTGTCGAAATTTTTATCTTTCTGTGACAGGTTGTTCGGGCACGATCTATTCTGCCTGTGCTCTCCTGCTGATTACCTATTTGGCAGTGTGGTCAGAAATCGGCACCCACAGTTTGGTCTTTGTTTTTTTTTTTTTTTCCCCTTGCACTTGTCAGCTCATTAGTGATGCTTTTATAGCTGCTGATTTAGTGTTCTAAATCAGAACTGAGATGAAAAAATTATATATGTTTTTGTAATTTTGAATGTAACTACGAGAGAATCTGTACCAAATTCCAACTCCATTATCGCCTCTTGTCCGCTTCGCAAAATGATCACCACAGACATTTATAGACTGTCAAATAGTTATTATAAGCAGTGATAATTGGGGGTTGTTTGGGAAGACTTACAGTATTACATTTTTTTTTATCTTTTATATTTTTTTAATTATATTATTTTTTTTATTTTTTTGCACATCTTTTCATAAAAAGTCAAAAATATATTTATTTAGCATTTTTCAACCAACATCTAAATGAAGTTAAAAAAACATGTTAAAAAAAATTACATCATATAATAATTTTTTTAAAAAATATTTTATAAATTACTATTTGGGGTTCAAGAAGTTATATCTCGCCCATTGAAATTTTTAATTTTATAATAAATAATAAGTTTTTAAATCAATTAATAATTTTTTATGATGTCAAAATTTTATTTTAATTAATAATTTAAATAATTTTATTACTACATATGAGAATAGTTAAGAATTTTATTTTTTTCAATTAAAAATAATAAGTTCTTAAATTAATTAATACTTTTTGGTGATGTCAAAAATTTATTTTAATTAAGAATTTAAATAATTTTATTACTACATATGAGAATAGTTAAGAATTTTATTTTTTTCAATTAATTGTGTTAAATAAAAAATTTTGACAGTTTTTTTTATTATTTATAATTCTTCAAATCACTTGAAGAAACCTGTATTTTAAGTAAACCTTTTGTAATTTACCCTCATTATTGCCAATTGACATTTATTTTCGCTTTGATTATTTGTTGATTAGGGAGTGATAATAATCCTAACCATCTCCATTGCACTATCAATTATATTAAAAAAATAAAAAATAAAAAAATTCAACAATGACTAATTAATAAAGAATCACATAATAATATCTAAATTTAAAAAGAAAAAATGATAAAAATATCTACAGATATATCTCAATGTGTGAAATATTTAATAATCTGTAATATGATGGTAAAATATAAAAGAACTTAATGTTCAACAATTAAAAAAGTAACTCAATCAATAAATCCAAACTTTAGAGGTTTTCCAAGAGTATCATTGTCGTACATATTTTTTCTTCTGTGAGTTATGATTATATAAAATAATATAAGAAATGAAGTATAATTTTATATATAGAATCACTATAAAATTTAAACGACAAATCCATAATACAGCTTAATATATAATTGGTATTGAGTATAAAATAATAAACGAGAAAATAAGAAAAAAAAAAAAAAAAGAGACAACTTAGCATTAAAAATTCCTAATAAAATTAAAAGAATTAAAAAGAAAAATATGAAACGTAAAATTAATATTGAGTTTGTGGATTATTTCAATTTAGGATGAAAGATATATGAAAAATAAATATTTGTCAAATAGAATCTATATAAAATAAGAAAAAGTTAATATAATTTAAATTATGTTTAGATTTGTATAGAACTCTATATATAATTAAAAAATATATTGATATGGCTCTTTT
>JAPPVO010000007.1:14606049-14891601 GCA_030407325.1 Camellia japonica | reverse complement strand
TACATACGTACCGGGTACACAAAACACATACCTAAATTTTTCTTCTTAATTTTTAGCGTATCTATTGAAACAATATTTTCTTCTACTACAGAGATAAAATTCATTTCACTAGACTTCTTTTTAATTTTTAATTTTATGCTTAGCATGATTTTAAAATTAAGTTATGGTTTGGAAGTTGTTTAATATATTGACATTTAATTTTGATTTATATCTTTACTTTTGGCATTAAATGTTAATTGTAGATTGGATTTTAACAAATTAAACCATTTAATCAATTTTTGCATTACTCTATATTAAAAATAATTTTTTTTTTACAAATGTACCAAGCCCAAGCCGTACTCGTACTCTACTTTTTTTGGATTTTACTGTATTGTATAAGTACCAGTAATCATAACTGTACCCGTGTTTTATAGACCTCAACCTTCACAATCACTATCGCCACGCCGATAGAGAGTGGAGTAAAGGTGCCATGGTAGCGATTGGGATGGGTTGGTTTGACTATGTAGAAAGGGAGTAGGAATCAAAGAGGAACTGTGAAATGCAAATGCATATGAAATGTCATTTATGGGCATTTTAGTCAAAGACAATGTTGTTATATATATACATACCACTTTGTATATTCAATTTTGGTCAATTAAGGGTAATATTCAATGCATTTTTTGTTGACCTCATGGTTAACCCAAAAAAAGACTAACGCTTTCTTAATGGCATGGATGTAAACGTAATGCAATTGTAAACATTAACAGAGCATGGTGCAATATTTCCATTTGAAGGGGAGATTGTACCTGTCAAAAATCTCAAGTCAATGTAATTTACCCTAATTTAAATTTTTTTAAAAGTGTAAGTTAGCTTAATTGGAATTGTTTATTAGCAATTTTTTTGGTTATTTAGTTCTTTTAATAGTTGACTCTTTCCTCTCTTGGAAAAGTTTATGATAAAATGAAAAGCCACTCACTAAATTTAGAGCAAGAATCAACAATGTATTGTATTTTCAAGGCTATGTATGTTGATTTATCTTGTGGAACTAATCTACCCTCGAGAGGAAGACATGAGTGGTGCTATATCTTAGTTTATTTTTTGTAAAAAAATTTTAGGAACTCAAACTCATGATACGTTCCTTGACTATGAAATGTTTTCATTCAATATCATAAGTTTGTTACGCTCAACGCATAAAGATGCCATCTATGGTTTTGGTCTCAGATACTATTAGGGGATGTAAAATGTACTAATAGTTTTGTTGTGAAGAACTCTTACCATGTATGGTGGTTTTGACGTAGCCGGAGATGGATATTATCATCATATTGGAAACGAAAATGCATATGTATTAGTTTGATTCCAATACGAATTAAGTTTCTTTAAGCTTTTTGTTTAGCTATGATAAGCAAAATGGAGATATCCATGTTTGTTTTCAACCAATTTTGATATATCACTATTCATTAAGGTTTGGCTCACCCTTCTTCCCTATATGTCGGTAATGATGGTGAGGTTCGATAGCCAAGGATTTCAAGCTACGCACACATGCATATGTGGTGACCTATATGCCTAATTGTTGGTAGAAAGACTTGGTTTGAAACGAACAGCTTGTTCTCTTTCATATAAATTTTTGTACTCCTTCGATAACTAAGCCTGGGATGGTTGTAAACTTGTAATTTACTTAAACACTTACTCTGAATGGATGCTTGTGGGATAATCAGGTTAAGGAGAATTAAATGTTCCCGGTACCTAATCAAAGTAAACTACAACAGTACTACCAATTGATTTTAGTTAGGACTTAGTAGTCTATGATTACTGGCCAGTCACTACTCTATGTTTTGTGGTGGAATAAGTTCGTGACAAGAATTGTCGCGCCATAATGAATCCAAAGGGAGTCAATGGGCAGCAAAAACGGCGCAACTGTACTCGTTTAAAGCTAGTAATTACACTATACTAAGAGTTTCACCTGCTGACTTGAGCATCAGTGCCTGAGTCAGTCACAAGGATTCGCATGTTTATGGTTGAACGTCATTGGAAAAGTTCACCAGTGTTAACCTCAACTGTACTCATTTGCTCATTCCAGTAGGGTTGAATCTTTTTTTCCATACAATTTTGAAGTATAAATTTAAGAATTTTTATAACCAAAGTCAATAAATTAAAACAAAAAAAACAAAAGGGTCTGGCCTGGCCCAATCTACAATCTCCTTCAAATAAAATATAAATTTTATCAACCTGGCAACAAACACAATAAAAATGAAAAGGACAAAACTAAACTCATTTATTTGTATGGGAAAACACAAAACATAAAAGGTCTAGTAAATTGCAGGAATAAGACATTGGGTTTCGCCCAATGGGGAGCTGCGAACTCTTAAATTGTAATCAACCTAAAAAAAAAAAATGCAAGAATAATTCAAATAAAAATAAAAATAAAAATAAAAGAAAAGAAAAAAGAACAGACCTTGGCTTGAAGAGCTTCAGAGTCCTTAACAATGGACTCGACCATAGAAGGCGAAACAAGAGAATCATCATCGTAGAGAGGAGAATTGAAAGGGTATTTAGCCCTCTCTATGAGAGAAAAAATGATGGTATCTTCTTGGCGTATCAGACTCTGTCTCACAGATTCAAGCGTCAAACCATTATTATCTGAATCACTAGTATTAGCTACCTTCTCCATTGAAATTAAATTAAATTAAATTAAATATATATATATATATATAGAGAGAGAGAGAGAGAGAGAATGAAGGAAGGAAGAGATGAAGAAGAAGAAGAAGATGGAATGAATTTTATTGTCCTTGCAGAACACTTGAATGTGAAGGAAAGAAACAGAAGGAGCCAAACAAATAGCAGAAAAGTGGGAAATGGGGAATTTGGGCGCCTCCTCCTACCGTGTACGGTTTGCTTTTCCCGCCGTAACGCTCACGCACAACGCGTTCCCCACGCTATCCTTTCACAAGCCTAGGTATCATTTCAGGAGGAGCCAAGATCTCTCTTTCATCTCCCTCCTTAACTCCTTACCTGCTAAGTTATTGGATTTATTTTTTAAATCTAATTTTGGTGATTATTCATATTTTAAGATTTATTAAATATATTATAATTAAAAAAAATTAAATTAATTGAATATCAGAAAACATGTGTTTAGAAAATTATTTATTAAATTTTTAAAAAAAATAGTTTATAGTTCGATGATTCGTACATTTAATTTTTGATATCTGCTAACTTGATTTTTAACAGATATGATACACTCAACAAATCTTAAAATGTGAAAGGTTTGAATCATCGAAATTGGATACAAAAGTAGGCCCAATAAATTAACAAATAAGAAGTTAAGGAGAGAAATAAAGCAGAGCATCTTGATTCTGTTTCTGGTGTACTAAAATTGTACTTTTTTTATTTTTTTATTTTTTTTATCACATTATTTCTTTATATATATATATATATTATAAAAATTTTAAAAATATATTTATTTAAATTATCCTAAACAATCTCCAAGTATATTGGGATCAACTCTTTTCCATTATTTCTATGGGTAAAGTTGGGAAAAACTTTTTAGTTGAATTGTTTGACTTCTTTACTAATTTAACCTGGTTAAATTTAGTTTCGAAGGGTTTTTGACTTTTTTATTTTCTTATAAAAAAAAGAATAAAATAATTATGATTTAAATGTAATATTTTAAAGTTTTTTGGGAAGAGCTTTTTTTAGCTTTTTTCTTTTTACTTATTTTCGCTTTTAGTGAATTTTTTTAAAAAAATTTTCAAAAGGTTTTAAATTTTTAGATTAAGTTCAACAAAACAAATCGGAAAATTATAATTTGTTTTAAAAATATCCAAAAAAGACAAAAATAAGTCAAAATAAGCAATTTTTTAAGCTTATTTTCGTCTTTAGTAATTTTTTCTGAAATTTTTCAAAAAACAAAAAATACTTTTTAGATTCGTTTCAATAAGATAGATCCAAAAAAAAAAATTGATATAATTTAAAAAAAAAAAAACCCTAAAGACAAAAAAATTCGAAAAAATAAATTCTTTTTTTGTTTTATTGCCAAAATGAACATTTATCTTATTAGCTTATTTAGTTTTTTATTTATTTATTAATGCTTTTTTAGTCCCAACTCAAAGGCAACTCACTTGCCAAACCGCAGCTATCTCCCCCATAGTGTTCAAGATTTTATTTTGTTGATCTCATTTTTGAACAATTTATCTTGCATAAAAAATTAATTTAATTAGATATGGATAATCATATTAATTTTTCATATTTTATTTTATAAAATAGAGTTTGGAGAGGACTATTTTCAATTAGATTTTTATTTTGTAAATAATAAATTTTATGTAATTTTGATTTCAAAAGTTTAAATTGTGATAATTTAATTATCAAAGTATAAAAATATTTTAATTTGGCCTCAATATATATAAATAAATAAATAAGAGGGTAAATTATACACAGACCTCTTTTGAGGTTTGGAGAAAATACAAGTTTCACAATTTTGACATTCCTTTTAGTAGGGTAAGGTTAAAGAGATAAAAAATAATGCTGATGCGAAAACACAAAAATACACATGGTAAAAATATATTTCAATGCAAAAAGGATGATAATATCATTTTTTCATTCATACGACTACCACATTTTTTATGAAAAAGAAACTAAGGCCTCGTTTGGAAACATGTTTTTTTAGTAACTTTTTGGTTTTTTAGCTAAAATATGATGTAAAAAAAACTAGTGGGTAGGTTTGGTTTGTGTTTCTGAAAAAAATTTCAGAAATTTTCTCTACAAACAAATTTCAGAAATTTTCTCTACCAAACAAATTTTCCCAAAAAAATTTCCCAAAACACACAAACCAAACAAGTTTTCCAAACAAATCTCTCTCACACACACATCAAATCAATCACTTTTTCCAAAACTCTCTCTGAAAATAATTTTCCAAAACAAATTTCCCAAAAAACCAAACCAAACATGTTTTCGTACTTTTTATCTCTAAAACACATCTCTCAAACACAAACCAAACATACCCAGTATGTTTGGGATGACTTTTTGGCTTTTTACGAATAGCTGTGCAAAAAGTAGAGAGAAAATAGAATCTTTGACTTTTTAGTATGGGTTATTGACTTTTTGATTTTTTTAGTAACTTTTTGACTAAAATGGGCAGTTGCCAAACGAGGCCTAAGTGTTATATGAATTAAGACTTTAGGAGAGCCCAATGTAGTTATACCAAACTTGTAAAGTTTACTATATATATTCTTTAAATCTCTAGATAAGTCATTGTAATTTACCCTTAAAAAGAATATTTCAATTGAATCTACTAATCTAACCTTGTCAAAAGATGTTAAGATGGGTGATAAATGTAAAAATCCACTAAAACAATTACGCTTATGTGATGTGTCATTTAAATAAAACCTCATTTTTGGTCTTCAAAATATGTGATATGTGTAATTTGAATATATAAAATTACACATTTATAGTTGATTTTAGCAGCGTCTATTGACGAAATTTAGATGAGTTGGATCAAATTGAAACAATTTTTGTACAAGCACTTTTTGTCTCAACACGAAGTCTGGTAACATTCAAAGCCTCTATGCAAGCAGCAGTAGGCCAATGCAGTAGTAGCAGAATAATACACAAGTCACCACACAAAAACTCCTTGACAGACTGATTACTCTTTCCAGGCACCCAAACCATAGGTAGAATTGGAAGTCCAACTCTCTAAAATGTAGAAATATAAACTTACAAACCCCCTTGGATCAATCCCTTCCTCTCAATAATTTGTTCTTCCAAGAATCAAGTAAACAAGAATATAAGAAAAACAAACCAAAAAGAAGTTAGTCAACACAAACGAGGAATGGACCAAGTAGAAGACGGAAAGACGGTGTACTAGAAAATTCAAGAGAGGCTGTAATCTGTCAATGGAGGCGAGGCTGCTGCAGATTAGTAAACACGTTTAAAATCGAGAGAAATAAAGATGTCCTATCGCCAACAAATTCCTCTATCCAACTTCAACACAGGTACAAACTAGGGACAATTGATCAATTGCTACGCTTAACACGGGCTATCCCTGCCCACGAACAACAATCTCCTACTGACCATAATGATCCATCCAAGTTTGTGTGGAGGCCTTCCAGATGTACCTTAAACCAAGGGCAGTGTACATCACTTGTGACAAAGCTAGAACCTATGATCAGCTTGTGTAAGTTAATGCCATGCATCGCTAAACTCAGGTCCTCCCCCCTCCCCAACAACACCACAAAACCACAATTAATAAAGAGCTTGGTAAGAATGGGACTACTGGTCTGCTGCTTTGACTTTTTTCAACTACCGTGACAAAAGAAAGCAAGGAAAGTCCCACTTCTTGTAGGTCCCAATTAGCAGGTAATAAAATTATAATCTTCCAGTTCGGAAGCACTCAAGGCTCTCCTCTTGTACATCTATTCCATCCTCAGGGGCAGGTGTAATGCACTTCACTGATTCCTCCTACTCCCCACCTATCCACTCGCCTCTAACCAAAGTGAGCCTTCTTTTCTTTGTGTCCCAGTGCCTGGAAAGGCAATGGCTTCGAGGCCAACCTGGATAGAAGCACCAACCCGGAGAAACAGTAGAGAATGGAAGTCCCTCTATGGGATGCTAGCCACTCTAGCTACCCTAACAACTGGCTTCCTTGTTTGTATAGGGTACTTGTTGCCCGGGCTACTACTTAGGCGTTTAGCTGCTACCGACTTAGTAATTGATTGGCCAGTCCTTCAACAGCCAACTTCAATGAATCTGTACAGACCTTAACCCGGGAAACAAGGGACAAACAGTTCCATACTGATCCTTTTAATCACTCACCTCTTTTCTTTAAAGGAGCAGAAAAAGAGGCTTGGAAAGCAGATACAGAGTCAGAGGCTTACAGTGGCTTAAAAAAAGGGCAATAAAACTACAAACGGATGTGACTTCGACGAAATATGGTCCCCATGAATAAGCGAGTCATCAGGGGAAAGAAAAGGAATGCCTTTCGGAAAACAAAAACAAAGAATGCCTTTGAAAAAAAAAAAAGGAACTCGCTTAACTCGCTAGGCCTTCGGAACAAAGGCGATTCTGTTCATGCTTCAGACGATCTGGCTAATTCTATATACTTCAAAGCCCAGCCAATCCACCACCGAATCCCCTACATATTGTCATCTAAAATTTACTAAAATAGTAGGTTGCATGACTTGCAATATTCTTCTAGCCAATGTTATTTCAAACTAGCGACCTGTGCAAGAGGTCTAAGACTTCAAAAGTGGTATAAACATTCTATGATCTTCACAAATCTCCTTCAAACAATCTAAGGGAAAATTACAAGACAGCAGAATGTCAGAAAAATAATTACAAAATCATTGAAAAACTTATGATTCTAATTCTTAATATTGATAAAGTTTTTCACTAATCTATAATTATTTTAATAAAAATAACCTGTTAAGTAATTTCCCCTTGTTCTAATGTCTGCCACCCTTCACATCATTTCTCTTTGACCAGACAATTTGCCAAGAAAATTGAGATTTCACAGTTCATATTCTAAAATTCAATTCAGTTGCACAGAAAATGTAACTTGTGTCAAGAAAAACACACACCGCCAAAATGAAACCAGTATCTTACACACACCCCCAAAAAAATTAAAATAAATAACTATTTAAGCACACCATATAGTAATATGGCACTCTGTCTAGAGACCCCAACCAAATCTCCAGAAATTAAAAATCATGGAGGTTCATACCCATAACTTCAACTATGCAATTGACGGCACCACACAACATATTTGTGGTGAGCTCATCCCATGCATGCTGTAAGCAGACATTATACAAGAGAACCCAATAATTTTAGTTCTTCGGGCCAATGTCCTTCAGGGCGCAGATCTGTTCTTCTCCCATAGCTGACATAACTGTCACAACAAGGTCTTTCCCTTCAGCAAACCCATCTTTAATCTGAACACACAAACCACAAGACAAATAAATAAGTTAAGAACACTAACTGTCATGAAATAAGCAAGTGTCCCTTCTAATAACAATTGCACTGCACTAATAAATTTCACAAGCCACTTTTACTCCCATGCATTGTATTAGACCATACGCAAAATATTCCTTTTTACGCCAGGAATGCAAATTAGGCTATCATATCAAATTGTATTAGGTCATTTTAACAAAACAAAAAAAAATGGAGAAAAAAATAATCGAAATATATCAGATATGATAGTTTCAAGAATTGCATGAATCGTAAAAAATGAATTGAATCGTGAATCGATTGTGAATTGTGTGATTCATTAGAGATTCACTTCCAAAATAGATTCGTATTGATTTTGTAAAAAATGCAAATCGAATCGTGAATCATAAGATTCTAATAATAAAAATATTAAGAATTGTTGAGAATAACAGAAATATTAAGATTTGTCAATTCGATATGATTCACAATTTGTACAATTAAGATTTTGAATCAAGATACAATTATCGATTTGACAACTATGCACATGACTTTCCCTAACTTTCTATAAGCACCAGTAAAAATGGGGGGCTGGGTTGGGGGTGTGGTAAATCCATAATTTTACAACCACCACATTCCTAAGCAAATGCAATTTGCGCAGTGGCATGAGACATGATTATAAATAATGCACCTGGCTCAGCAGATTATCATCAGTGGGAAGCTTCAAATCATCCTTGGTGTTACCATTCTCAGTCAAAAGACTCACCTGCAGATCAAAATTTAGTCAGATTACAATTTATAAAAACGTGACCAAAACCTTAAAAAAACCTGACTCCAAATCTTACATATTTCTAACAGACACAAATAGTATGCACTAGTAAAACCAGGGAAATTTCCAGAATTACAAACACTATTTGGTTCATTGGAATGAGATGGAATGGAATGGTTATTCTTTAAGTTTTCTTCTGGAATGATCATTCCCTTAACATAGTAAAAGATGATTCCATTTGTAATGCATTTGTCATTATATTTTTAGTCTAACCAAACATGAGAATAAACATTTTGATGGAATGTTCATTCCATTCCGGTTCATTCCAATGAACCAAACACCATCTAAGTGTTAAACATTACTTAAACCAAACCAAACCAAGCCAAGCCTTATGTCCCATCAAATGAAGTCGGCTACATGAATCCTTCTTTTCACTTGACTCTATCCAAGGTCATTTCATTAGTCAAGTTAAGGAGATTCATATCTCTATTTACAACACTAATCCACGTTAATCTAGGTCTACCCCTTCCCCTAACACTTCCATCTACCGCCACTGTATCGCATCTTTTCACTATTACCTCTGTTAGTCTCCGTTCTATAAGACTAAGCCGTCTTAATCTATTCTCTCTCAACTTATCTTCTATTGATATTACTCCTAGCCATTCTCAAATATACTCATAATAATAATAATAGTAGTAGCAAGTCTAAATTTCCGAAGGCAACCCAATAGGGTAGTGTTTTGTTCATTAAAATAAAGTGAAACGGAATTATCATTTCATCAAAATGTCCATTCCCATATTTGATTGACTAAAAAAATAATAATAAATGTATTGCAAATGGAATATCATTTACCATTGTAACGGAAAGATCATTCCATAGGGAAGCCTAAGAAATGACCCTTCCATCTCATTCCAGTTAACCAAATAGCAGATAACATTTCATTGTACTCTTATTCGCCAATGACAAATCCATTGTGGTCCATTAGTAGTAAAACATGCTTCACATTGCAAAAAATCAAAGCTTTCACAAGAAACCACTTACAAAACCATCCTCAGAAATATCAATCAGCTGATAATCAGTACGATTAACATGAGGAACCTGTAAAAGAATATAAAAGGAGTCAAAAGCTATGATTATGCATGTGTGCCATTTCAGAGCATTAGCAGAAATCCGGAAGGAAAAGAGAAGAATCTGAAAAAGGCTGGCTGGCTCTCTCACATCACAGTTGTGGGATGATGGGACGATGTCTTCGAGTTTCTTGCCATTGAATATATCAATGGCTACAAAGTGACACTTGGCATGTCCATGCTTGCCTGTTTTCGAGGTAGAAACCTCAACAACCTGTTCAACAATTCACCCAAAGAGCTCATCAGCAGAAAAATAACTGATCTTAGTCTGATTTCAACAAATGCATGCAAAATTGAAGAGAATATTGGATAAATAGTGTAGCATTGAAAGAACAATATCAGATCTTGTCCACAGCTTATCTACTTGAAGCAAGATTTTCTCAATCCAATTGGTAAACTACTAAATATTATACCTATCAATTTATTTCTTAATTTTTGCTAAGTTATGTATCAAAATTATAATTAAATTATGATTTTGTGTGAGAATCACATAATTTTCCTTCATATATTAGTAGTTTGTAGTTCAATACTAAATACCAATCAATGTGTTTGGTTTGAGTTTTTTGAATTAAGTTTTTTGAAAATTGAGTTTTTTATTTGTCATGTTTTTTTGTTTTTAGTGAATATTTTTAAAATTTTAAGTATTTTTTTGCTTTTTTAGATGCATCTTACTTAGATGTGTCTAAAAAGTAAAATATTTGTGAAAAAATATTTTAAAAAATTAATAAATACACAAAAATACGAAAAATGTACTAAATTTTCATATTTTTTTTTATATTTTTGGTGTTTAGTGAATTTTTTAAAGATTTTTTTCACAAAAATTATACTTTTTAAGTGTATTTATGTTAGGTGTGTCTAAAAATTTAAAAAAATTGCTTAAAATATTAAAAAAATTCAGTAAAAACAAAAAAATACGAAAAATAAGAAAATAATTTTCTGAAAAGTGTTTTTAGAAAACTCAAACCAAGCATAGTAGAACTTCATTCATTATCTCATGTTTAGAATTCTCAAAAGCTTTACTGAGACTGTATTCACTTCCAAACACCATTTAGATGTTGAGGATGGATATAGTCATAAACATACATTTTCCGAATTTATTTATGATGGCACACACAACATCAATTACAAACTTTTTTCCTTGCTAATCCAAATTTCTCTTTCAAGTTCTCTAGATTTAATTAGAAAATTTCTGCATCACACAACACATTTCCTCATAATTTAGAAGAAATCACAAACTTGAACTAAACTTAGAGCTCCAATTTATTAAAATAAGAAAAGGATGACCTATTGCATTTTAACACCTTTGGACAAATCCAATGCTTCAAACAAGTTATCATTGAGCACAAGCAAGTTGGACATATTGTTTGCATTTTATTATAGGAGAGCATGCCTTTACTTTAAGCTTCACTTTGGAAGCCAAATTACTTCTTGATCCCTCAAAAAAAAAAACATGTAGCCTAGATTCTTAGTATGGCCGTTAAACTAAAGAATTACAAACAAGGGCAATTGTTCTTCCAAATATGCTCTACAATGCCTTTTCTACACATTCAACAATCTTTCCAAATTAGGATGTCGAGACACGTCTACTATAGCTCAAAAACAAAAAACCAATCTCATGTTGCAATAGTGCACCCTAAACTATTACCAACATCATCAAGGTAAGACCAATAATGACATACAAATGCCAATTATCAACCACGAGGCATAATCATATCAAACATTTACTAGTGACTCAAGTTAAATGTAACACTCTACAATCCTAGGTATGGTAACTTTGACGCCACCAGTCACTGGCTTCCTTTGAAAGCACTAGTAGGCAGAGGTTTTTCGATCCAATCTATCACTTCAAGAGAGAGACAGCAAACAAAACCTCAAAAGTCAAACCAAAAAGAATGGCATGCACTTCATGTCCACGTCAATTAAGGGTGTTGGGAAGTGTAAACATTTGATAAAGACCTAATCTTACATTAGTTGCCAAAGAAGTTGCTCCTCAGAACAAACCATAGTATCACACTTCGCGCTCCAACTTTAACATTTATTTTTTAATTTAGGTAAACTACATGCACCTTCCCTAATAGTTGGAAAATAAACCTAACCCATTAGTATGAGATAATTACACGACCTCCCTTGAGGTTTAGAGTTGCGTAACTCTTATCATCCTCCCATTAGTCTACTATTTATCCATTGGATGAAATATGATGACATCAACTATTGAACTAAAATGTCAAAATAACTGCTCTTTTGTTCATTCTCAAAAACCAATTACCCTTATTTCCAAACTAATTCCTTACAACAACTATCAACCAAAAAAACACTTTTCACCACCTTCAATGAACCCTACCAACCCTTTTCCCCACCACCCACGATAATCCATCCTAGATCCGAGTCTCAAGCCTTCTCTCTTCTCTCTCTGCATTCCTCTCTCCTACAAATCCATCTTCTATCTCCTCCCACAACTGCCCTCCCCTACCTTTCCCTCACAACACCACCTTCCACTAGACTTCCTCCGGTTAACTCTTATGTTAACTCCATAAATGTAAGGGTAATTTTGTCATTTTAACTCTCCTATTAACTCCATAAATGTCTGTCTTGTTTGAGTGGAGTGCAGTGTAATTATCTCATACAATGGAGGCAGATGTACTTTTGTCATCTACCACAGGAGGTCCGTTTAATATACCATTTTAATTTAAGTATGTCCCATATTTTACCATTGCACCAAGCAACAACATTAATCTAACAATTTTACTTTTTCTATCACAGGTACTAATAATATTTTTATAAAACCTGCACCAAAGTGCAAAGAGCACCTCAAGGGATATGTCTTGTCTTCAAGAAGCCCAAAAACAGACATAGACAACAGATTATCTTCAATGCAGATCCTAGATTGCATGTTCACTCATCCTTGGTCACAAATATAAACAAAGCTTTATTTTAGTTCATCACATAAGTTTTTACATGATACCTCGATAATATCCAATTACAAACATTACAAGTCCCTTGCTCATTCCATTTAAAACTTATCCTCTCCACATACATGAAAAACAGAGATTGAGACAATTATAATTTATAAATGTACCCTTCCCAGTCCCCTTATAGAAGGAGAATAACGATTCAGGACTAAAAATTTCTCACATTCTCATGTTAAGAAAAAATCAAGACCATTCAAGATATAATTTCTCTATTTTATCACAAAGATGATAAGAATTCCCTTCCCCCTTTACCAAATCCATAAACCAAACACGATAAAAAGAGAAATAACTAACAACTAAAGAATCATAAAAAATCAAAACCAACCACTCAAGATCTTTCCAACACGGCTGGGTAGTGGATTATCCACGAATTACAAATAACTAATTACACTGAATAAATAATAAATAAATATTATATCACCTTTTCTTCTAGCTAATTGAAGGAAAACTCTACCCATATAGAAGATTTATATATATACAGATATATAAAAAAAAAACCCACAAGAGTGATGTGCTAATGTTATTTTTCTAAATGAAAGCATCTCCATGGTATTTCGTTTTAAAGTGAAATGTACACATTGAGCCATATCATTCCGTACCAATATCTTATTTGTATGTCATTACTCATAATTTAATCATCCAAAAAGAATATCATAAAAAATATATGATGAAATCAACAGAAACATCAAAACCCATATGCATAACCTTACCCACCAATCACTTAACAAAAATAAAAATAATTATTAGATGGTTCAATGAAATCAGGATAAGCAAATATACACGCAAGCATGCCTGTAATTACAACTTTTAAGTTCAAGTAGTAAGCACGAAGATAAAGAACCAAATAAATAAAATACAGAACTCAAAATAATCAAACCCACATCAATTGCAGAAATTTCAAACATAAATCTAAAACCAAACCCAACTATACTATTTACAAAAAACCAAAAAAAATTAAAATACAGATCAATCCCATATACCTTACATGGACGGTTTTTGATAACGAGATAGCCGTTCTTGCGGACAGTACCGGCTTGTTGAGGGTAGGTTTTGGAGGCTCCAGCGTCGGCCTTGGATTCGAACTGATGCTCTTCGTCAGACATGGCTTTGGCTTTGGCTTAGCTGAGACTCCTTTAGGGTTTCACTCTAGCTGCCAATAGGACAAGAACCACCAATGAGCAATTTATATTACCACCCACCGTCCCACTAACTAGGGTTTCTAACAAGTGCACTACTTGGGTCTGTTTGGGAATTTATGGTTGGTTTGGCATAAACTAAATAATATAAAAAGTTAAAAAGTTACTATCCTATTTAAGTCATATTATCTTATTTAAATCACATCACCTCTTTAACACATTACATCAAACCCAACCCATATAAGCCAATAAGTTTACATCACCTCTCTAACACATCACATCAAACCCAACCCATATAAGCCAATAAGTTAAAAAGTGTACTTTTTTAGAACATCCCAAACCAACCTTTAGTGAGTTTTCTTTTTAATAAATAAATAAATGGATAATTAAAAATTTATTATTATTAAAGTTTGAGTTTTGTAACAAAATAAATTAGAATGCTTGGCTGATAAATCTAAATTCAAATTTTATTTGCCCAAAAGTACACACATACTTAGACAAAATAACCAAAATACTCATATTTCTTTTATCCAAAAATCCACGCGGGTTTTTATTTATTTAGAACCACGCCTCTATCTGTTTAAAATCACCATTCTATTTCATGTTTCCGCCTTTCTCCTTTTACTCTCTTTGTCTCTCTTTCTCCGTCTCTACTAGTTCACTCTACTCATACCATAAATCTCTCTCTCTTGAAGATTGCTTGAAGCTGATGAAAGGAGAGAGACGAACAAAGTCTTACTGGTTTTCTTATCGTTACGAAATTCTATAACAAGGACAATTATGCTTCCATTCACAGGGTTTATGATGTCGTTGGTGTTCAATTCCTCAATTGCGTCCTTAGAAGCGAAATCATTCTCTAAAGTATTGTTCAAACTTACATCGCCGCCGGAATCATCATCTAGTTCATTTCTTAACCCCCTGGAGTTTTCTGAAATGCCTGGCAATTGTTGTCCTTGAAATGTTTAATTTCATGTAGGAGTTTCAGAAGAAGGAATAGATGCTGAGAGAGGTTTCTAAAGCGAAAAAGATAGAGATAAGAGAAAATGAAGAAGATGAAGTAAAAAGAAGACTATGAATGAGAGACCACTAACTTACCAATGGTGACGGAGGTGGCTATGGTGATCAATGGTTGTGGTGGTTGTGGTGGCGGCGACACAATAACGGTGTAAGAAAAAAGTGAGAGTTGGGCAAGACAAAGAAACTAGGGCACACAAATTCATCGGGAAATGAGGAAATAAAACCTATCGATGAAACAGAATCGCTTATCAATTCATCTCTCTATTCGGCAGTTATAAATGATTGAAAATCTCTCTCTTTGAAATTGTATTATGATGTCCTCTAATTGCCAAAATTTCACCATAGAATTACAGGTTGTATTTTGATTATTCTTCAATTAGTGAACAAATAAAAAAATTTAAGAGTGAATAGATAAATTTTTTTTGAACAAATCAGTCTCTCTCTCCTCTCTCTCTCTCTCATATATTATATATATATATATTTGTGTGTATATATCACAATTTAAACAGATAGAAAAAATAGACTTGTGAAATTCAACAGATAAAGAAAATAGACTTGTTGAATTTCAACAAATAGGGAAAAATAAGCTTGAATTTCAACATATAGGGAAGAAATAATTGAATAGATAGGGCGAACAGATAGATACAAATTTGAACTGAAATGTTAAAAAAATTGAACAGTTAAAAAAGATTTCAATAGATAGATTAAAGGGTAAAATTGAAAATAAAATGTCCTCTAAAATAACAAAATGTACTTCTCACCACAATATTTTATAAAGAGTGTATTTCTCACCCAAAAAAAAAAAAAAAATACCCATAACACCTTACACTTTTTAAAAAATGGATTTTTCATCAATTTTTTCAATAAATTAAGAGTTTTTAATTTTATCAATTTGGGGTCATTTGTCAATGTTTTTGTTTCTTGTTTCCAATTTATGTTTTCATTTTTTTTTTCTTTCTGAAAATTGAAAACTGAAAAAAAAATTTAAAATTGTTTGGTATATATTGTTTTCGTTTTCAAAAAAAATAAAATTGATTTTCAAAATTTTTGGAAACACTGAGAGTTGTTTGTTAACATTTTTGTTTCTTGTTTTTTTTTTTTTTTGTTTTCATTTTCAGTTTCTTAACTTAAAACGAAAACATGTTTATTGTATTGTTTTTCTTTTCAAAAAAAATAAAATTGATTTCAAAATTTTCAAATTTTTTAAAAACATAAAAAAAGTTGTTTTTACTTGTTTTTAAAACAAGTTTTCACTTTCTCCTTAGGTAAAGGTGGAGTATGTCAAGTAAATCGAGCATCCAGGTTGGAGGTGCATATAACATTTAAGTGATTGTTAGAATTAATCCACCCATGTGATAAATATGGGTTTTATACAGTTATTATGTTGATTTATACATATCTATTTGGGTTAGGATAATGGAATCCATAATCTACTAAAAAAATCTAATATGTGTAGGATTTATTTTTCTAATTGATGGAGCTCAAAGAGGTCTGAATGTTATCACACCCTATTTGCTTCATCATTGGCATTTTAGAGCTACAACGAACCAAGCTGACCTACATCTATCACTAGGATTATCATGGGTAGACTATTATAAATAGTCATGTGTACACTAAGGTTTTTCTGAGAGAGATTAAGAGTGGTGGGAGAAAAATAGAGATGGAAAGGGCGAGAGAAAACATACCGAGGGCACCGAAGTGAGCAAAGGCTCAACTACCCTTGATCGTGAAGTTCGGTTAGTAGTGTATGTTTTGAGTATTTTGGTCATCTCATATATATTATCTATGTTATTTACAGTGAAATCTCTCTCTCTCTCTCTCTCTCATGTGGATGCAGGCAATTTGGGTTGAACCACATAAATCTGTGTGTGATTGTTTTTCTCTTTGGTGTGTGCATGGTGTGTTTCCATTGGCATTGACGGGATATCGTATAAATTCCAAAAAGGACATCAATGGATGCCTTTTTTTTGAGTGGTAAATACCTTTAAATAAACAACGTCACTGGTTGAAGATATTAAGGGAGGAAAAGTAAAGATAAGAGGGCAGTGTCGACCCCGAAACCAAAACCAAATATGAATAGAAAAGAACGACCATCACGAATATAGTTTCCCAGACTCAAAAGCAATAAATGGATCGGGTCTAAGTCTGAATCGCTATATTCATTATTTGGACGAACACAAAATTTTGAGCACAAAGTGACAATGGAGGAATACAAAACTTCACCGCAATAATAGAGGAACATAATATTATTTCACCACCATGTGTAAACTAGAGTTTCTAAACTCTATCAAATAGAGAGTTTCGAAACCCTAGCACAACGAAACAATAACACAAATGTAAATGAAACTGATCAAAAAGAAAATTGTGAATAATGGTAATTACCAAAATAGAGGTAGCAACAAAAAAGAATTTGTATATCTTTTTTCTATGTAATGCATATCAATTTGATCAGAAAATTGTGAATAATGGTAACTACAAAAATAGAGGTAACAACAAAAAAGAATTTGTATACCTTTTTTTTATGTAATGCATATAAATAATAGACGTAAGGGCATAATAATCCAACAAACAATATAAATAAGGAAAAAAGAATCTCATGGGATAAAGGTATAAATACATGAAACTAATGAAGTTATAATTTTTTTTAGTGGACTTATTGGGTTAAAACATCTCTAAATGTGATTTATCAATAAAAAACCCTTTTGTACTTAACAAAGACAGCCATACAAATATATTATTTTTAAAGTAAAATATTATATATTTTTTTAAATTAAAAATGAGATGGATATGGATGTGATTTGTGATGTATATGGCGTCTTTTGGGAAGTTGTTAAAAAAGTCAATTTTTTTTTGACTTTTTAGTTTTTTTACATCAAAAAGTTAAAAAAGTCAAAAAAAAATTAATTTTTTTTACCAATTTTTCAAAATACCACTATATATGTATGAATGTGAGTGTATGTACATGTAGGTGTGTGTCACATGAGAAGGAGAGATGACAGAGAAAGTGTGACGTGAGGAGAGGAAAAAGACAAACAAACCATGTCTTGGTAATTAATGGTGATGAGGCAGTTCGTTCCCGGTGGATGGACTGGACCAATCCAAGCTCCTCGGGCCCACGTCCGAGTGGCGAAGCCCACCGGATGACCTGCAAGTAAGTTCAATGGGGAACGGGGTAGTCCCCCAGCGAACCCTCCGACGAGCAAGTTAGCAAATAGAAAAGGAGATGAAGTATGTAGAGAGAGATTGGAGATAGAAAGCTTAACCTTCTTTTGGTCTTCGATACTTGCTTATATCCTTTGGTAATCATTTCACTGTCCCTTCCGACGTGCCTTCATCGCCGAAAGCCTGTGCTGTAGCTTACCTTGCTCAGGGTAAAGGGGCGATGTTCCGACGGGGAGGTGTTGTCGTAATAAATGCTGTGATGGTCTGCATTAATGGTGATGTGTTGTGGCAATAACTTTGCAGATCTCTGTCTGCTGATGTGGCCTGTTCTACACCTGCCGCGTGTCCGAAAGCCATTGGCCCTTCGCGCCCAGTTGGCTTCCAGCTGTCCTGGACTTTACCAACCGGGTTATGCAATGGGGTCCAAATGGTGGGGCTTGGGTTTGTTCACTGTGGGCTGTGGCCTTTATGGGCCTATCCATGTCAGTAGTCCCCTATTCCCAAGTGCAGCTTCAGTCCAACGAAGGGAGTAGTAATGAGGAAGATGTGCTCGGCCGTCAGGGGGGGTCCAGTTAGTGGACCGAGCGGGAACGGGTCCGACCGTGGAGGGGGACCGAGCGGCAAGACCAACCATGAGGTAGGCCGACCGCGAGGAGAGCCGATCGTGCTGACCGTGTGGAGGCCGAGTGGACGAGCCGACCGCGTGAAGGCCGACCGTGAGGGGTGCTGACCAGGTGAGGGCTGAGCGGACGAGCCAACTGCGTAAAGGCCGACCGTGTGAGCCAACCATGAGGCGGGCTGACCGTGTGGAGGCCGAGCGGGCGAGCCGACCGCGTGAAGGTCGACCGTGAGGGGTGCTGACCAGGTGAGGGCTGAGTGGACGAGCCGACCGCGTGAAGGCCGACCGTGTGAGCAAGGCCGAGCGGAGGGGCGCGGAGCTCAAGAGGCGGCGTATGAAATGAGGATTTGAAGTGGAAAAGATAAGGGAAGGTGGGGAGGCAGTGCATCGTGGCCAGACACGTGGCAAATATCGTGGGGGTAAGTTAGGCGTTGGAGCAAAAATGAAACGATAGGTCATTATGGGGTTAAAAAAGACAGTTTTGGCGGATGATTTGAAAAGTTTTCAAACTGGCGAAAATTAATGGGATCCTTGGAACACGGGTAAGCCTTGGGCTTTCGGCATTATTCGATTCACCTACTGTTTACAAAAAACTCAAACATTCCAAGCGTTAATCCCTTCATTGCTCGCGATACCCCTCTGCGACATTTTTTCGATTTCTTAACACCTGCATCAGAAGCGATTCGCAGACATTCAATGGCCCAAGAAGAAACTGCGATTGTCAGGGTGGATCTACTGGGTGATGATGATGCGGTGGAGCTAGCGCAGCAATACAGGGCGGAGAGGCAAATGGAGAGGGGGGGAGAGGGGGTGGTGCGATCTCAGGTCTCTACCCTAATGGCAGCTCCAAAACCAATTAGCCAGGTGGAGCCAGATCACTGGCACACGAAGGCTGACAAGTCGATAGTTACCGCAGCAGATTTGGAGGCTATTCGAGAGAGGTACCAGGTGCCTGCTGAAATAGAGTTGTTGTTTGCCGACGTCGAGGGAGAGGCCGTCCGACGCCAGGCCAGGGGAGTTTGCCCTGTATGAAGAAGCACGATTAAGGCTGCCCCTGCACAGGTGGTGGTGAGTGTGAATCGTTTGGTAGCACCGGGCCAATTAATGCCTAATGCATGGAAGATTTTGTTGGCTTGTGCGAGTGCGTGGCCGAAGGCAAACGGAGGGAGGCCATGACCGTAGATGAATCTTCGCGTGTTATAAGGCTTGGCAGCAAGAAACGTGGGTTACGTTGCAGGCAGTAGCGGGGAAAGGGCTGGTGGCGCTCGTCGTCGATCAAGGGCTGGAGACCACGGTGGTTCTATGTTTCCGCCAACGGAGGGGTTGGGGTACGTACCATTTGGAAAGTGCCCACCAGGTCTATGGAGCCAAAGCTGGGAGCAGCGGCGAAGGAGAGAATAAAGAAGGTGAAGGCTTGGCGGGAGAAGGAGAGAGCTAAGTGGGACGAACTCGTCCAACCTTCTGCCCTGTTTGTAGCGGGTTAGGTCCACGACCGAACGGTGGGGATGTGGCGCGAGCTGAATTGGAGGCAAGGATGGAGGCACAAGAGGCTGAGGATAGGGTCATTATGGCCAAAGCCAAGAAGTTTAAAGAGGCGCAGGAAGGCCGACCTTCTCAGCCGATTGCGGGGGAGAGGATCCGTCCGCGCCCCAAGCCACTGGGGGGGAAGGACTTAGGTAGTTTTGTGCCGCGACCGCCACCAGTTGACCCTGTGAAAGAGCGGGCGAGAAAGGAATGGGAGGTTCTGAGGAAGAAGAAGAAGAAGAAGAGGAGTGCTTCTGAGGGGGTTGTAGATGAGCCTGAGGCAAAGAAGGCAAAGGTCGGTCCAGAAGTGGTGAAGACCCCGATGGTTAAGGACGCCCCAGCAGTGGTGGAGGTCGCCCCAATGATAGAGGTTGTGCAGATCGCCCCAGCAGCACAAGTAGAAGGTGGGGCGACTGGCGCTGGTCCGAGCGGAGGGGAACAGACCCAAAGGGGTCCTGCGCCCCAATGGGGGGTCAGTCTGAGTACCGCGGTCTACCACGCTCGGGCAGTGGCTGGGTGGGTGGAGGGAGAAGAAGGCCCAGCAAAGGCAAATGTAGAGCACCTGGTAGCGATCGTGGAGGAGGCATTCGTGCGCTCAGCAGCTCCCAGATTCAATGAGGCGGACCTGTTGAGGGGGTTATACTCTGCCTAGATGGAGGTAACTACCTTGGCAGGGGCTCTGCTGAGAAAGGCAGGGGCTGCAAAAGTGAGGGCAGATGAGACCAAGGCCCAGCTTGCGAAGCTGAAGGAGGAGAGCGCAAGTTGGGAGAGCGCCCACGCCGACCTGCAAGCGGCCAAGTTGGAGCTGGAGAACACAAGCCGCCAGGTTGTGTCGCTCGAGTTCCAACTGGGTGGCGAGCAGAAGAAATTGGAAGAGGCCCAAGCAGCGTGTTCGGTCGCGATGGATCGGCACGAAGAGGCGATGAGCAATAATGAAGAACTGGTCAGACAAAAGGATGAGGCAGATGCAAAGGCTGACGGTCTGCTGAAAGAATTGGAGGAGGAGTGTGCAAAGGCGGCGGAGGAGAAGGAGACGCTTTATAAGGAGTTGGAAGCGGAAAGAGCCAAGGCGACCGCTGAAAGGGAGATCCTCCAGAAGAGGTTGGAGGCGGAGAGAGCCAGGGCGGCTGCTGAGAGGGAGGCCCTGGAGAAGGAGATGGAAGAAGGGAGGGCGAAGGCGGCCACTGAGAGGGAGACCCTGTAGAAACAATTGGACGAATAAAGGGCGAAGGCAGCCTCCGAAAGGGCGGTATACCCCGATCTGTACGTCGCAGCAGTTGATCAATTCAAGGGGTCCCATGAGTTTTAGATGGCAGTCGCCAGCAGCTTGGCGAGGGAGGAGTCTGGGGGGGCGAGCTCATCGAGGAGGACAGCTGGAGGAAGGTCTGAAGTAGAAGTTATTGAGAGCTTCCAGCAGTCAGATTTCTACAAACACGAAATGGCTGAGTACTGGGACAACGGGTGGAAGATGTTCAAGCGTAGAGCGGAAGAGCTGTTTCCAGACTTGGACCTGAGTAGTGTGACGATTGGTGAAGACGATGTGGCTCAGACCCCCTTGGATGAGGGGATCAGAGAGGAAGACCTTTTGTCCAGTGAAGAGGAGTAGTCTGAAGAATAAGAAGAAGATCTGGCACAGACTTTGCGATTTTGTGTGGTGTTTTTTTTTTTTTTTTTTTTTGTTGAATTGCTGTAATGGACTCATGTACAAATTTCTGAATGAATAAAACTGCAGTTATGTTTTCCTTTGATTGTCTGTTCTTGTGCGACTGAGATGAATGAGAATAATGGCTTGTGCACCACTGGTTCTTTGTAGGAAAAACTAGATTTAAGGACTTCTCAATGTTTGGCGAGCTTGAACTTTTCGATACAGAGTGAATTTGTACTTGTAATAAAAATTTCATGCAAGGTTAAAATAGAGAGCTCTTCAATGGAAAGTGAACTTGAACTTGTAGTAAAAATTGGTGCAGAGTAAGGTTAAGTTTGTAAGAAAAACTCAATGCGGGGTCGATTTAAACTTGTAATGAAAACTTAATGCAGAGTGGATTAGGGTGGTTTATTAGAGGCATGCCTAAATGGAAGAAAAGATAACCTCGTTAGTGGAATTTGACTGTAAAAAGTAGTGTAAAAACTTTGGCCTGGGATTGTGACTAAAATTGTGACTGAGTGTCCTATAAATGTCATAATCATGAAGTTTCACTGATGATGGAATTATCTCAGGTTGGATCGGGGATTGATGTTGCGAGTAACTCATTTTGGACCTGTAGTGGTGGCACTCAGTCTGGCTGAGGCTTTGTGTGCTTAGTCTGGCGGAGGCTTTTAGATGCTCAGTTTGGCTGAGGCTTTGAGTGCTCAGTCTGGCTGAGGCTTTTAGATGCTCAGTCTGGCTGAGGCCTTAAGTGCTCGGTCTGGACGAGGCTTTGAGTGCTCAGACTGGCTGAGGCGTGGAGTGCTCAGTCTGGCTGAGGCTTTGAGTGCTCAGTCTGGCTGAGGCTTTGAGTGCTCGGTCTGGACGAGGCTTTGAGTGCTCAGTCTGGCTGAGGCTTTTTAGTGCTCGGTCTGGACGAGGCTTTGAGTGCTCAGTCCGGCTGAGGCTTTTAGTGCTCGGTCTGGACGAGGCTTTGAGTGCTCAGTCTGGCTGAGACTTTTAGTGCTCGGTCTGGACGAGGCTTTGAGTGCTCAGTCTGGCTCAGGCTTTTTAGTGCTCGGTCTGGACGAGGCTTTGAGTGCTCAGTCTGGCTGAGGCTTTTAGTGCTCGGTCTGGACGAGGCTTTGAGTGCTCAGTCTGGCTGAGGCTTTTAGTGCTCGGTCTGGACGAGGCTTTGAGTGCTCAGTCTGGCTGAGGCTTTTAGTGCTCGGTCTGGACGAGGCTTTGAGTGCTCAGACTGGCTAAGGCTTTTAGTGCTCAGTCTGACTGAGGCTTTTAGTGCTCAGTTTGGCTGAGGCTTTTTGCTACTGTAACCAAAACGTCATTGAGACACCAAATAGAAGATTGAGGTACATAAATGTCAAAAAGTTACATTTGCATAACAGGATGACAAGAATGTTCAAACGTGTGATTTTTCCAAAAAGAAAATACAATAATTGAGCAATACAAAAGCAGTACTTTATTGAAAGTATCGTTTTAAGTGTTCGGCGTTCCAGGGGTGCGGGAGGTCTCGACCTTCCAGATCCTGAAGTTGGTAAGTGCCTGGATGTGGTTTGGCTTTCACGATGTAAGGTCCTTCCCATTTGGCTGCCAATTTTCCTTCAGTCAGATTCTTGGTGGCGAGGGTTGCTTCTCTCAAGACAAGGTCCCCAACAACAAACTCCCTTGGTTGGACTTTGCGGTTGTAGTGTGTTCTCATTTTCTGTTGGTATGAGGCCAATCTGACAGCAGTAGTCTCCCTAAGTTCTTCAATTAGATCTAGGTCAGCCCTACGGAGTTCTTCGGTGAGTGGTGGATCCGGATGCAAAACCCTGGGAGTAGGCAGACCGACCTCCACTGGAATAACCGCCTCAGCGCCGTATGTTAGACGAAAAGGGGTTTCCCCAGTGGGAGTCCGAGCGGTGGTGCGGTAGGCCCATAGCACGTTCGGTAGTTCCTCAGCCCAAAGTCCTTTAGCAGCTTCAAGTTTAGTCTTGATGATCTTTAGGAGAGAACGGTTGGTGACCTCAACTTGGCCATTGGCTTGGGGATGACCAGGGGAAGAGAAACATGGTTGAATCTAGAGGTCGACACAGAACTTCCTGTATTTAGCGTTGTCGAATTGTTTGCCTTTGTCGGAAACAATGGCCTGAAGGACGCCGAATCTGCAAACGATCGACTGCCAGATGAACCTGGTTGTGTTGCGCTCGGTGATGGTCGCAAGGGGTTCTGCCTCTACCCACTTGGTGAAGTAATCGATGGCGACAATCGCGAACTTGGTCTGGCCTCGGCCGGTGGGAAGTGGACCAACTAGGTCAATCCCCTATTTGGCGAACGGGTAGGGGCTGCAGAGTGTGATCAGTTCAGTAGGAGGGTGTAGACGTCCTCGAACGCCCCGGGAGGGTTAAGTCCCGTTCCGTTCATATTAGGGTTACTACAGTTTAAGGACTCAAATGTCACGGTTCTTAATCTTGAACCAAAGAGTCCAAATCCGGCAAATCGATTTTGAAAACAGATTTTTTGAAAAGAAGTGCCAAACATGGACTGCTTTGCCAGATACAGAGTTGCCACCTAAATGTTTTAATGGGAAATTTAGGAAACCTTGACTCGGTGCCGAAGGCCACGTGTCCGTCATCACCAAAGTTGCCTCGGCTCGGGAACTTGGGTACGATTGGGGAAGGTCACTTCGTGAGCACCCCCGCTCGCCCGGTCAAAGACCGGCCTCTACTAACCATGATATCTTATTTTGAAAACATTTGTGTTTTTTTCCGGTTGTTAGCCTAGGTTACTATGTGATGCGCACAGCATACAAGTATAGACTGAGTCGTCTGAATTGGAACAAAACACTTCGTGTTCGTTTTTGAAAGATGGTTTGCTACTCGCAGGTAGGCTTAAAATGCAGATTTTGCCACCCTCAGGTGGGCTTAGGAAACATGATTTTGCCATTGTCTAGTGGGCTTAAAACAAACATTTGATGAATTATTCCAATCCAAATAACCCAACCTCCACCCACAGGCATTCAAGGCAGTTATATCACTGTAGACACCTCCTTTTTGACCAACCTTAAGACTCAGACGTCACCGATTGAGCGCTCGGTGATGTTGCATATTGTGCTCGTTCAGAAGTCTCAGAGTCGCGGCCGTGCGCCCTGCCTCCGGACTTCCGAACCTCTTCTGTGCCTTGCCTCGGTTTGCGAACCGACTCGGTTTTCTCTGTTTTCTTTCCTGAGGGGAGGGAGAGGTCCCGTAGACCATCTCTCAGTGGCCGTGGGCTACATTTCGTGGCCGTAGGCCATTTTGCCCATTTCGGAGCCCGGTTCCCGGTTTTCGGAGCCGTCAGGCCGTGTGCCTCGGTTCGGGACCACCCAACCATCTCCGATTCCTCCGGTTTTTGGCATGCATCTCATTTACTCCCTTTCGAGGGACACTGGGGTCTTAGATACCCACTTCGTGGCCGAACCACTTTCGGTGCTTAACGGCCTTTTTCGGGATCCCGAACTGCGTGTTTTGGTCCCCGAGCATTCGTTTTGCATCGGTTTTCGTTCATTTTTGGCAGGTACCTCTGTTTTATCACCAGGAAGATCACTGGAGGGTGGGAGGCTAGCAATTGTCTCAGCAACAGTTATGCTCTTCCGGCGCCCCCGCGCCCGTTTTTCTCACTTCCGGGCTAATGTTGAACACCCTAGGGCCATTTTCTTCAGCCAAAACCACATATTTGTGTTGTACACACATGGGAGGACCCTAAAAACATATGGCCGGCCAGTAATCTCTTTGACCCTTTTGAACCCCTCTTTGAAATTGGCCTATTCTCTCTCCTGTTTTAGAGTTGTCCAAATTTGAACCACAGGGTTGTGTTCAGCACACCTGGGAGGACACCAATCTGGTGGCCGGCCACAATCATTGACCTTTTGACCCTTGGCCGGCCGGCCATAGGGGGTGGCCGGCCGGCCACCTGCAGCAAAAGTATGGCCGGCCATGCTCCTCAGTGTACTTTACAGCTGTATAGCTGTTTCCCCCAGAAAAGATCTGTATCCGGGGGATATTTTGGAGGGAAACTTGGGTGCATTTCCCTCCACCTTTGCCCCCTCCTTTTGTCCATATAAGGAGCCTCCCAACTCTGTCTAGGGTTAGAAAAATTGCTTGAGCATACATACACACTCCATCTCCATCTCTCTCATTTCAAGTTTTGGTTCCATTTCTTCATCATCTCAAGCACCCACACCACTCCATTTCCAGCAGCTAGGAGAGCTTTCCAGCAGCTAGAGGCATCCATTCTTCAAGCAAAAGGCAGCCAAGACTTGTCTACAAGGGTAAGTCTCCACCCCTCTTTTGTAGCCATTTTTGCCTCATTTCTTAAGCCTATTTCTACTGTTTTAGCTCCGACCTAACTGAAACTAGGTCTATTTTGAGCTATTCTTCATGTTTGTTCAAGGGCTCAACCCTGTTTGAGCCCTCTATGGTGCACTTGCTTCAATATCATCTTGTATGCAATATTTTGCATGCTTTCTAGCCTATGAGTGATCTGTTTTCGAGCATAATGTAAACTGTGAGTGGGCCTATTTTGAGCCCTCTTCAACATTGAAGAAGGGCTCAACCCTGTTTGGCCTCTCTATCATGCACTTGCTTCATAATCTCTCATATTTACCGTAAATTTGCATGATTTGTTTGACCTACATGTAGTCTGTTTTGGAGCATGTCATGAACTGTGAGTAAGCTTATTTTGTGTCCCTCTACAACATTGTAGAAGGGATCAACCTTGTTGGGGGTCTCCATGTTATACTTGTCTTTATATCCCTCTTTGGCCCCCATTTTGCATGCTTTTTTAAGCTTATCTAGCTTCTGTTTTCGGCCATCATCAGAACTGGAAAGAGTCATATTTTGATCTTCTTGACATATTTCATTAAGGGTCTTTGCTGGTTTGATGAATGTTTGGGGTACCTCATGTTATAGCCTTATGTATCCTAGTTCTTGCATGACATTTTTAGCATGTTTTCATACTGAGTTGGGGGATGTCATCTACTGTAAATGTTCATATTTTTAGTCCCTCATCAGTGTTGTAGAAGGGTACTTTTCCATTTGGGCATCGCATGTATCACTTGCTTCAATACCCCTCTCTTGGCCATTTTTGCATGCTTTGTTGCCTATCTATGCTTGCTGTTTAGCCCTTTTTATGACTGAAAAATGCTTTTTGGGGCTGCCTTGCTACTGTATTTTCATTCCATGTCCATATTATGCATGTTGTATGGCTAGGCCATTTCGGGTGCTAATATCGCATTTCGGGATCATTCCACTTTCGGGTGCACTTTCCCTCATTTCGGGACTGTTTTCCCCACATTTCAGTGCTGAAATTCATTTGCATGTTTGCATATCATTTCCATGTCATTTCATGCCTTAGGCCATCGCCTCGGTTTGCGCGCCCGTGTGCACGCATTTCGAGGCTTCATTTTCATCCGACGGCCTCTTATGTGAGTGTGGCTGAGGCTCTCTCATGTTAGTGTAAGTCCATTTTGCATTCTGTATGTCATTTTAGTCTCATCGCATTGCGTATGCCATTGCCTCGGTTTGCGTGCCCGTGTGCACGCATTTCGAGGCACTCATTTTCATCCAGGCCTCCCGTGTGAGTGTGGTGAGGCTCTCTCATGTTGGTGTAAGCCCATATTGCATCGCATATCTCATTTTAGTCCTTTGCATTCCGTATGCCATTTTCTCGGTTTGCGTGCCCGTGGGCACGCATTTCGAGACATCTCATTTTAGTCTCATTGCATATCATTTCATGCATTTCATGCCTTAGGGCCATCGCCTCGGTTTGCGCGCCCGTGTGCACGCATTTCGAGGCGCTTCATTTTCATCCGTCGGCCTCTTATGTGAGTGTGGCTGAGGTCCACTCGTGTTAGTGTAAGTCCAATTTGCATTGCGTATGCCATTTCATGCCTTAGGATCATCGCCTCGGTTTGCGTGCCCGTGTGCACGCATTTCGAGGCATCTCATTTTCATAGCATTGTGCATGCTAGGATTGTATTTTAGTTGCATTCATGCATATCATGCATATTGCATCGTGTTCGGGATAGGAGTTAGCCCGGGCACGGGAAACGAGGCACGTTTCGTACTCCGAGTGACGGAACGGGTCTCAATTCCCAAGTCACCGACACTCCGGATTACCCATGATGGAGTTAGGTTTTGTTGTAGCATTCATCTGCATTCATCCTATATTGAGTTGTGCAATCCGACTCCTCGGCCATCATGCATCGAGATGCGTGATTGGTGGCACGAGGATCGAGGCATGCATATATTTTGAAATACATTGCTATGCCCCTTTCCTGCTCTCTGTTGCAGCAATAAGAATCAGCAACTTTTCGAGTCTGGCACGCATTTCGAGAACATTGCAAACAGAGGCTAATTGGGGCATCCCAGTGGATTTCCGCGCAAGGCAGCCCAGCATACATCATTCAGCGAATCGAGGCAGCCCCTGGCTTGCATGCCAGTTTACAGTTTTTCTTAGTTTAATTTGTTAATTAATTAGGAATTTGTATATTATTCGGACTGTAATATTTGGACTGTATTATTCTTTCATTTCGGACTGTATTATTTATTCGGACCCTCTGCGCGAGGGCATAATTGTAATAAGTGTGGGTGAGTGTGATGTATGTCTTCCAACCCCACGTCTTTCTTCCCTTTTATTTACCCGCTTATGATGGTTAGATATAGGGCATATTTCAATTAGCATACAGTATGACAGCATGTTTGCATCATTCATCTGTTTTGCACGCACCGGGCTCGGCGCATCATACAAACTGCATTTGTATTTCAATTCCAAATTGAATACGTGTTAGTTGTAGCATTCCATATGCCATGTTTAGAATAGCCGAGCCTGCTATAGTTGCATTATTGCATGTGTTGCATTAGGCATTCTGTATATTAGGATCATGCATGATTTCTAATCGTTTTCTGTTTTGGCTTGGAGTACTCGGTGAGTTTTATGCTTTAGCATCCTTGCATGCGTGTGAGTGTTGCCATGAATAGCATGCTTACCATGAGGCTATGTGCTTATGTGATATAACTGCCTTGAATGCCTGTGGGTGGAGGTTGAGTTACTTGGATTGGGACAATTCATCAAATGTTTGTTTTAAGCCCACTAGATAGTGGCAAAATCATGTTTTCTAAGCCCACCTGAGGGTGGCAAATCCACGTCTTAGCCTACCTGCGGGTAGCACCATCAAACCATTTTCAAACAAACAAACATGAAATGTTTTGTTCCAATTCAGGCGACCCAGTCTATACTTATTTGCTGCGAGCATCACATAGTAACCTAGGCTAATAACCGGAATAAGAACTCACAATGTTTTCAAAAATAGATATCATGGTTAGTAGAGGCCGGTCTTTGACCGGGCGAGCGGGGGTGCTCACGAAGTGACCTTCCCCAATCGTACCCAAGTTCCCGAGCCGAGGCAACTTTGGTGATGACGGACACGTGGCCTTTGGCACCGAGTCAGGGTTTCCTAAATTTCCCAAAAATAAAATTTAGGTGGCGACTCTGTATCTGGCAAAGCAGTCCATGTTTGGCACTTCTTTCAAAAAATCTGTTTTCCAAAACGATTTGCCGGATTTGGACTCTTTGGTTCAAGATTAAGAACCGTGACACAAATCGAGTCCGAGCTGTAGCGAGGTCCCCCGCGGGCTTGTTACAGTTTCTGGCGACTCTGCTGGGGATTTAGAGAACTTGACTCGAACTCATGATATCTGTTTTGACTACACTTGTGTGTTTCTTTGCATTGCATTTGCATTGGTGCGCCTAGGACACCGTGTTTGCCATCTGCTATTCCTGAGCGATTTGCCGGAGGCTTGTCTTGTCAAGGCATGTCCATAAGGCTGACGGTTGGGCTCTGCCAGTATGGGAACACAAACCCCGGTTTTACCGGGGCACCCTTTTTGACCATTCGACCTAGTGCATATTCGGATCCATAGTGACCATTCCAAACTAGGACAGGTTGCTTACCCGTTTATAGGTTGTTTGAAACCGCTGCGTGCGTAGTGAAACCCTAGCTCCTGACAAAATAGGACAGGGAAACCCTACCCCAACATAGGGGTGTTTTGGCTCTCACTTATCTGTTATGTGCTTTAGAGTGCGTCTCTACAGGAATGCATGTATCAGTCTATGAGTTTGGGCATCAGGCCTGCGGGCATCAGTCAGTATCTGAGAATCAGTTGTCTGCGGATATCGATTCAGTTTTGGGGAACAGTGATACAGGAACAGTGATCAGTGATTGAGGACAGTGTATTTTCAGCTTATCAACTGCGTGTTGTATGCCCGACTGTGTGTTGTGTGTATTTAATTTAAGCTGTTATGCTGCCCGTTTATCTGGTTATTTATTTCCTTTTCGCTTTATTATCTTTTTGCTAGGGCAGTTTTTTAGCACGATTGCTTCCGAACCAGTAGATACTCCCCAAGCACTTTGGACACGAGGTCGCCGACTCAACCGATCCGAGGATCTCGTTGACGGACATCCAGTGTTCCACTCCCTACCCCCAGTTGCCAGAAGAAGGCCAAGGAGGCGCAGTGTGTCAGAGCAGGGATTACCAGGACAGAGGGCTACTTTGACAGTAAACAGCCAGGCTGAGATTTCTGTGTCTGCCATAGAAGTACATTTACCGGTCATCCAGATGGAACAGCAGAATACATCAGTGGTAGAGGCGATGATGCGCCAGATGCAAGAGAGCATGAGGCAGATGCAAGAGGATGCCATCCGCCAAGCGGAATTTTCTAAACAACAAGCCGCAGTCATGGCCCAGCAGGCCGAGCTGATCACTAGGCTGCAACAGCAGAATGCAGCGTCTGCTTCACATCAGGTTCCTCCTCCACCAGCGGCTCCACTACCCGAGCAGGCACCTACTGGTCAGAATACCTTGCCAAACCCTCAGAATACCTCCAAACCCAGAATACCCTCCCGAACACCCAGAACACCCTACCCAATGTCCAAAATATCCAAGAGGACACCAACCTTCCAACGGGGCTGGCTCCGCCCCCGCTTCTGCCTCAACTGTCCAAGAATCTTACACCCAACCACCCGGACTCTCCATTCGAGTTCGAGGTAGATCATACAGCTCTAAAGCTGAGTAAGTTGGAAAGCTTTTCAAGAAATCGCAGGGGGTGAAGGCCATCCCAGACATCGAAGATGGGTACACTTGACGTGGCCGTAACATTGCCAGACAGATTCAAGATGCCACAGATTGACCGTTTTGATGGGTCCGGGATCCTATGGTCCATCTCCGGCTATTTTCAGACATCTGAGGCCAATGGGCCTAACCCGACCACAAAAGCTTTCTTGTTTGGCAGAACTTTGTCGGGGGTGGCGGCCATCTGGTACGCAAAGTTAGAAGATGATGTGAAGAGAAATTGGGATGAGATGGCTGAGGCCTTCGTTGCGCAGTACTCGTATAATACACAGATCGAGATTACAACACGTGATCTCGAAACGACGAGGCAGGAACCCAAGGAGTCTTTCTCCGATTTTGTAACTAGGGAGGCAAAGGCATCGATGATGACCTTGAGGCCAACAGATAAAGATCAAATCCGGATGATTGTGCGCAATCTCCAACCGAAATGCAGAAGATGATTGTACTCCCCTTTCCAACTTTCTCAGATTTACACGAGATGGGGGTACAGATCGAGGATGCAATGAAGCAAGGTTTGATCGACCAGGACCGGGAGCAGCCCCGAAGGACATTCAACCGCAATAACAACGCAGGCCCGAGTGGCGCTGCAAACACAAGGACTTCTGAGGTCGGTATGGTCACCACCACTCCCCCTTCCCAACCAAGGCCCGCAGCGGCCACACCCTTTTCCAGTACCTCCGGGAGCAGTAACCAAGCCTCGAGATTTCAGCCCAGAGGCCAAAGAACCTTCACTCCACTATACATGCCTTTGTCCAAGGCTCTCGGGGTGTTAATCAGAAAGAAGCATCTGACACCTTTAGAGCCGAGGCCACTGCCAAATCCACTCCCTCCCTCTCATGACCCAGCAAAGTACTGTGCGTACCACCAACAGCACGGTCATGACACCGACCGTTGCTTAGATTGCGTCATGAGATCCAAGATCTTATCGACAAGCAGGTGATCGCGCCTCCCGAAAAACCCAACGTCACAACAAATCCTCTCCCACCACACAACCAAGCCCCTCCTCCCAAAAGAGTCAACCTCATCCAAACTGGGGTCGTGTCCTACGATCCTAGTATCTATATTACTCCCTCTCACCTACCCAAGCCGGAGGTGATCCTTCCTGATTGCACTGACTTGTGCATGTTGGACACCTTCACAACCCAATCTAAGCCAGTGGTGGTGACCACCGAAGATGGAACGGGGCAGGTTTCAGAGGAGAGCAGAATTGTTGAGTCTGGGATGGAACAGCCTGGGAATTTGCTGGAGGAGCCTATGATCCAAGCGAGTACATCTTATCAGTGGGCCAGTCTAGCTGAGTGTGGGGCTGCCAGAAAAAGCTGAGCTGTGCATGATTCGGGGGACAGACTTGAACAAGGGGCAGATGATCTGACAACAGTGGAAGGGACTTTGCCAACTTCCAGTTCTTCAACGACCAAGAATCAGGGATGCTGCAATCAACTGGTTCGACTATGAGGAGTCGGCAGAAGTTGTCGGGTGGTTAGATGATCAGCCAGACGTTGTAGAATTTCAATCAGAACAGGGCCCGGCAGGGGCGAGAGTATCAATGATGGCCGGAAGGGCCGAGGGTCAGAATCCACCGCCGGAGAGCGCCGGCGTTAAGAATTTCGCTCAGAATTTGGGGATTGTAAATACAGGGAATATTGAACAACCAGCTGTACTGACGCAGTTGGAACAACAAAGGTTTGACGATTCCGAGAGAATTAGAAAGCTAAGGCCCATGTGGGGGTCGAAAGTGCTGTGTGCACAGGAACAGAAAATGCTGTGGGCATAAAGACTGAAGGTGCTGCGAGCACGATCATACCGGAGCCGGACAGATGTCTGTCGGCTGCCGACGGAATGTGGTGGGAAGACGATGACTTATGTCTTGCCCACACAGATGAAGACTGGGGAGGTAACCAACCAGATGATACCTGGTATATTGACGAGATCGCTCATATGACCAGAAGTGGGCGGTATTTCAAGCCCCAACACTTGGACCAACCTGAGGCATCTGGAAAGACAAAGAAGCTGAGAAACAGAGAGAGAAACAGATTGAAGAAGAAGCTGTGCTCAAGCAATTGAAGAAGATACAAGCAGACATCTCCATCTGGGGACTGCTTATGGCATCAAGGGTGCACAGACAGGCCGTCCTATCTGCCATGGACAAGGCCAAACTCTCAAGACACTACACCAGAGCAGCTGGTTGGGCTGGTTTTTCCGGGAGGAGGTTCCCCGGCATTAACCTTTTCAGACAAGGAGTTACCGCCTGAGGGCACAAACCATAACAAACCTCTCTACGTCTCCGTGGAGTGTAGAGATAAATGGATACCGGTGGTACTTGTTGATACCGGGTCCGCCATCAATGTCTGCCCAGTCAGAACAGCATATGCAGTTGGGTTGAAGCCCGCGGACTTCACACCAACAACTCAGGTGATCAAAGCTTACGATAATACGAGTAGGGAAGTGATGGGGATTGTCAAGATTCAAACCAAGGTTGGTCCAGGACAACACGACATCGAATTTCATGTCTTGGACGTTCCCGCAACCTTCAACTTACTCTTGGGGCGGCCGTGGCTGCACCAAGTAAAGGCAGTCTCTTCCACTCTACATCAGATGGTGAAATACCCCTATGGAAAGGGAGTAGCCACTGTATTCGGGAACTCATCAATCCATCCGCCTCCGGAGGTATCTACGCCGGTCCTAAATTGAGCATGGCACAGAAGATGTATTCTTATCAGGATTCACTTTGGCTGAGGCCCGGGTAGTACAGAATATTATGGCTGTGAATGAAGGTGTGTACGTTAGTGCTCAATCCGTCTACCTCATGAACAAGCTACAACATATTCCCGGGATGGGATTAGGAAGGAGCGGCAGGAAAGGAGTCGCAGCGTTGGCCGAAGTGCCACACAACCCGCATACCTTTGGACTGGGTTATCTGCCCACCAAAGAGACTGGGTGAGGAAAGGAAAGGAAATGGCCGGCAGAGCCAGAGCGAAGCAGGCTGGGAAGCCTTTTGACCTAATACACAGGCCCATTCAGGGTACCCTGAACGGACGCTTCGTCCGGGAGGGGGGATTTTCCATTTTGCGGCTTCCCAGAGCCGTGGATAAACGCGGAGAAGAAGCGCGTCCAGGTTCGAATCTTCTTTGATGCAACTATCCGGGGATGACGTTGCCACAGAGCAGACAGACCCAACAACTGAGGTGAGCAGAATAAAGCAGGGGATCCTGAGGGCACAGAATTTGAAATGGGGGTAGCACTGGCATGTCTCCTCTCTGATCCTCCGATCGACCAAGAGTGCTTGGGGGATAACTTCGTGGTTTCCATGATTGGGGATGAAACGGCTGCGAGCCAACCAGCAGCTATCTTGGATGCATCAATCGCACCCTCTCTCACTTGGCAGTACGAGGAGGGATTTTTGTCCAGCAGCACCGGGTCAGGTAGTGAGCCGGAATCTGATTCCACCGAGTCTGTGAGTCGGAATCAGGTTCCAGCTCGACTGAGTCTGAGTCTGGTACTCCTGGGGATGTTAACCCGGATGCCACAGTCCTGTCTAGGTCGTCTTTTTCCTTTTCTTTTGAGTCTGTTGTAACAGAAGAATTGGACGATTTGGATGAACTTAATGAGAATGAGGTGAATGTGGTTTCCGAGTATTTCTCTGTGCCCTTGATTTATTGCATTAATTCAGACTTTCAAAACTTTGATGAAAACGACGAGGACGAAGTTCCTCCGGTTTTACAACGTTTAATTGAGCAAGAGCAAGAGAGATTTGTTAACCATTAATGGATGAAATCTACCGTGAACATTGGTACTGAGGAGGACCCGCGGCTGGTCCAGATCGGGTCCACGTTGTCTTCGGAGGAACGCGAGCGCTTAGTCGCTTTATTAAAAGATTTCAAAGATGTTTTCGCGTGGTCCTACGAAGACATGCCTGGAATCGATCCTGAGATTGTACAGCATCGGATCCCCCTTGACCCCGAGGCCCGACCTGTCAAGCAGAAACTCAGAAGGATCCGCCCGGATTGGGCTCTTAAGATTAAGGAAGAGGTCACCAAGCAAATCGACGCAGGCTTCCTGCTGGTATCTGAATATCCGACTTGGTTGGCCAACATTGTTCCGGTGCCGAAGAAAGATGGCAGGATCCGGGTGTGTGTAGACTTCAGGGATTTGAACAGAGCTAGTCCGAAGGACGACTTTCCCTTACCGCACATCGATGAGTTGGTAGACTTCACAGCAGGGCATGCATTGCTCTCATTCATGGATGGCTTCTCAGGATACAACCAGATAGTGATGGCACCAGAAGACCGGGAAAAGACTGCATTCACCACCCCGTGGGGGACATACTGCTACCGGGTAATGCCGTTTGGGTTGAAGAACGCTGGAGCTACTTATCAACGGGCCGCGACCACAATACTACATGATATGATCCACAAAGAGGTTGAGGTGTATGTGGACGACATGATTGTCAAGTCCAAGGAAAGAGAGGGCCACTACACCGCCTTGCATAAGTTTTTCCAAAGGATCAGGGAATTCCGGTTGCGGCTAAACCCTCAGAAATGTACATTGGTGTTACAGCGGGAAAAATGCTGGGGTTTCTGATTACACAAAGAGGCATCGAGGTCGATCCTTCCAAAATCAAGGCCATCTTAGAAATGCCACCACCAAGGACTGAAAAGGAGGTGCGAGGCTTTCTGGGTAAAGTGCAATTCATAAGACGGTTTATCTCAAAATTAACCTTGACTTGTGAACCACTTTTTGGTCTCCTGAAGAAAGGAAAGAAGTTCCAATGGGACGGCCGATGTCAAGCTGCATTTGAACAGATTAAAGAATATTTACAGAACCCGCCCGTGTTGTCACCGCCAGAACCAGGGAAACCGTTGATTTTGTATCTGTCAGTGACTGAAACTACAATGGGCTGCATGCTTGCACAAGAATCAGAAGACAAGGTGGAGAGAGCCATCTACTATCTCAGCAAGAAGATGCTGGAGTATGAGACCCGATATACACCGCTGGAAAAGGCTTGCTTAGCTTTGGTATGGGCTACCAGGAAGCTGCGGCACTACCTGTTAGCTCACTCTGTAATGTTGGTTTCACGACTTGATCCCATCAAATATCTCTTCGAGAAACCAGCGCTTACGGGTAGGCTAGCTCGTTGGTTGCTGTTGCTCTCCGAATTTGATCTCACGTACGTGACACGCAAGTCAGTGAAAGGAAGAGCAGTGGCAGAGTTCCTTGCCGACCACCCGGTTGAGGGGGATGAAGCAGTTGAGTACCTGTTCCCGGATGAATCAATTCTGCATATCGACGATGAAACTTGGACGATGTACTTTGACGGAGCGTCAAATCAACATGGGTATGGGATAGGAGTGTTGCTGATAGCACCCGACAATTCCCGTATCCCTCTAGCCTTCAAACTCCGATTCAAAGTCTCGAACAACGAAGCAGAATACGAGGCGTGCATCGCTGGTCTAGAAGCAGCCCTGGAACTAGGGGCAAGACGGTTGGACGTCATTGGGGACTCGAACCTTGTTGTGTCTCAAGCTAAAGGAGACTGGAAAGTAAAAGAGGAAAAGATGATGATGTATCACCAAACCTTGGATTTGCTGATTCCTCGGTTTGAGAAGCTAAGTTTTACTCATCTACTAAGAGAGAACAACAGGTTCGCAGATTCTTTAGCAACTCTATCTTCTATGATAGACATCCCGTGTGGAGTCCGAATGCGTCCAGTCATCATGACCAGAAATTTGCACCTGCCTATGAGTCGATTGCAGCCATAGATGAAGTTCAGGACGAACACCCCTGGTATTACGACATCTGGAATTTCTTGGAGAAAGAAGCATACCCGGGCTTTCAACAAGAAGGTTAAGTCCAGGAATTTAAAGGAAGGAGATTGGTGCTCAAAGACAATCGAGCTCCCATCCACGACCCAAGGGCAAGTTCAGACCTAATTGGACTGGTCCCTACATCATCAAGTCAATCTGTCTGGTGGAGCTGTGGTTCTGATGGATCTAGATGGCTTAGAGTTTTCCCAACCGATCAACATGGACAAGTTGAAGAAATACTACCCCTGAGAGGCTCGCTAGGCCGAAAACTCGAAAGGGCGACCTAGGCAAACTCAGAGCACAGAAAATTTGAATTATAAAACTGAGCTCGCAAGGCTGAAAACCCGCAAAGAGCGGCCTTGGCAAAGTTTAGAGCGCAAAAGGAGAGTGAAAATACCGAGCGAACCTAAGCCTGAACTACGTAAGGCTTGATTCCCATCTTTGGGATACGTAGGCAACTTCGCCTTGAAGTTCAGCCACAATCTTTTCTCGATCAACTTTGTCCATTTGATCATCTCCAGTCGTCTCTATTCATCAGCATTATCGTGATCTCCGGTACAGTGCTATTCAGACTAGGGGCAACTTTCCGTTGCAATGAACTGCTGCGGTACCATTCAAACTAGGGGCAACTTTCCAGTTGCTAGGATCCGGGGTTGTGCATCTCAGTGACAGATCTCAGGCGTGTCCAGTTCTGATCCACATCGAAAATAGTTTTGAAAAGTTTTAATAAAAGTTGACTTTGCTCAAAATTAATCTTTTTACAACTAAGACCATTTTTGGACCAAAGCGGAGAATTTTCAGTACCACAACCTTCAATTTCATTGATTTCGAAACAGAGTTCTCTTGCTCTTACATACAATTGAAGTTGCTTTTTATTACACTCATAATGAAAACTTGAAAGTACTAATAAAGCAATAAATCTGGGGCATAGTCAAGTCAGGCGTCCCTGCGCCCCCTCCCAGAGCTAGTCGAAGCCTCTGATGCCAAGTTGGGCCCTGTCTGTGCCTCCTCGTTGAGCCAATCCCAGCACTCATCAGACAAAGTGCAACTGAAAACAGGGCGGGGGAGGAGCTCTCTAGTCCTCCAGGCGTAGTATGTCGGGCAAGGTGTGCACCTCGGACCGGGAAAGTGACCCGGTACTCAATCCCCTCCGGAGGGCAAGTCTGATCATGACCAAACTGACGCAGAATACGGAATGGGAAATAGAATACACAATGGGTCAAGCCGACCAACCGGATCCCCGTATCCGGAACATGCTATAGCTCATCGCCGGAAGGTTAAGCCAAGGACAGCGCCAAGCAATGTGACCGGCAGACAAATTGCACATCCATTCACACCACCATCCCTCATCAAGGCGCAACCAGGCGTTGTCGAAAGAAGTAGCCGCGCGGCTGAGTAAGCAGGGCAAGAGTCCACAACTTGCAATTTATCCATCAACCATATCTGGGAGGGATGAAAAATGAGAGAGTAAAGAATAGAGAGATGCGCGATGAGAGAAAAGCGAGATGAGGGTTTCGTGAGAAAAACCGAGCCTGAGGGCCGAGTGATGTGAGCAAATACATATGTGAGATTGGGTGGGAAACATTACCTGCCAGCAGTAGTGGACTCCCTGCAAATCTAGTTGTCTCTTGGCGGCAGAAAGCATCCAAGCCATCAGTGTCTCGGCTAATGTCATGGCGGTACAACTCTTTCCTTCCCTCAAGCCTTGAGCGACTTCAATCAAACGGATGCTAGCCCCTCCGGAGCCCGAGACAAACAAAAAATGAGATAGCATGCACAAGCAGAGGGCATGTTGTCGGAAACCTTGCCAATGATGGTCGCTGCGGTCACCAGCATCAGAGAATCGGTAAATCAGCTCGGGACATCCAACATCCCGTTACAGGTCAGAGGTCGAGCATCATGCGCGTTGAGACCGCACATCCGCCCTAAAGCTTGGGCGTGGCCAAAGCGGGACTGAGGTAGGATCTCTTCAGAGCGTTCAGACTCCATCAAGACTTGAAAATCTTCGAAGGTAGGACATACCTCTTGCCTCCGAAGCTGAAGACATGCGTCACCGGTTCCAAAACCTCACGCGGCATGGAGGAAAGGAAGATGCAGTGAAGTCCGGCCCAGCGTAAATAGTGCGTTCAAGCCAAAACCCCGGAAGTTCAACTTTTCCGAGCCATCTAAAGAAGAGATCCAAGATGTGAGATTTTCTACGAGAAATGCCTCCATTTTTGTGCAAAGCAGTGATGAAATGAATGAGTTCCAGAGTTGGAGCTTTATAGGGGGGGATAAAACACTATTCGAGGACACGTGTCACAATTCTAGGAGTTGCAAGGAAGGTGGCCGGCCGGCCATCTATTCTAGCAGGCCGGCCATCTTTGTTTCAAAAACTGGCCGGCCGGCCACCCTTCAGTCCCCAGATGCAAAATGTGGCCGGCCATGCATTGGTCCTGTTTTGCTCTCCGAAAGGAAGTTTGAGGCATTTCTATGCATCGGGGATGTCGAAGGCCTCCATTTCTTTCAGTTTCTGATGCGTCCCATCATCCAGATTATCTGTCCGAAGTACGCTTGGTTGTATTTTGCTTATCGAGTTGTTGCTTTGTTTATCGAGTTATAAGTTTTGTCGAGTTGTCGCATTGTGTGTTTTGAGTTCTTACCTTTTGTTTATGCAATTTTGTTATGTCTTGTTTATCGAGTCGTTAACATTGTTGTATTTTGCTTATCGAGTTGTAAACTTGCTAAGATTCTGTTACCTCTTAGTGAGTCGAGTTGTTTGATTTGTTGCGTCGGTTCATTACCTGACCCGGTAAATACACAAGGCACATTCCCATTCAGTTTCATTTTGTGCAAAATAATACGATGCGATGCTAAGAGTTTCAAATACAAACACCTTTTCAAAAGCTGTTTCATTCCATAATGTTTTACAACAAATAAAGGTACAAGTTTTACGGAAAATAAAACTGCCTAACAATGTGCAAAATGCTACAAACTACTAGCAAAAAGTAAAATAAAGCAGGAAATAGCATCAATATCCTCGGGAGCGGGAATGAGGAGGCCCCCTCATCCTCTTCTGCGGGACAACCTCTGCACCGTCATCACCATCCGGGTCGGAGCTGTCATCCTCAGGATCCCCTCAGCCTCACCTCCACTCCGGAACCAAGCCGGAGCCCCCCTCCTCAGCAGATCTCTGACTCACGATCTGCGACCTCCTCCTCCTCCTCCTCCTCCTCATCAGGCTCTGCCTCTATAACATGTGCCCTACCTCTGCGAGACGACCCCGCTCCTCAAGCTCCTCGGACAGGCCTAGATGGCCCTGCTCCCTGAGAAGGCCTGGATGGCCCAGCTCCTCGAGAGGGCCCAGATGGCCCAGCACCTCGACCTCTCTGAGAAGGCCCGGGTGGCCCGGCCTGCGGCGGCGCGTATACAGGAGGCATCTGAAAGTGAAGAGTTCAATACATCAGTTCAAATATGAAAAGCAGAATGTTCGAGAGTGGGGTGTGTGTCAGATGTGCTCTACACAGCCTATCAATACAGCAGAATGTTCAAAACCAGTATGTTATCAGAAATATGCTAAATACGGGAAAGATGGACAGTACCTGGACGCCCATGATGGCTAGCTGTGCCTCCCTCCGTAGGATCATGCCCTCGAATGTGGCCAGCATCCCAAGCATCTCATTCATGTACTCAACTGGAGGCTACGGATACAAATGCAAAACTATCAGTAAAGGAATGAATGTCCAAATATTCGACTGATAAATCAAAGCTGTAAAACATACCGGTGGTGAATCAGGGTCTCTGACATATCTGTGGTCAGGAAGAGGAGGCTCTAGCGAGACCTGGTAAGGAGTCCCAAATCGCTAACTCGTCAACTCGGTCGGCATATCTGGCCACCCAGGATGATGATGAGTCAGTGGGATCGGTGGAATGAATCCGCGCCCACCTCTAGATGTGCCAGCCCTGCTGGAAGAGGGGATATCCGTAGCACGAGCCCGGCTCGAAGATGGTACATCAGCAGGCCTCCGTGGCGGAGCACGCACTCCCGTCAAGGGAGGCATCAGATATGTGTGACGATAAGTGGCGTAGTCCCCGTCCGTGAGACGTAGCAAAGCATCGGTGCCCTGCATAGCACTAATGACCTCCTGGGTGGAGAGTCTATCAGCAGTCCGTATAGTGGCTGGAGGTGCGGCAGAAGGATCTTTGAAAACGTACCCCATACCTGACACAAAAAACGTTCCCCAGGAACCATGCCTACCAACCGGCCCCTCGAGCAGGACCCTGTACTGGGAAGTGCCCGATCCTCCAACATACTGAAATCGGATACCATCGCCCAAGACTGCCCAGGGCTGCCACGTAATCTGCGGGTAATCAGTGCATAAATCAATCAGAAATCGGGAATATACAGGGCAAATCAAAGATGAAAACGGAAGAGAACTGAGAGTTCTGGAATACCTCTGTCGTCCGAACAGTGTCAAAGTACTGTCGCAGGTGGAAGAGAGTCTCTCGAGGTCTCGGTCGGTGCGGGCCCTCGAATACCAATGAGAACGGGGTCGTAAGAAGCCCTGCCACCTCCATCTCCGGGGCTAACGTCGGAAAGTATATGTAGACCCATAGCTGAGAAAAGTAGTGCGGAATGTAAATACAAAGTGCTGAGGGCAAAATACAGAATGTAAAGTGCGCCGTGTGTGCAATGAACAAGTAATGAGAAGCAGAAATGTAAATCAAAAGAGGACAGAAGTACCTCCCAGGCTCTCTAATAGCCGCCGAGTAAATCTCCCCGCCCCGAGAGGCCGCGCTCATATAGCAATAGAGGGTAGCCAGGCCGGCGCCACCCCAGTCATACCGACTGACCTGTGATAGGTCCACTAGAGCGCTCAAAAGATACAACCCAACAGTGTTCCCCCTATCAGCAAACAGAGTGGTGCCAAAGAGGAACATAAGGAAACCTCGGGCATACTGCTCAACCTCCTCAGGAGACTCGGGCTCCATCTCCGGCCTCCGAAAATGGGAGGAGAACCAGGTGTACCGGACTCTCCCAGAAGCTCTGTCCACAGGTGGGCGGGCCCCCAACAGATGTACCCAAGCGGCCTCCACTCGCCCATATCCTCATCATATGGAATGGCCCAGCCTCCTATGTCTAACTGGTGAGTACGGCGAAGTCTAGCGGGGTCATGGTCAAATCCTCGGTGGCGGAAAAATGGAAAGAATTGGGTATCCCACCATCTCTCCACCAAAGCTGCTAACAGTGTCCTACTGGCAGGACAATGTGATAACCCACGCAGAAGGCCCCGAACCCTGTGAATCAACCAAATCCCGGACAGCCTCCGGAAGCTCGGAACCACTCTCTCGCAGCAGTGGAGCCGTATCGCGCACAGTACGAGAGCCAACCTGCATTCAAAATGAACGCATGTGTCAGAATAATGAAACGAATGAGCCGTGTGCAAATGAAGTGAATGAGCCGTGTGCAAATGAAACGAATGAGCCGTGTGCAACTGAAATGAATGAGCCGTGTGCAAATGAAATGAATGAGCCGTGTGCAAATGAAACGAATGAGCCATGTGCAAATGAAGTGAATGAGCCGTGTGCAAATGAAATGACTGAGCCGTGTGCAAATGAAACGAATGAGCCGTGTGCAAATAAAACGAATGAGCCGTGTGCAAATGAAATGAATGAGTCGTGTGCAAATGAAATGAATGAGCCGTGTGCAAACACTTTAATCTGGGCTGCGTGTTCAGAAAATCAGTGTTTTGGGCTGCGTGTTCAAACCTTAATCAGTGGGCTGCGTGTTCGCTTTAATCTAGGCTGCGTGTTCAGAAAATCAGTGTTTTGGGCTGCGTGTTCAAACCTTAATCAGTGGGCTGCGTGTTCGCTTTAATCTGGGCTGCGTGTTCAGAAAATCAGTATTTTGGGCTGCGTGTTCAAACCTTAATCAGTGGGCTGCGTGTTCGCTTTAATATGGGCTGCGTGTTCAGAAAATCAGTGTTTTGGGCTGCGTGTTCAAACCTTAATTAGTGGGCTGCGTGTTCGCTTTAATCTGGGCTGCGTGTTCAAAAAATCAGTGTTTTGGGCTGCGTGTTCAAACCTTAATCAGTGGGCTGCGTGTTCGCTTTAATCTGGGCTGCGTGTTCAGAAAATCAGTGTTTTGGGCTGCGTGTTCAAACCTTAATCAGTGGGCTGTGTTCGCTTTAATCTGGGCTGCGTGTTCAGAAAATCAGTGTTTTGGGCTGCGTGTTCAAACCTTAATCAGTTGGGCTGCGTGTTCGCTTTAATCTGGGCTGCGTGTTCAGAAAATCAGTGTTTTGGGCTGCGTGTTCAAACCTTAATCAGTGGGCTGCGTGTTCGCTTTAATCTGGGCTGCGTGTTCAGAAAATCAGTGCTTGGGCTGCGTGTTCAAACTTAATCAGTGGCTGCGTGTTCGCTTTAATCTGGGCTGCGTGTTCAGAAATCAGTGTTTTGGGCTGCGTGTTCACTTTAATCTGGGCTGCGTGTTCTACTCTCAATCAGTGTGGGCTGCGTGCTCATCTCAACTTGGACTGTGTGTTCAAAAAATCAGAGTTTGGGACTGCGTGTTCTACTCTCAATCAGTGTGGGCTGCGTGCTCATCTCAACTTGGACTGTGTGTTCAGAAAATCAGAGTTTGGGACTGCGTGTTCTACTCTCAATCAGTGTGGGCTGCGTGCTCATCTCAACTTGGACTGTGTGTTCAGAAAATCAGAGTTTGGGACTGCGTGTTCTACTCTCAATCAGTGTGGGCTGTGTGTTCACTATCAACTTGGACTGTGTGTAAAGAAAATCAGAGTTTGGGACTGCGTGTTCTACTCTTAGTCAGTGTGTGCTGTGTGTTCACCTACAGATTCGGGCTGTGTGTTCGACAAATCAGTGTTTGAGCCGCGTGTTCAATTCTTAACTAATGTACACCGTGCGTTCACAATCAATCAATGAGCCTAGTGTTCAGAAATTCAAGTGTTTTAGCCACATGTTCAGGATGCAAGCAAAGTACTATGTCATAAGCTAAACTGTGTGTTCAAGCATGGCGAAGGTATGAAATGCACGAAAAATACAGAAAATGAAGTAAAATACCTCTCGTGCCTCGGAAGAGAGGTGATGCTCCGGCTCTCGTAAAAGTAAATCTCCGGGTGCCCGATCATTGAAGTCAGTGAAATGACGGAAAACGGCTCGCGGGAAAGAACATGCACCGTCGGGCGTATCTCTCGGGGATAAAGGGGCGGACCCTCGGGGCAGCGTCATGATAATCGAAATCATCCCCGGCACTGGAGGACCTCCACCATGAGGGGAAATTACCCGCCATTTCAAAAAAGCTGCAAAAGAGCAAAAATGAGCCAAAATGGAAAAAAGTCAACAAAAGTCAACTCTCGGGAAATGGGAAAGTCAACAAAAGTCAACTCCCGAGAAAATCTTCCAAATATGAGACAAACTACCTCAAGTGGGTGAAAATGAGAAAAGAAGCCCCGAATCAAAATTTAATCGGTCCAAAGTGCCTTAAAAATCGAATGATTTTGCGAAAACAACTTGCGTGGGAGGCTGAAACACGCGTATAAAGTGCAGATCTGAAGGAAAAAATGGTTTGGGGAGCAAGGGGAGGAGTTTTCGCCAGCTGTGGGAGTGATTTCGGAATGAATGGATGACAGGTTATAAAGAAAATGAGGCGAAAGACAAAACTGCCCCTGTTTGGGCAGGTGGCCGGCCGGCCACCTTTTCTGGCTGCCGGCCATTTGCTTTTTGGAAGATGGCCGGTAGCCTCCCCTAGGGCAACCACCTGGCCGGTGGTGTTCCCCACATCCTCCCCTAGCTCTCTGCAAATTTTGAGGAAGATTGGAGTTCCCAGGACCTAAAAAAGTTCAAGAAAAGTGTACTTTCTGGCGCGAAATTACTCCGCCGGAACTTCAGCTGCAATTTCTAACATGTGTCTCATCATTACTCATCAAAATCAGAGTGTATCCTTTTTGAGCATGTTGTAACCTCTCCGGGAGGTAAACAAGAGGCCGCGATCGAGTCGCCTTCACCGAAATGCGCGTTTCCTTGCTCGTTGTTTCGCAACAAACGGGCACCCTGATTTATGCTCGTTTTGCGTTGTTGTGCACATAACTTGCATTCTCATCAACATTTTGCATTGTCATGCATGTTTTCTTGGTGTACCATACCTCTGTGCTTGAGCATGTGTTGTCACGCACGTTCCTTTTTCGCATTGTGATGCATTCACTCGCCGACACTGCGTGTGTCAAACTTTTGGAATCACAGGAATCACATTGAATATATGTTGTTAGCATATTGTTCGTGTTGAATTTCTTTCGTTTGCAGGCACGATATTGTATGTACGGTTCATTTGAGGCTGGTGCGACCAGACGAATCGCGCAGGTATCGTATTTTCTCCGTGTGAGACGCGACGAGAATTGAATAATTCTCCGCATTCCTAACTGCAATGAAATGTAGTTGTGCTTTGCATCCTTGCTTAAAACTGTTGCATCTATTTGCGAATACTTGCTTCATTACAGCTTGCTGCACTTGCATGATCATTAAGTTACATCTGGCTACATGCATATCGCTTTGCATTTTGCCCCTTTGCTTCGGGCACGCCTGCGGGCACATATCTCTGTTTATCTCGCCTGATTGTCTAAGTCTTCGGCCTTGTCAAAAATGGTCGTCTCTAGGCTTTGACATTCACTCCCGTCACTTGTGACTTCTGAGTTCTGTCAAAGAGGGCAACTGTAGACACCCCATTTTTGACCGACCTTAAGACTCAGACGTCACCGATGAAGCGCTCGGTGATGTTGCATATTGTGCTCGTTCAGAAGTCTCAGAGTCACGGCCGTGAGCCTCCTCCGGGCTTCCGAACCCTCTTCTGTACCTTGCCTCGGTTTGCGAACCAGACTCGGTTTTCTCTGTTCCTTCTCCTGAAGGGAGGGAGAGGTCTCGTAGACCATCTCTCAGTGGCCGTGGGCTACATTTCGTGGCCGTAGGCCATTTTGCCCATTTCGGAGCCCGGTTCCCGATTTTCGGAGCCGTTAGGCCGTGTGCCTCGGTTCGGGACCGTCTAACCATCTCCGATTCCTCGGTTTTTGGCATGCATCTTATTTACTCCCTTTAGAGGGACACTGGGGTCCAAGGGACCCACTTCGTGGCCGAATGCCACTTTCGATGCTAAACAGCCTATTTTCGGGACCCGAACTGCGTGTTTTGGCCCCGAGCATTCGTTTTGCATCGGTTTTTCGTTCATTTTTGCAGTACCTCTGTTTATCATAAGGAAGGTCACTGAAAGGTGGGAGGCCAACAATTGTCTCAACAACCAGTTATGCTCCTCCGGCGCCCTCCGACGCCCGTTTTCTCACTTCCGGGCCAATGTTGACCACCTAGGAGCATTTTCTTCAAGCCAAACCATATATTTGTGTTGTACACACATGGGAGGACCCTAATATCACATGGCCGGCCAGTAATTGTTATTGACCCTTTGAACCCCTCTTTAGAATGGCCTATTCTCTCTCCTGTTTTAGAGTTGCCAAATTTGAACCACACGGGTTGTGATGAGGAGGCATGGGAGGACACCAATATCTGGTGACCGGCCATTAATTCAACATGACCATTTTGCCCCTTGGCCAGCCGGCCATAGGGGGTAGCCGGTCAGCCACCTGCAAGAAAGGTAGCAGGCCGGCCATGCTCCTTGGGATGTGTGCCCTACAGCTGTGTAACTTTTTCCCCCAAAAGATCTGATTTCGGGGGACTTTTGAGGGACAAGGGAACTTAATCCCAAGCCTCTACACACTTTCCCTCACTTGCTCCTCCTTCCTTGCATCCATACAGCAGCTTTGGCTCTCCTTGAAGGTTTAGAACACTTGCTTTGAGGATACATACACATATCTATCCATTTTCCTCTCAACTCTCAAGTTTGGTGGCCATTTCTCCATCACTACCAAGCACCACCACCACCACTCCATTTCCAGCAGCAAGAGGAGCTTTTCAGAGGCTTAGAAGCAACATTCCTCAAGCCAAGAGGTAGAAAAGAAGTGGTCTTCAAGGGTAAGTTGCCATTTCCCTCTTTTGTAGCATTTTCTTGCCTCATCTCTTAGGCCTATTTTCTTACCGTTTTGGGCTTCGACCCTAACTGAAACTAGGCCTCTCTTGAGCCATTCTTCATGTTTGTTTAAGGGCTCAACCCTGTTTGAGCCCTCCATTTGGTACTTGCTTCAATACCCCTTGGTATGTCACATTTTTGCATGAAATTTCTAGCCTATGTGTGATCTGTTTTCGAGCATAATGTAAACTGTAAATGGGCCTATTTTGAGCCCCTTTCAACATTGAAAGAAGGGCTCAACCCTCTTTGGCCCCCTATCTTGCACTTTACTTCATAATCCCTCCTATTTAACCGTAAATTTGTATGATTTGTTTTGGCCTATATGTAAATTGTTTTGAGTGTGTCATAACTGTGAGTAGCTTATTTTGGTCCTCTATAACATTGTAGAAGGGATCAACCTGTTGGGGCCTCCATGTTGTACTTACCATTATACCCCTCTTTGGCCCCCATTTTTGCATGCTTTTTAGGCTTATCTAGCTTCTGTTTTCGGCCATGATCAGAACTGAAATGGTCATATTTTGACCTTCTTGGCATGTTTCATTAAGGGTCTTTGCTTTGATATTTGGTCTACTTCATGTTATACCCTCTTGTGGCCTATTTCTTGCATGCATTTTTACATGTTTGCATACTGATTTGGGTTCATCTACTGTAAAACAGCATGTTTTTAGCCCTCTTCAGTGTTGTAGAAGGGTATTTTTCCATTTGGGCTTTGCATTTACCATCTACTTCAATACCTCTCTTGGCCCCTATTTTTGCATGCCATTGTTGCCCTATCTATGCTTGCTGTTTGGCCTATTTTAGAATGGAAAATGCTTGTTTTGGGGCTGCCTTGCTACTGTATTTTCATTCCATGTCCATATTGTGCATGCATTGCATAGCTATAGGCCATTTCGGGTGCCTAAATTCGCATTTCGGGACCATTCCTTGCATTTGGTGTCATTTCGCCATCTTTCGGGACTGTTTTCCCCCATATTTCAGTGCTGAAATTCCATTGGCATGTTTGCATATCATTCTATGTCATTTCATGCCTTAATGCCATTGCCTCGGTTTGCGTGCCCGTGTGCACGCATTTCGAGGCACTTCATTTTTTCCACGGCCTCTTATGTGAGTGTGGCTGAGGCTCACTCATGATTAGTGTAAGTCCATTTTGCATTCCGCATGCCATTGCCTTGGTTTGCGTGCCCGTGTGCACGCATTTCGAGACACTTCATTTTTATCCGACGGCCTCTTATGTGAGTGTGGCTGAGGCTCACTCATGATTAGTGTAAGTCCATTTTGCATTCCGCATGCCATTGTCTCGGTTTGCGTGCCCGTGTGCACGCATTTCGAGACACTTCATTTTTATCCGACGGCCTCTTATGTGAGTGTGGCTGAGGCTCACTCATGATTAGTGTAAGTCCATTTTGCATTCCGCATGCCATTGCCTCGGTTTGCGTGCCTGTGTGCACGCATTTCAAGACACTTCATTTTATCCGACGGCCTCCTATGTGAGTGTGGCTGAGGCTCTCTTATGTTGGTGTAAGCCCATTATTGCATTGCGTATGCCACTTCACCCATAGCATTGTGTATGCCCGGTTGTATATTACTCGTATAGCGTGTATGCATTCCATGACATTGTGTATGTTAGGGTTGCATATTAGCAACATTTCATGCATATCATGCATATCGCATCGTGTTCGGGATAGGAGTTAGCCTGGACACGGGAACGAGGCACGTTTCGTACTCCGAGCGACGGAACGGGTCTCAATTCCCAAGTCACCGACGTTCCGGATTATCCATGATGGAGTTAGGTTTTGTTGTAACATTCATACGCATTCATCCTATATTGAGTTGTGCAAATCGGCTCCTCAGCATCATGCATCGATATGCGTGATTGGTGGCACGATGATCGAAGCATGCATATATTTGTGAAATACATTGCTATGTCCTTTCCTGCTCTCTGTTGCAGCAAAATAGAGAATCAGCAACTTTTCAGAGTCTGGCACGCCTTTCGAGAAACACTGCAAAACAGAGGCTAATTAGGCATCCCAGTGGATTTCCGCGCAAGGCAGCCCAAACTTGCAGCATTCATCAGAATCAAGGCACCCCTGGCTTGCATGCCAGTTTACAGTTTTTCTTAGTTAATTGTTAATTAATTAGGGATCTGTATATTATTCGGACTGTAATATTCTATTATTTTGGACTGTATTATTTATTCGACCCTCTGCGCAGGGCATAATTGTAATAAGTGTGGGTGAGTGTGATGTATGTCTTCCAACTCCACGTCTTTCTTCCCTTTTATTTACCCGCTTACGATGGTTAGATATAAGGCATATTTCAATTAGCATACAGTTATGACAGCATGTTTTGCATCATTCATCTGTTTTGCACGCACGGGCTCGGCGCATCATACACACTGCATTTGTATTTCAATTCCAAATTGAATACGTGTTAGTTGTAGCATTCCATATGCCATGTTTAGAATAGCCGAGCCTGCTATAGTTGCATTATTGCATGCGTTGCATTAGGCATTTCTGTATATTAGGATCATGCATGATTTCTAATTAGCTTTCTTTTGGCTTGGAGTACTCGGTGAGTTTTATGCTTTAGCATCCTTGCATGTGTGTGAGTGACTGCCATGATAGCATGCTTACCATGAGGCTATTTGCTTATGTGATATTACTGCCTGAATGCCTGCGGGTGGAGGTTGTGTTACTTGAATTGGAACAATTCATCAAATGTTTGTTTTAAGCCCACTAGATAGTGCCAAAATCATGTTTTCTAAGCCCACCTGAGGGTGGCAAATCCACGTCTTAGCCTACCTGCGAGTAGCACCATCAAACCATTTTCAAACAAACAAACATGAAATGTTTCGTTCCAATTCAGGTGACTCAGTCTATACTTGTATGTTGTGCGCATCACATAGTAAATCTAGGCTAATAACCGGAATAAGAACATACAATGTTTTCAAAAACAGATATCATGGTTAGTAGAGGCCGGTCTTTGACCGGGCGAGCGGGGGTGCTCACGAAGTGACCTTCCCCAATCGTACCCAAGTTCCCGAGCCGAGGCAACTTTGGTGATGACGGACACGTGGCCTTTGGCACCGAGTCAGGGTTTCCTAAATTTCCCATTAAAAAAAAACATTTAGGTGGCGACTCTGTATCTGGCAAAGCAGTCCATGTTTGGCACTTCTTTCAAAAAAATCTGTTTTCTCAAAACGATTTGCCGGATTTGGACTCTTTGGTTCAAGATTAAGAACCGTGACACAAATCGAGTCCGAGCTGTAGCGAGGTCCCCCGCAGGCTTGTTACAATGACCCACTTACGAACTCAAGCACAGCCATACCACAGATCCGTTAGCCACACCGAGCATCAGTTTGGCCCTGAGGTCCCAACAGTGCTCGGCCGGGGGCAAACAGTACAAAGCCACACCAAGCATCAGTTCGGCCCCAAGGCCCAACAATGCTCAGCCGGGGGCAATCAGTACAGAATCAGACATAGCATCTATTTAAAAGCAATACAGAACCAAACCGAGCATCTATTCGGGCCCCGAGGTCCCAATAGTGCTTGGCCGGGGGCAGGCAGTATAGAAAACATTCAGACATAAAAGCCAAACAGCATCAGATTGCAAGTTCAAAGAGAAAATTCTATCATCCAACAAAAGGCACAGATGGCCTAATAACCAACAGCAAAGAAAAGAAAAGAGAAAAAGAAAAATTGTCTGGGCAAGTGCAGAAAGAAAGCTCGTCATGGAGACCGAGCCACAATACATCAAAACAGAAAAGCAAAAAAAAGTTCAAATCCTTTCAACATCAACTTTCATTAACAGAGGGAAACTCAGGAGCAGCATCAACAATTTCGTCCAGGCCGTTTGGGGGAGGAAAAGTAGAGACAGCTCCAACTTCCTGAGAAGTAGAAGCCTCCTTAACCACATCTCCCGCGGCTTCGGTTTCCAAGGTTTCAATCCCTTCAACATCCACCGTTTCAGTGGCAACATTACTGTCCTGGGTCTTGTTTGCAGAATTAGCTTCTGGGGAAACTTCGGCTGGAAGAACAGCAGGGGTGGAAACAGTCTTCGAACCCAAGGATCTCGAAGGAACGGGGACATCCTGAAACAGGGAAGAGCCTTTAGGAACCAGCGCAACAGCCAAAGCACTCGTCCAACCCTTTAGAAAGAGCTTATCTCACAGCACTAGCACCTTTTCCTTATAGGTAGCCCCAGCTTCATCCCAACCTTGTTGCCATTATTTGGCTTCCAGCGCAGAACGCTCGACAGCCATCACGGCAATAACGGCCTCCAGTTCGACCACCTTCCCCTCGAGTTGAGCTTGTGTCCCAATAACAGCCTCCTTCGATTTTTCAGCTGAAGTGATAATCTTGTTCAAATGAAATGCTTCCCTCTCCACGGTTCGGCGTCCTTCCTTCACTGTCTCCAAGCTTACCGTCAGTCTCTCAGCGTTCATTGCGGCCTCCAGCACGGCCCTTTCTAGCTCTTCAGCACGGGTAATGGACAGATGCATTCTCTGGATACACTGCAAAGGACAACGAAGAATTAAGAGAAAATGAGACAGCAACGCAACAATAAAGACAAGTAAAACGAGGAAACACTTACAGCAGTCATCATCTGAAGGGTCCCCTTCAGGATAGGAATATCACGGGGCCCATTATGGTCGGCCATGTCAACCGGCATCAACAAAAACTTAGTCAAATCAAAGGCAAAATCTTGTGAAGTGACAACTGAATCAGAAGTGGAAATGGGCCTGCCTTTATGCGACATTGGCGGCTCCCATTTCTTAAAAGCCTCATCCTCAGCAGGATCCTCAGAAGCTTCCCCCCCCACTGCTTTGCCAGCCTCTCTTCTTCTCTTTTTTGCTCGCGCAACGACCGAAGCTGAGGGCTCGGCAGCAGTCGCAGGGGTCCCAGAAGCTCCCACCTCCATCTTCACTTCCATGAGGCTCTTCGCCTCAATCTTTTCCAGAGGGGTTTCCCAAAACATCGAAGGCTCCGAAAGCCTCGGCCTATAAATCCACCAACACCCTTCTCTTCGCCATAGACCCATCCCCTGCGAAACTAGGGGTAGGGGAGGGCGCTCTCTCAGAAAGTGCACCCTGACTCCTACGACGGTTCGTGACCAAAGGAGTGAGAGACGTGTCAGTCTCGGTATCAGAGTCCAGAAGGGAAGCAGCGAGCCTCGCTTTCTTTAGAATAGTGGAGCGGTAAGTAGACTGATAATCCAATAACTCGGGTGCAGATCTCTTTTTATACCTCAGGGTAGCTTTTATGGCTTCAGCATTCTCTCGGTTTGGTCTTCGTTGGAAACGAGAGGCCTCTGCAAAAAAAAAAAAAAAAAGTGACCCATTAGAGCAACATCCAAAATAAAGTAAGAAATACAAAAGACATTAGAAGGAGAGGCCCGAACCTGGGTAGCCGTCTTTCTGAGGCATCCGCTCAGACTGAAACTCAATTCCGGAGGGAAACTCCCAGTTTCCACCAACTTGTAAGAAATCATCATTGTGTTTATCCGAATCGGGCAACCCAGTAACCAAATGACAATCAAACGAGCGAACATGCAAATAATACGTGCTGTGGTCTTTGTTATGAGAAAGAGTATAACAACCTAAGATATCCCATATGTCAAGGTTCAAACCCAATCGTCTATTGAAGGCGGATACGCCGCAAACAACACGGAAAAGGTTCACAGATACTTGCATTGGGGTTAACTAGACTTCATGCAAAAACCGGCGCACCAACGGATCAAGGGGAAACCGAACCCCTCCATCGACTATGGCCGCGACGGGAAAAGCGATGATATTCCTCGTGCCCATACGCTTGGCGTCTACTTTCGCCAATGAAAGGGTAACGTCGTCGGGAATATTATAGTCCAGGCGAAACATAGCCATGGCCTCGGTGGTATCAACCAGTGAGCGGAACTTCCCAATTTAACAAACCTAATGGGACAGAGGTAGGACTCAGATAACAGAGTGTGGAACACAGACAACGAGTGGGCCAAACAAGATGATTAAGACAGAAAGAGGCAAGAGAAGAAGAATCACAAGAGGACTTACAGAGACTAGAACAGTGGTAGCAGAGCAAGACCAGCGGCGAAAAAAGTCTGAGCAGAGCACCAACGAGACTGGTTCAGAGGAACGGGAAGAGTTCTTTCTCTCTCTTTGAAACTCTCTAGAGGAATGAAAAAGTAGAGAAAGGGGTTTGTATTGATAGCCAGAGCATTAATTGCACCAGCCAGCGCGCAGGTACACGTAGCACGACCTTCGGTATGGAATCGACGCACTATCTCTGCACACCTATCTCACATCGCCACGTGTCACCATGAAAGGACGCATGCAGGGATTGTGTGTCAGGATTGAACCGTCACCAAGGCCGAACTGGAGAAAACCGAAACGACGCAACGCTTGGGAAGCAGAACAATAGCTCCCTCTAAGGGGAACCTTAGCGTGAGCTAGGGGGCAAATGAAAGGGCTAAGTGTGAAATGGGTCGGGTCCAAGCCTTGGGATGGCCCAATCCATTGAAGTCCAAATCCAAGTGGGTTGGATAATTATATGGGCAAACCAATTGAGCCCAACTTCATGATTAACAGTCCACCCAAGTCCTTAAGCAATTGGGCCCAACCCGCAGTGGAAAGGCTAGTCCAGCCGTGGTGTTGGGCTGGGCCGAGCTGCGAGACTGAACCTATGGGCCGAACAGAAAATAGGCCGAGCCCATACAAAGATATCCGAATGGATCAGCCCATCTCCATGAATGATCCTGTGAAAGGTCGAGACAAGGCATAATGATGCCGAGCTGAGGCACATCGGTACCGAGCTGAGGAAACCTCGTAAGGAAACGTGAGAGTTGTGAATGTGTGCATGTGCAAGTTGCCACCTTAGCTGGTCCCCTACACCTAGAATCGCGGAAGTTGTTGAACCAAAGGAATGTGGTTTGTTATCAGCATAACTACAATGAGTATATGCATTCAATGACAACTACCAGGTGGTCCCCCACCTTGAGCAATGCTAAAAGGACACCTGGCAGCATCTAAGCTCCATGAACCTACCTTGAGAAGCAAGCAAGGAACACTATATATACAACATGAACTTCACATTGAAGGTAACTGAACGATTCCAAGAAAAACCACATTTAGATATAAACTCAACTCGATATACACTCCTTCTCCGATCACTGATTCCCACACCGGAGGGGTTATCCGGCCAACCCCGGCCGGGCAGCTCTAACGGTGCTTCTTGTGGCAGGAACCTTAGTCCTTGGATAGTCCAACCGAGTGCAAGGCCCCGATCCATTTTCATCTAGTGCAAAATCCGGTACGCACAGTTATAATGGTCAAATCAATGTACAAAGGTGCTAGACAATCAAGATTTCTCTAAGTGTTAGACTAATCTCTTGAATTCAGAAAATGAATTCTTAAACTTTATTCTTAAAGAAAATTTTGAATGAAAAATAGTAAAGGGGGTTTATATAGGCACATAGAGGAGGAGTTTTTCTTCTAAAAAGTAAGAGGTCGTTTGAGATATCCTAAATAAGTGTATTTTTTGACTTTTTAGACTAAAAAGTTGAGGGAAAAAAGATGATTGTTTGGGATAACTTTTTGACTTTTTACAAAAACTATGTTTTAAAAAATTGTATAAATTAGTGTATAGGAGAAGCTTTTTGGTGAGTAGGCAGTACGGTGGCAGCATTGTGCAGAGTAGTGTATAGGAAATGGTTGCCTCGTTTTTGGGCATTGAATTGAACTATGCTATTTCGGCCCGTGGGGGCCCACCATGGGTCCCATTTTGCTAATCGGAACCATTGAATGTGTAGAACTCGTCGAGTACTATATGTTTATAAAAAATCATGTTGATCAAATATCGATAGTTATCTGATCGGATTAGTTTTTTGTCAACCGTTAACTATAACACCATCCATTTTTTTAATACAAAATTGATTTGATCATGTAGTTAACAATATTCGATCAACGTGATTTTTTTATAAACATATAGTACTCAACGAGTTCTACATACTAAATGGTTCAGATTATCAAAACGGGATCCGTGGCGGAGCCAGAAAATTGAGTTAGAGGAGGCACTATTAATTATAATTTTTTATTTAAAAAAAAATTTATGATGAACATTAAGATAATAATAATTTTATGATCTAAATTTAAGCATAAAAAATTACATATTCATTATTAATAGGAACAAATTAAAATTCTATAATAGTGTAGAATAGCTCGGTGCGGGATAGTGACGTAAGTTTGTAATTTTAGCACAAAAAAATTATGGATCAAAATTCTTAATTTTAGAAAAAAAACACATCATTTATAGCACAAATTATTATAAAATCTATTTAATTTTTATTGATAGAAAAATATTAAAGAATGACATTACTTATAAATGATGTGTTTTGAATGAAAATATTAAAAGTATTAGAATATTATAGCATTGCCTACGTGCATGCTCAAAACATGAGAAATCACAAATCACACTAAGCAGTCTGCAACTGCTTGAAAATAATGAGTTCATTATATCGAATCTATAAGATTTTTTGCTATACTATTGGTTTAAACTATTACATAAATAATATCACATAGTGCTATCAAAATATTAAAAATTACTTGTTGTGAACAATACAATAAATCCTTAACAAAAAAATATGTTAAGAAAAAAAAATACATTTTATATATGACAACTCAAAATTGAGGGGGCACGTGACCCCATCTTTCTTTCCCTCCGCCCCTGTCCACGGGTCAAATAGCACCGTCTTGTTTGTGCACTCGCTAGTTCCTTTTGTCTGACCAAAGTTAGCTAAAGTACAACTCACGTGAGAAATGAGTTGTACTTTTTTTGTGTAAAATTATTATTTTTTATTTTTTTTGATAAATAATAATAACTTTTTAATTTTTTTAATAATTTTTTACTTTTTTACTTTTTTTTAAAGAATGTCAAACCAACCCTAAGTTTGTGGGTGTATTGGTTTTTGATTAGGGTTCAGCTTGTCTCAAGTTGAGATCAAGATTGAACCCGTCCAGTTCGGTCCATGGGGTCCATTTTTAGGGCCCGTTTTGATAATTTGAATTGTCTAATATGTAGAACTCGTCGAGTATTACATGTCTGTAAAAAATCACGTTGATCGGATATCAATAGCTATGTGATCAAATCAGTTTTGTATAAAAAAAAATTGACGGTAAAAAAATTAACGGTCGATAAAAAATTATTTTGTTCACATAACTATCGATATCCGATCAACGTGATTTTTTACAGGCATATAGTACTCGACGAATTTTACATATTGAACAGTTCGAATTATCAAAACGAGACCCATAGTGAACCTCCATGAATCCAACAGTACGGTCCAGTCCGATCTTGGACTTGACCAAACCCACTGCCTTTTGATTATTTATTGGCTGGGCATTGTGTTGGATTTAACAAAGGCGATTTGGTGTGATTCTACCATCCAGTGGAGGAGCCACCGGGGGTCACGTGCCCTCTGAATTATTTTTTATTTTATTTTATTTATTTATTTTTAACATAGGTATGTAATAAAATTTTAAAAAAAATAATATTTAGAATAAAATATCAATGGTATTTTTAAATTTATGAAAATAATAGTGATTCTTTAATTGAAAATAAAGTGACTACAACGAATTATATTTTGATGTATGAAAATTTTGTGAAAAAAATCTCAATATAAAAGTAATATCAATCATTATTGATATGTAAATATAATTAATCTCACTATATATATGTAAAAATTATTAGAGTATTAGTTATATTTGTATGTAGAGCTTATCCTTCATATGTTATTTTACTATTAGTTGGTGATATCATACGTCAATAATAACATGATATTACTATTATATGAAATTTTTATTCAAATTTTGTAAAAATTTGATTTATCTTACCATTATATAATTTATTTTAAGACTTAAATATATGACTTTTTTACATTATCCATGATACACTAGTTACACGCAATACTTTCTTTTCGATTTTACTCAAAATTAATTGTAAAATTTTATATAAAATTCTTTTGTAATAGTTTATTTAAGTTTTTGTATTTAATATTAATTTAAAAATTATTATTATCTTCTTATCGTCAATTATGGAAAAAAAAATTAAATTTGTGATCAGTAAGTATCCATTCTATTCTACCATCCACCTATAGTTGTTGGTTACCTGCTGCTGCCCTGGTCTTGTGTTGTCTTTGGATTCTTTCTTGTTTTTATTTTGTTTTGGTTCGTCTTTAACCAGCTTTTGGTATTGTGCTAACATATAATTAATTAATTTTGCTATTATATTTTATGTATTCGTCTTTTTTTATTTTTATTTTCTATGTATGTTTATTTTCATTAATAATTTTTTTTATTGATAAAAAATAATAAAAAAAATATGGACGTTAAAATGTCTGGTGACACCATTGTGGTGAATAAATGGCTACTTATATCAACTATAACAAATGTAGAGGAAGTAAAATTGATGATTAAAATAGAAAAAAATTATGTGGTGGTCTTAGGGCAAATTCACATAGTATCTCAAATAATAAATTGTAGGAAAATTTTGTAGGTCAAATTATACAAATGGTCCCTAATATATATATATATATCAAATTATACAAATGGTCACTAATTTTTTCATTAACAAATTGAAAGACACAATACATATGAATTGATAAAATTTTATACAATCTGTTACTGGGCTTCACCTCATCCCCTCATTGCAGTTTTTTCCTATGTTCTTCAATGTACTTACAAAAATAAATAAAGAAGAAAGAATAAAATTTTTACTTAGATATTCTCATTTAAAAGTGAACCAAATTTCAACTGTTCATTTATTTCTTTAAAGAGAAATCATTTTAAGTGCTAGAGGCCTTTCTTTTCTTTTTTTTTTTTTTTTCTTCTTCTGTGTTGCAATTAGTGACTACTAGCATACTATAAATGTTAAGATCTACATACTGTTATCTAAAAACAAAACAAAAATCATTTGGGATAATATATTTTTACTGGGATGCAACTTGGGGGTTTGGTTAGGTTGGGAGATTGTCTAAGCTCAGTTTAAGTTGGGCTGGGACCTGCCAGATCCGAATTGTAACACGAGATTGTCTGCCAAAACTCGATACAAATTAAACCCGAATTATCCGAATTACAAATGAATTTCAATTTTTTTTGACAGCTAAATTATTAAAATTAGACTCTATTTACATTAGCTTTAGAAAATCATTAATAATATCAAAATAAATAATTTATATAATGTAAGAGAGATGCCGTTATAGTAGTTTTTACAATTTATGAATACAAATAAAAAATTTAAGTTTTTATGTTACTTGTATATATAATATATATTCAATATGATTTAATAATCTAAATTACTTTAATATCATGTAATGACTAATAATTTATATATATATATATATATATATATAATATTTTTATATCTCAATATATGTATAATTCAGTCTTCGGTTGCTCATGTTGTTTAATGTCTTTACCCAACTCCGCTCAAATTTAATTCGACTTCTAAATTTTGCCAAAGTCTGTACGGAATTTAAAAATATCTTATTCAAGTCCTAAAAAAATTAGGACTAGGCTCGGATTGCTTGAATTGAGCTGGCCCAAGTTGTATTCCTAATTTTTAAATTATATAAAATAATTATAGATACGTATTTTAGTTTACATTTTCACATATTTCGCAATATACGTTTTAAAATAATTTTATATGCATTTACACTCATAGGTATACACATAAATACATAATATGAACAGATCTCTAAAAAAAACATACTAATATAAACGTTGAATGAATTTAGACCAATAAGTTTATTGGGCTAAATTTGTTCTGCACAGCCCATTATTCCATTTCTTAAGAATAATCTTATCTGTGTCCGACGACTAAACGCGTCTTATCGACACGCTTTAGCATTTAGAAGCCCATTTAAAGTGTGGACTACCACCCAGTTTGAACCAAGCATACAGATGGGGAACTTACTGATAAGTCCTATATACTAAGTTTAAAATTCAGTTAATTCCGAAACAAAACACTTGTACCAATTAGTCCAATACATTTTTAATTGTTATCAAAAAATTTTTTTTTTTTTTTTAATTTACAGACACTGTTCACATCTTACTACCGTAGGACTTCCGTCAAACGGTCGCCGGAGACTCGTCGGAATGTTCAACATCGCCGGGAAGTCACCGGAGTATCACCGGGAAGTCGCCGGAGTTTTGCCGGAAGTTCGCCGGAGTGTTAAGAACGTTAATGGAAGTCGCCGGAATGTTCAGAACGTTCACTGGACGTTAAGAATATCACTGGAGACTCACCGGAATATCTAGAATATTACCGGAAAAAAAAAAGAATAAATGGATAAATTATAGCAAAAAAAACATAGCAAAATGTGCTAAATATTGATAAACTAAAAGGAAAAAAAATGAAACGACAAAAAACAGCAACAATGGAAAAAAACATATATTATTTTTCAATTTTTGTAAAGTTCAAGCAAATAATCTCTAAATAGTGATCAAACTGAAAAGTAAGTTTTGAAACTGTAAAATATTACAGTTTCAAAACAAAAATCTATTAAGCATTTATCCTTATTAATCAAACTGAAAAACATGTTATGAAACTGTAAAATTTTACAGTTTTATACCATGATTCATTCCAGTACCAAAAAAATTTGAAATTGCAAAATTTTACAGTTTTCACCGCCTGTAACTAAAACTCGAAAACTACTTGCTCAGAATTCGAAAATTTTCTCCATTAGAACAGAAAAACAGAAGTGTATAGCAGAGAAAAAAAAAAAAAAGAGATTGAAGGAGAAAGGCGGATGTAGAGAGAGGATTGTACTCCGACAACTATTTTTTGTTTAGATCTAACCAAATCTAATATAGATCTACTCAGATCTGATGTAGATCTGAGTAGATCTACATCAGATCTAAGTAGATCCACTCATCTTATTCGTCGGAAATATATCATCTTCTTCGTCGGAAATATATTATCTTCGCCGTCGGTGAGAGTGAAGTCACGAGTTGATTTCGATGGTTGGCGGTTATCAGTGAACCCCAATCAATGAAGAAAGACATGATCACCGGTCGTCGTCCATGACAAACACGATGAGAGAAAAATGCAAAAAAAAAAAAAACGAGAGAGGAAAGGAAGCAAAAAGCAGAGAGAGAGAGGAAATAACTTTTGGGTGTACTCAAAAAGTTATGAGATTAAATGGTATCCACATGTTCCACATGGGACCTGCGGGTAATTTCCCCAATACAGATCTCAAAAGGCCCATAAGATTGCCAACCAATTTGGGCTGAAAGATTGTGGGTGATCGTCCGGCCTGTTTTTCTTGGCAGGTTTGCAACTTTTAAGGTGTTTTTTTTTTTTTTTTTTTTTTTGGAAACAATCTTGGGTTTGTTGAAATGAATTAATTTTTGCAGGTATCTTACTATTGCCATCTTTGTGGTCGTTCAAGCAACTGTAAGTACTTTCATGGCTTTTGTTCTGTTGGTGTAAAAACAGAGTCCATTGGGAATTCATTCAGGGACAATAGTTTTTTAACTGTTAACAGAAAATAAAAAATTGTATGGGTTACAAATGCCTTGAACTTTAGCTTTTTGACATGAGTATTGTTATTCAGCCTTAAAAGTTAGATTCAATATTTAAATTTTGTAATGTGTCAATAAAATAATTCGTTAATAATTAAATATTCTCTAATTATCAGTCAATAATCTTCTTGGCATATCACTGAAGTCTTGTTTATCAACTATAAATTTTAGCCAAGAAGTTACTAATATCATTCTCTCTACTTTTCTGCATATCTTTTCGTAAAAAGTCAAAAAAATTACTAAAATAGCATGTTCCTAAACGTGGCCTGAATCTAAAAAAATTAAACTTTTATATCATTTTCCTTTTGATATTTTTTAAGATACCATATGCCTTTAACTCGTATGGACACTTCTTATTTCAATATATACAGAGAGCAACGTTAGAAATCCAAAATAAATTATCAAATATTTTATATAATATTTACATGAGTGTGAGACTCATACATCACATCGTACTCAAATGGGTTTTACAATCATATTGTATTTAAGGTTATGTTTAATTCATAAATTTTGAAAGGGATTTGAAAAAAGAAAAGGAAAAGATAAGTTAAATATGAATAAATTATAATTATATTTCACCAATGTTTTACATTTTTTTTCTTTTCCTTTTCAAATCTTTATTCAAATTCACAAATCAAACACAATCATGATAAAATATTTAATAATTTATTTAGAGTTCTTAGTAATTTTATATAAAGAAATAAAACAGACTTTGTTATATATGTGTGTATATATATATATTAGTTACAAAATTGGTTGGAGATACCCAAAAGTACGTGAGGAATTTATGAATTGAGATATTCTCCATTAAAATTTATTAATGACTTTTTAATTAAAATTAATTACTTTACATATTTATTTTATACTGATTAGATACGTAATAAAAATGTTTCATTACAAGTTGTAATGCAAAGGAACTGAATCTGGGAAATTTTTCTATCAAATAGAACACGTGTGAGGTTTGAAAATTTTCTATTTAATAAAACACTTTAATACAATTACAAAAAATAATGGAAAATTATGTAGTGTCCGAAACGTTATCGAAATTTACCAAAATTTTAAATCAATGATGAAGGATTAAAGTCTCTATTGTGGGATCATATTATAAGTAAATATTGATCATTAATATTAAATTTTGAGATTGTAGCACTGATGAAAAATAAAAGATAAAAACAAAAACTTTAACAAATTTTATTATGGCTTTGTTTGAAAAGAGCTAATTTATTAGTCTCGTTTGGAAAAAAAAAAAAAATTGACTCTTTTTTGGTATGGATGTGATAGCTGTGAGAGGAAAAAAAAAATAATTATAATTTGAATGTGACATTTTGTTCTATTAATTTATTTAGTCTATTTTATTTTATTTTTTATATGTTTTTTTAGTTTGAAACCAAGTTGCCAAACGACTATAGACCGCTCGGAACTCCCGCTCCGCGCGCGAGGGCGCGAATCGTTTGTTCATTAGCTATTACAGTTCGGACTCATGTCACGGTTCTTAATCTAATCTCGCAAAGTGCAATGCAAGACTGATAAATCACCAAAGAGTCCAAATCCGATAAATTGTTTTGGAAAACTGATTTTTATAAAGAAGTGCCAAACATGGACTGTTTTGCCAGATACAGAGTTGCCACCTAAATGTTTTATTTTTGGGAAAATTTAGGAAACCCTGACTCGTGCCTAAGGCCACATATTCGTCATCACCAAAGTTGTCTCGGCTCGGGAACTTGGGTACGAGCGGGGAAGGTCATGCAATGAGCACCCCGCTCGCCCGATCAAAGATCGGCCTTTACTATCATGATATGTTGTTTTGGAAAACACATGCGTTCTTATTCCGGTTTATTAGCTAGCTTTACTATGTGAAGCGCACAACATACAAGTATAGACTAGATCGCCTAAGTTGGAACAAAACATTTCATGTTTGTTTGTTTGAAAACGGTTTAGAGGTGCTACTTGCAAGTAGGCTAAGTCGTGGATTTTGTCACCCTCAAGTGGGCTTAGAAAACATGATTTTGATAAATTGTTCCAATTCAAGCAATCCAACCTTCACCCACAGGCATTCAAGCAGTTAATCAATTAAGCAGTTAGCCTCATGGCAAGCATGCTAAACGTGGCAACATACATATCTCATGCAGTATGCTAAAGCGTAAACACCCACAGTGTACTCCGAGCCAAAACAGAGAACTAGTTAGAAATCATGCATGATCCTAGTTCATGTTAAGATGACTAATGCAACACATGCAAAAATGCAACTAAGATAGGCTCGGCTATTCTAAGATGTCATGTGAAATGCAACTTGATACATGTATTCAAATCAGAATTGAAATACAATGCAGTTTGTATGATATGCCGAGCCCGGTACATGCAAGACAAATGAATGATGCACTCATGCAAGCATAAGGATGCTTAATTGAAACATGCCCTAAAACTAACCATCAAAAGCAGGTAAGTAAAAGGGAGAAAGAAATGGGGGTTGGAAGACATGCATCACACACACGCACGCTTAATACAAAATTTGCCCTCGCGACGGAGGGTCCGAATGAATAATACAAACCAACTAATTAACTAACTATCCTAGCTAATTAATTATTACAAAACTCTTAACTAATTAAACAAATTAATTAAGTTACAAAACCAACTAAGTAAGAAACTAAATAGGCTACCACAGCTCTGCCTCGGAATGATGAATGATGCATGCTCGGTCGCGTCCTCCCGGAAATCCACTATCGTGCCTCATGATGCCTCTGTTTGCATTGTTTTAGACCTCTGAAAATTGTGCCAACCTCCAAAGTACTTCTGATCCACCTCATGGACATGCTGAGAGGTCATCAGCCAAGAGGAGTGGCCATCGGCCAAATTTGATAGCCGATCGGCAGACAAAGTGGTTGATCAGCCACTGTTTCTTGCAAATTCTCCCTTTTGCTGCAGCAGAGCACTAACAGAGGCATGGCAATGTATTTACAAGAAAATGTGTGTGCAACTACACTCCTTATCATGTCTAAGGCTCAAAGGAGTGTAGTGCTCGGCTCTTGAGCCATCAATCACGCATCTCAATGCATGATGGCCAAAGAGGCCGAGTTGCACAAATCAATGTCAAATGAATGCACAAAAACACATAAATGCCTTAACCTCTATCATGCATGATCAAGAGGGTCGATGACCGAGAATTGAGGCACGTTTCATCACTTCAAGTATGAAACGTCCATCGCTTCCCGTGTTTGGACTAACACCCAATCTAAACAAATGCAATGCAACCCAAACATGCAAACATGCAATGCAACTCATACAACAACATGCAATGCACCAAGTATGCAACAACATGCAATGCCACAAGCATGCAACAACATGCAAACAACAATGCAATGGTAAGGGCCATGTAATGCAAAATTCAATGGACCAAACCAACCCCAATTAAGCCTCATGCATGCCAATACAATGGCCTAAAGCATGTTGAAAATGAAGTCCAAAAGTATATACAAGCATGCATACCAATTGGTTCACAAACAAAGCATGAAGGCACCAACTCTCAAGCACATTGAAGGAGTAAAAAATGTGAGAGTGTGACAGTGAAATAGGCTCTGGAATCACATTCCAAGTGACACTAAATCAATGTACATTTGACAAGTAAAGCATGCTAGTGAGCTCAAAGCTTAAAGCTAGCCAAGGGACTTACACCATGGCCATACCAAGCAAGCCCCAAAAGGCCAAGGTGACTCAAAACAGTCCCAAGGCAGGTCAAAATAAGGCCAAAACATGCATGGAATAAAGCCAAAACAAGCTAGCATGGTAAGCACAAAACATGACGCATACGAGGCCTATGAGGAGGATTACACTACACCTACCAAAACCAAGCATGGGATGACTATACCAACAAAAATCAGAGTTATGGCATGTCAAAATGACACAAAAAATGCATTGATATGGTAGCCCACAAGCTTAGGCAACATGGCATGCATATAGACTCGTACTTAAGGCATAAAGCATGACTCACCAAAAGCATTGAAATAGTGGAGCATGAGAGAGTATGGCCATACTATACATACTGAAATCATGGTAGAAATGAGACTAAAGCATGTAAACAACTCAAGTAAGCCATGCTAGAGACCATGAAACTCAAAGCTAATGAGCAAGAATGCATAATGGCTATACAAAGCATGGCATGCATGACTAAAATAACATGAATAAAAGCTTAAGCATGTTAAAACATGGACAAAAGCTTCTTGGAGTAAAGCCAAAACATGCTAGAATGATGGTCTAAACACATGATGCATGTTAGGCTAGTGAATGGATTTGCACTACAAGTGCAAGGAGCATGCATGATATGATCAAACCAAGCCAAAATAGTGTTATATCATGGCAAAACAAGGCCTAAGACATACTAAAATGGAGCCACAAAGAGGTAGAAAAACATGCCAACTTGGTGAGCCATCAACACAAGCATTTAAGAGAAGAGAGGGATGGGGGACAACTCCCTCCTATTTAAGACCTTAAAACACACTTTCCACCACTGAAATTCCTCTAGAATTCAGTGGTAGAAAGGCCAAATAAAGGTGATCACCAAGGCTCAAAGTGATGGTACAAAACAAAGCCTAACAAGGCACAAAAGGGAGTGGACCACCCCCAACACCAAAGAGGTCTCAAACAAACATGTTAAGCACTTCAAAACAAGACTTTTTTTAGTTAAAAGCAAGGCCTAAAACAATATGCAAGGATGGCCAATATGGTATACAAACAAAGGCTTAAAAGGAGAATACACTTACCCTTGAAGTACAACTTTGAAACTGTGATGCCCCAAATTTTTTTGGAACATCATAAAATTTAAATAACAAATAACTTACTAAATAAAGATTTTAACAACTAATTAGAGGAAATTTAGATTTTCACATAGTCAAAGCTTAACAACTAAATTACGAGTCCACATACAATATTACAACTACTTTGTAACATTCGTGATTACTAATACCAAGGATAATAAAATTATATTTCGATAGAGTCTTGACTTTAAGTTGGCCAAGGTTTAATATTAGCAGCAGCTCCAAATTCAGCCTCAATCCCTTCTTCGATATAATCTGGCATAAAACGCGAGGGCAACAAAATATATGCCATGAGTTTTGCAACACAGTAAGAAAACGGAACCAACCTATCTTTCTTTTTAAGAGAAAATAATCAAATCATGACAATTAAAATAATAGTAAATTCAATAGCATGATGAATGTATCAACCATTATAATAATTTCGACAATTTTAATAGTTTGGGTGACACTCAAAATCTCACCAAAGAGATTTTCTTACTAACCACTAAGGATGGCAACGGTTAATTTGAAACCCCCCATTGGTCAAATATTCAAGTGTTACCAACCGTAACTACCAGGGATGCCCACGTCCAAAGTTATATACCCAAGTAGTGGCATCCGTGGTCTGTCCCAAGGAAACGGTCTGCCAGGGGTATGTAACCTCCCTGTGTGCCACCTGCACATCCACCCTTATTCCAAAACCGAATACCGAAAAAGGGTTCAAATAAGTCTCGTGCTATCTTAGAGTTTTGCGACACAATTTACGTGAGAATTCTCAAAATCAGGGCTCACCCTAAACAACCGGTATTAACCGTCAACCCTTAATTTTGTACACTCTTTAAAACCAAGACTCACCTTGAACAATTGATATTAACCGTCAATTGTTAACTTTGTATATGTCGTTAATCATTTCAGTTAGTTTTGATATTAATCACAAATAATCTCAATTTTTAATTACAAATAATGTTAAACCAACTCATTAAAATTCCTAACATAAAATATTACACATACCACAAAATAATAAATAATTGTACAAAATTTAAATAAACAATTTATTTAAACCATGGTATGAAATAATAATTTAGATACAAAGAAAATAAATCATAATCACACACATGCTTGAATTTTTAATCTACAAGATTAAACTAGCACAATATTAAATTTTAGTCCGAATAAACAATTGAAGAGATAATTTTTTATTACTCCAAAATCTGCCAAAATTTTCAGAATGTATATCTCGCTAATAAAATTATAAATAAATTACTTATACAACTCTAAAATTCATATAAATCTACAGAATACTCAATAAACATGTTATGGTCATTTTTCATAAAGCAGTTTCCAAAAATAAATTATAAATAATTCTTAAAAATTTCAAGAATGTTTATGACACAGATTTATCACATTTTCTTAAATTAATTCCATACTTAAATTTATAAATCAATTCCATAATCTAAAAATTTATTATGAAACTACACTTCTCAAATTTCATTTTTTTGTTTATAAATTACCAGAATTAGTTTAATATAGAATTTTTAATGAATTTTCAAACATATAGTAAATCTGTCTTGCAACTCCAGATTTAATCAAAAATTTGTATAAATTCGTACAAAACTCAATAATTGTTGAAAAACTAGACATCATTTTCAACAACTTTGTAGAAGAAATCATCTTCAAATTTTGAGTATAAAATTGTCTAAAAATTCGTACAACTTTCTGGCAGATTTAAAGGATTAAATAAAATCTTCAATAATCTTTTTAATGGCATAAACTACACATGCAAGTCCAAATTCCACAATATTATAATGATTTCAAGACTACCAATATCTTCAAATATTTGATATACCATCATAAATTTTCATACAAATATAAATAAAATTCTATCTATAAGTTTAGACATTTTATCATATGTATATAATCTGAAAATTTCAACAATTAAAAAAATGAGAAGGTTGAGAGGGTTTTCTTACTTAGTTGTAGAATTTAAATGTAACGATGAAAAGATAGAAAATATATATCCTTCTTAATCTCCTCCTCCTCTTATCCTCCTAGTCAACTTGGCTGATTTTTTTTTTTTTCCCGCAGAAGTCCTTTTCTTTTTCCTTCCTCACCAAATGCAAGCATGCATGTAGATATATACAATGCATTGCTGAACACCCCTTCTCTCTCTCACTCTCTCTCTCTCTCTCTCTCTCTCTCTCTTTTTCTTTCTTTCTTTCTCTTTCTCTTTCTCTTCATTCTATGTAGTCAAATTTTCAACTTCCAAATACCACCATGCATGCAACCAAGTGGCAATGCTGCTTGTTGAAATCTGCCCTTTTTTTTTTTTTTTTTTTGGTATATTTGTGTATTTGTGTGGGTTTCTTAAATTTGATACACTAAGATTTTTAACTAAGCTATTTAGTAAGAATATTTATCATGTTGGATCCTTATTAAAATAATTTATAAACAACAAATATTGAACACCCACAAAATTATTATTATTATTATTATTAGAATAATTAAATGCTGGTTTTCACAATCTACCCCCCTAAAAAAAAATTTCGTCCTCGAAATTAATTCGTACCTTTAGACTCGAAAAGATAAGGGTGATTGGCACGTATCATCTCTTCTCGTTCCCACGTTGACTCTTATGTCCCACGATGCTGCCACAACACTTGCACCAAGTGAATAGCTTTGCCTCGCATGTTCTTTTCTTGTCGATCCATAATCTTTATAGGTCTTTCCTCAAAACCTACATCTTCATTGAGATCAATCTCTCTCCAGTTGATAACATGGGAGGGGTGTGGCTCATATTTCCGTAACATTGAGATGTGAAAAATATTGTGCCTTGATGAATGCTACCTCTTGATGGTACTTTTGTGAATTCAATATCTCGCTCAAAATTTTAGGCGTAACTATTTGATCACCAAGATAAGCCTTTTTCTTCTTGAACCCCAATTTGCACCCCAAAATTCATTGAGCGTTCCAACCATATTCCATTCTCTAAGTGCTAAACTAGCAACAATCCCTCTAATCTTGTGACTTAGTGCATCTGGTACCATGTTAGCCTTGCCGGGATGATAGGAAAGGGTAAATTAGTAATCCTCGAGATACTCCATCCAACGTCTCTGACACATGTTCAGATCCTTTTGGGTGAACAGATACTTCAAGCTTTTGTGATCAATGAATATCTCAAAATTTTCACCATACAAGTAGTGTCTCCAATTTTGAGTGCGAGAACTATAGCTACTAATTCCAAGTTATGGGTGGGATAATTCTTCTCATGGTTCCTTAATTGCCTTGATCCATATGCCACCACCTTGCCATTTTGCATCAATACGCACCCCAGACCTTCTTTGGAAGCATCACAATACACGTTGTATCCAACATCACGTTCTGGCACCATGAGAATAGGGGCACTCGTCAATCTTTTCTTGAGTTCTTGGAATGAACTTTCACAAGACTCATTCCATTCAAACTTTACCCCTTTTGAGTCAAATATGTCATTGGTTCGGCCAATTTTGAGAAGTCTTGAATGAATCTTCGATAGTAATCGGCCAATCCTAAGAAACTATGAATCTCAAATGTGTTCTTAGGTTGCTTCCATTTTTTCACTGCTTCTACTTTAGTTGGGTCTACTGATATCCCCTTTTTAGATACCACGTGACCCAAAAACTTTACATCCTCTATCCAGAACTCACATTTACTAGCCTTAGCATGCAGTTGCTTTTCTCTCAAAGTTTGAAGTACTATTCTCAAATGTTGTTCATGGTCTCCTTCAGATTTGGTATACACCAAAATATCATCTTATGAAAACTACCACAAATTAATCGAAGTAAGGCGTGAATATTTTGTTCGTTAAGCTCATGAACACATCTGGTGCATTGGTTAGGCCGAATGGCATCACTATGAATTCATAGTGGCCGTAACGTATTTGAAACACAGTCTTAAGAATATCTTCCTCCCGAACACGCAAAAAAAGGGGAAAGGAAAATCTCAAATTGCATGGATATGGGGATACGAGGTTTCGAACCCCTGTCCTCAGGCTTAGTCTCTTGCTCTTTCAACCACTGAGCTGCGCCACTCCTGTGACAAAATATTCAAACAAATGTATATATAGGTATACAAGACACATATACAAAAAAAAAAAAAAAAAACACCAAAAAAAAAAAAAACACCAAAACAAAACAAAAGAAACACTCGTTGCTATGGGGGCTCGAACCTCTGACCTCAGGCTTAACCTTTCAATCCTCAACACTGAGCCGAACCACTGAACCCAAGCCACTCTTGTGACCAAATATGCAAACAAATATATATAATACATAGATATACAATTCATATACATATATGCATACAACTCTCCCTCCTCTTTCTCTTCATTCAAAAACCGTGTTTGACCTACAGCCTTGCTTTTGCGTCAGTTGACCGACAAAGCAGATTTCCTCGATCACCGATTGCCTCGGCTCTCTCCTTCTTTGTCTTCTTCTCTTCCATCTTCTTCTTAATCACTCATTTCTCATTCTCCTTCATCATTCTCTTCTAGCTCATTCTTCTTCATCACTCTCTTCTGTTTCTTCTTCCTCATCGAGAGAAAAAGAGAGACTGAACGGAGGAGGCTAAAACTCAGTCTGTTCTCTACTATTTCTCTGCAACTCAAACCTTTCACCTCTAATCCGTGGCCTCCTCATCTCGTCCCCTTACTCTGTTTCCGGACTTGAACGATCCCATAAGTTCTGCTCAGCCGAATGCCCCTGCTCCTACTTTTACTCCTCTTAATTTTCCTATGCTATCTGTCGAGCAAATAATGGCCGCTCAATCTGATATTGAGGCCAACTATTATACGCTGAAATCATGTGTGGAGACCATGACTGCGGTCACTAACTTGTCTCACCGGCTACAGAGTAGAACAAGTGAGGTACAACAGTTGAACTCCCAACTTTCTCTGCTCCAGCACATGTACAAGGATGCGCGAGTAGAGATTTGCACGTTGAAGGCGGAGAACAAAGAGTTGAAATGGAAGGCCACCGTCATGGCCCGATTTGGAGCACCTTCGTACTTTGCTTTTGACGGCCAACAGGGAGTCAACCCTCTCGGTGGTCCTGTAAGCACTGAGGCAGGGCCTTCAAGGGTCGACGACAAAAAGAGAAAGAGCTCGGTGGAAGAGCCGAGTAAGTGAAGTTGGCGTGTGGCCGTCATCGGAAAAATAAGGAAATCCTTTTTTTTTTCTCTTTTTTTTTTTTTCCTGGGCTTGTGTTTGTTTGTTTTTTTTTTTTTTTTTTCTCTCTGTAATCGGGGATATCATCCCCTGGCTTTATAAAATCAGTTTCCCTCTTTTTTTTTTTTTTTTTGCACATCAATGGCGTGATTGGCATATCACTTTGATCTTGAAAACAATTTTATTTGAATTTGGAGAATGATTGAATTGTGAACTCTGAACTGGACATTGATTCCATACTGACCTAAATAAAAAATGCCTTAACGAAAAAAAAAAAATGAAACAAAGCAATCCAACCACACATATATACTCTGACTGGTATTAACAGAACGTAAAAAAAACACATGACTCTGAAACACAACCATTGAGCCTAAGTGATTCTGCAGTTTGTCTTGATGGGTTGAAATTGAAACTGATGGGCCGACCAAAAAGTTGGCCGACGAACTCATGATCTAGCCAAAGAGTTGCCAACGAACTCATGACTCAAGCGGTGGAGAAGATAAAATCTCCAACGCGACTATGCCCATAATTCATTGCCTTGATTTTTTTTTTTTTTAAAAATGTTTTGATCAACATGAGAGTTAGATTAGCATACTTATTCCATTTTCTGTTTTGAAATCATGTAAGCTAAGCTGTGAGCACTGAAAATTTTTCCTTTTTTTATTTTTATTTTTATTTAAACCCAAAGAATGGTCTGGTTTTGCAAAAATGGAATAATTTTCGAGAAAACTTTAGTTAGCTTCATTCAAAATAATCAAAACCCTCTTCTTTTCTTTTTTTTTTTTTTTTTTTTTTTTTTTGTTGTGTGTGTGTGTGTGTGTGCAAATGGCCACTATCCAACTAACATGGAATCAACCATTGGGATGCATAGCCTCGAACCAAATAATCCCGAATTGGTTCTGTTGTAGCAATGGTGATAACCGAACCGAATAAAGCCAAGTGGAACTGGACCGAATCAAACTGAACCGAACGGGGCCAACTGAACTGAGTAGAACGAAGACAATTCAAGCAAAGGCGAATAGGACAGCCAAGTCGACTAAAGATACACCAATTAAACATGGACGAGATGAATGGATTGAAAAATTATTAGGGCCAAACTTCAAGATGAAGCTACCTACGTATCCCAAAGATAGAAATCAGGCCATACGTAGTTCCGGATATCTTGGAGTAGAAATACATCACCCTTGTTTGCGACGTATTGCGGGGTAGGTTCTACACTCGCGTTCCATCCTAAGAGTAACCAGTCACCATCTTTTGATAGCAATTAATGGTGGCTCTATGGGCTGATAACCAGTCTATTCCTAGGATAATGTCAAAGTCTAACATTTCCATGACTCGTAGGTGGCAAATTAAATGCAAACTAGAGACTCCTAGTTCACATGATTTGCATACGAGTTCTACTCGAGTTTGACCTTCTAGCGGTGAAGCTACACTCATAGATGTTTCTAATCGTTCAAGCTCTAAACCCAAGATTCACACAATTATAGTAGAGAAGAAAGAGTATGACGTGGCTACGACAATAGCATAATTAGCATAAGAATTCAAATGGAATTTGAACAGACGGTACAGTCGGATGACATGATGGTTTTGAACTTTTAATAGGGTTAAGATTATGGAGCTAGTGAACAAACTAGATATTTGAATTGAAATTGTGTTTGGCCATACACATTTCAAACCAAATACCTAAGATTCTTCACCTTGTAAGGATTAAAAGGGTGCAACTGGTTTTTCAAGAGATCAACATACAAGATACCATAATCATGGCTCAAAAATTGCCAATTGATCATCTTAAGGCAATACTTTTCCGAATTGAAAAGGTTCAATCAAGATATAGAAGTGATGATCTAACATCCGACAAATTTGGAGTCAAGCTAGAGGTACAGTTAGGATCAAACAAGGATAGTTACTATGATTAGCATAAAGGTCGCATAAACTATGAGTCACATAATTCTATTCCTTCTAACACATAACACTACTCCTCAATTGAGGTTAAACCTTTTCCCACCGTCCCTAGGTATTCTAACCTAGAGCTTTGATACCAAATTGTGATGCCCCAAATTGTTTTGGAACATCATAAAATTTAAATAACAAATAACTTACTAAATAAAGATTTTAATAGCTAATTAGGGGAAATTTAGATTTTCACATAGTCAAAGCTTAACAACTAAATTACGAGTCCACATACAATATTACAACAACTTTGTAACATTCGTGATTACTAATACCAAGGATAATAAAATTTTATTTCGATAGAGTCTTGACTTTAAGTTGGCCAAGGTTCAATATTAGCAGTAGCTCCAAATTCAGCCTCAGTCCCTTCTTCGACATAATCTGGCATGAAACGCAAGGGCAACAAAATATATGCCATGAGTTTTGCAACACAGTAAGAAAACGGAACCAACCTACATTTCTTTTTAAGAGAAAATAATCAAATCATGACAATTAAAATAATAGTAAATTCAATAGCATGATGAATGTACCAACCATTATAATAATTTCGACAATTTTAATAGTTTGGGCGACACTCAAAATCTCACCAAAGAGATTTTCTTACTAACCACTAAGCATGGCAACGGTTAATTTAAAACCCCCCCTTGGTCAAATATTCAAGTGTTACCAACCGTAACTACGAGGGATGCCCACGTCCAAAGTTATATACCCAAGTAGTGGCATCCGTGGTCTGCCCCAAGGAAACGGTCTGCCAGGGATACGTAATCTCCCTGTGTGCCACCTGCACATCCACCTTATTCCAAAACCGAATACCGAAAAAGCATTCAAATAAGTCCCGTGCCATCTTAGGGTTTCGCGACACAATTTACGTGAGAATTCTCAAAGCCAGGGCTCACCCTGAACAACCGGTATTAACCGTCAACCCTTAATTTCGTACACTCTTTAAAACCAAGACTCACCTTGAACAATTGATATTAACCGTCAATTGTTAACTTTGTATATGCCGTTAATTATTTCAGTTAGTTTTGATATTAATCACAAATAATCTCAATTTTTAATTACAAATAATGTTAAACCAACTCATTAAAATTTCCAACATAAAATATTACACATGCCACACAATAATAAATAATTGTACAAAATTTAAATAAACAATTTATTTAAACCATGGTATGAAATAATAATTTAGATACAAAGAAAATAAACCATAATCACACACATGCTTGAATTTTTAATCTACAAGATTAAACTATCACAATATTAAATTTTAGTCCGAATAAACAATTGAAAAGATAATTTTTATTACTCCAAAATCTGCCAAAATTTTCAGAATGTATATCTCGCTAATAAAATTATAAATAAATTACTTATACAACTCTAAAATTCATATAAATCTACATAATACTCAATAAACATGTTATGGTCATTTTTCAAAAAGCAGTTTCCAAAAATAAATTATAAATAATTCTTAAAAATTCCAAGAATGTTTATGACACAGATTTATCACATTTTCTTAAATTAATTCCATACTTAAATTTATAAATCAATTCCATAATCTAAAAATTTATTATGAAATTACACTTCTCAAATTTCATTTGTTTGTTTAGAAATTACCAGAATTGGTTTAATATAGAATTTTTAATGAATTTTCAAACATATAGTAAATCTGTCTTGCAACTCCAGATTTAATAAAAACAATTTATAAATTTGTACAAAACTCAATAATTGTTGAAAACTTTTGTGAATGAACTAGACATCATTTTCAACAACTTTGTAGAAGAAATCATCTTCAAATTTTGAGTATAAAATTGTCTAAAAATTCGTACAACTTTCTGGCAGATTTAAAGGATTAAATAAAATCTTCAATAATCTTTTTAATGGCATAAACTACACATGCAAGTCCAAATTCCACAATATTATAATGATTTCAAGACTACCAATATCTTCAAATATTTGATATACCATCATAAATTTTCATACAAATATAAATAAAATTCTATCTATAAGTTTAGACATTTTATCATATGTATATAATCTGAAAATTTCAACAATTAAAAAAATGAGAAGATTGAGAGGGTTTTTTTACTTAGTTGTAGAATTGAAATGTAACGATGAAAAGGTAGAAAATATATATCCTTCTTAATCTCCTCCTCCTCTTATCCTTCTAGTCAACTTGGCTGAATTTTTTTTTTTTTTTCCCGCAGAAGTCCTTTTCTTTTTCCTTCCTCACCAAATGCAGGTATGCATGTAGATATATACAATGCATTGCTGAGCACCCTCTCTCTCTCTCTCTCTCGCTCTCTCTTTTTCTTTCTTTCTTTATCTTTCTCTTCATTCTATGTAGTCAAATTTTCAACTTCCAAATACCACTATGCAAGCAACCAAGTGGCAATGCTGCCACTTGAAATCTGCCCCTTTTTTTTTTTTTTTTTTTTTGTATATTTGTGTATTTGTGTGGGTTTCTTAAATTTGATACACTAAGATTTTTAACTAAGTTATTTAGTAAGAATTTTATCATGTTGGGTCCTTATTAAAATAATTTATAAACAACAAATATTGAACACCCACAAAATTATTATTATTATTATTATTAGAATAATTAAATGCTGGTTTTCACAGAAACTAGCAGCTTCTGAGGCAAAAACCAACTTTCAGAGCTCAAATAACACCCCCAAGAATCTCAGCTCAAAGATGGTGGTGTATTGCTAGGTGTTGTAGTGCAAAGGTGAAGACAAACACACTTTAAGGCACAAACTCACACAAAATAGAGAGAGAGAAAGAAATATAGATATATATATATATATATATCTTGTATATCAGATTTTCAGAACATCTGGAAGGGGAGGGGCCTCCCTTCTTATAGAAAATCAAGTCCCAAGCTTGTTGAGCAAGTTTGGAGCTTGTTAAAATCCATCCATACATGTGTATGGAGGATACACCAAGTGACCAACAGTGTGCACCAGTTGGAAGAAAAATATCTACAAAAGTAGAAAAAGGGGTCTTGGCCAAAAAAATGGCCGATCGACCAAAAATAGTGCCGACCGGCCAACACTGATGGCCAATGACAAGAAAACATGGCCGATAAGCACAAGGCTTGGCCGATGGGTTGTAGGGTTGGCCAACAAGCCACCCTCTTCCCTCAGAAACAAAACCACAAGTCCTTGGTCCACAACCAAGCACGAAACAGACAAGTTGAGAGGTTCTAAGGCAAGGCGCGCAACCGAGACCTTCAGAAACTCAAAACGACACAGCATGGATGATCATTGAGTGTTCAAAAATGACGTCCAAGTCTTGAGGACGGTCCAAAAATGGGGGTCTACAACAACAACATGCATAAAATTAAGAGTAAATTACCAATAGGTCTTAATAGTGAGACTTAATTGCAATCAAGTTCTATTGAAAATAAGTTCTAATAAAAGCGTTGCTAAAAATAATTTTTTGTAATAATTTTTTGCATATGTCACTAAAAATTGACAATTGGTGACTTTTTTTTGTCATAATTTTTTATAAATTGTCACTAAAACTTACAATTAGTGACGTTTTTCTGTGATGAATTTTTCAAACTATCACTAAAAGTTGAAACTTAGTGACTTTTTTTATGTGATGATTTTTTTTAAACTATCGCTAAAACTTATAATTAGTGACATTTTTTGTGACAAATTTTTTAAACTGTCGTTAAAAATTAACAATTAATGACTTTTTTTAATAGTGTTTGATGAAAAATGCCATTAATTTTTACAGGACCTATTAGACAATAAGTTCATTTATTATAATCTGCACATAAGTCCTCCTAAAATCAATACCACAATTAAATACAACTTTTGGAAAACTATATTTCTACATACCTATTTACCTTAATGTCGTTGCTCTGCAAGGTGTTCCCCTTATCCTTTGGAGAAATCGCATCAGATTGGTTTCACAAATTGCCGAAATAAACTGTGAAAAGTTGGGAAAGCCTGGCTGAGATGTTTATGACCAAGTTTGTTACAAACAAACTACAGTCGTTGATGGTAGACTCCCTGATGGCTTTGAGAATTGGCAAGGATGAGAGCCTCAGGGCTTATGCCAAGAGGTATTGTGAGGTGTTTAATCGAATACTAGAGTGCAACTAAGAGGTGGCGGTCGTGTCTTTTAAGAATGGCCTGAACGATGACTGTCTGCTTCGAAAATCACTGGCAAAAACACTGCCAAAAAGTATGGAGGAACTTATGGCTAGAATCGAGAAATATGCGAGAGTAGAGGAAGACACACCGGGACCAAGGCGTCAAAGTAAGACAAGAGGAACGGCTCGCCGAAGCGAGGCCGAGGCAATACAAATTTTAATAGACAAGAAACAGAATTAAGGGCTGCACAGGCAGTCACCACAGTGTTCCGGATCCTGGTTTACAAAGTCTTGGAAAGAATCAGGAACCAGCCTTACTATAGAGCACTAGAGAAGATCCCTGGCGAATTTATGAAAAGAAGCCTAGGGAAGTATTGTGCCTACCACAATGAGGATGGGCATCTGACTCAGGGGTGCAGAGCCTAAAAGATACATCTGGAAGACCTTATGAGACAAGGTCACTTAAGGGACCTAGTGGATGAGGCTAGAACAAGGGAAGAGCAAGCAAGGCTGCCCTAGGCACCGGCAGCACCACCTTCACCAGCACCACCACCAGCAGACGGACCTCGAGTGATCAATGTGATTCACTTAAAGGTCAATGAGAACGAGATGCGTGGGGAGACTCAGAGGGTGAAACACTTACAACATGTGTATCAGGTCCAGCAAAAAAGGCCTAGGGCAGACGAGTGCTAGGGACCAATGGTGTCATTTACTGAAGCCGACCTAGACATGGTGCAGCATCCACACAACGATGCTCTGATGATATCCCTAAAGATTGGAGAGTGCTAGGTAAGGCGCATTCTAATTGATCAAGGAAGCTCTTGTGACATCATTTATGTCAGATGTTACAAGGAGCTCGGCCTTCACCAAGATGATTTGGAACAGTCCAACAGTCCAATGGTTGGGTTCAATGGAACGCTAACATGGTCTTTGGGGGCAATAAATTTGGAGGTACAGGCAGGCACCAGGAAAGTGAGCATAGAGTTTACAATCATTGACACCCCTTCACTTTATAACGTTATCTTAGAAAGGTCGTGGTTACACGCAATGAGGGTTGTGCCCTCAACATTGCACCAACTATTGTGGTTTCCAACAAAACAGGGAATTGAGGAGATCAAAGGAGATCAAGTGTAGGCGAAGAATTGCTCCAATGGCAACAATAAAAATCCACCTGCAACGTACGAGAAGCAGACACAGCCGAGATTGAAAACGAGGACATGGAGGTCCTGGATGACGTCGGCAAAGAACCAGCTGAGAAAAGTGAGGAAGCCCTAAAGAAGATTCTAGTCCAACAAGGGGATGAAGAGCGTTTCTTCATTCTCGGCTCAAGATTGGCCAAGCAGGAAGAAAGGGAGTTAGAAGCCTTCTTACGAGCAAACATTGAGGTGTTTTCCTGGACGCCAAACGAGATGCCTGGCATTGACCCCGAGGTCATTTGCCATAGACTAAATGTGGATAGGTCGGCTAAACCTATCATTCAACGAGCAAGGAGGCCAACGTTAATGCATGTTAAGGCCGTAGAAGAAGAGGTGGGAAAATTGCTGGAGGCTAGAGCCATTCGAGAGGTAAACTACCCAACTTGGTTGTCAAACACAGTTGTTGTGAAGAAGAAGAATAGGAAGTGGAGGGTCTGTGTGGACTTCACTAGCCTAAATAAGGCTTGTCCCAATGACAGTTTCCCACTCCCCAAAATCGATCAATTGGTGGATGCCACTTCAGGGCATGGAAGGATGAGCTTCCTAGACGCATACAAGGGGTACCATCAGATAGTAATATACCCCCCTAATGAAGAGAAGACTGCATTCATCACCCCAAAGGGCTGTATTGCTACAAAGTGATGCCTTTTCGGGTTGGAATGGTGACCAAGATGTTCAGACATCATATCGGCAAAATAGTGGAGGTATACATCGACAACATGATCGTGAAGACCAAGAAACCTGAGGATCATCTGGCCAACTTGAAGGCAATCTTTGACATCCTAAAAACATATCGGCTCCGACTCAATACTTCAAAATGTGCATTTGGAGTTGGGTCTGTTAAGTTCTTGAGGTACTTGGTTACCAGAAGGGGCATTGAGTCAAGCCCAGATCAAATCAAGGCCATCCTGGATTTGAAGAGCCCAGAGTCAGCAAAACAAGTGCAGATGTTGACTGGAAGGGCCGCAACCCTAAACAAGTTTATAAGCAGAAGTTCTGACAAATGCAAACCATTTTTTAGTTTAGTGAAGAAGGCCACAGATTTTTTGTGGACAGAAGAGTGCAAAGTCACCTTGATCAACTTGAAAAAAATACCTAACCACAGCTCCAATTATCTCAAATCCTATGCTTGGAGAGGAACTTTTCTTATACTTGGCAGTTTCGGAGCATGCAGTGAGTGCAGTGGTAATTAGAGAAGAGAAAGGGGAACAAATGGCAGTTTATCAATGTAAGTAAAACCCTAGCGAGTGCGGAGACCAGGTATTTATCCCTAAAGAAATTGACATTAGCCTTAATAATGGCTTCCAAGAAGTTGAACCATTATTTCCAAGCCCACAAGATTGTGATATTGACTAAGCACCCTTTGAAGTCCCTACTACAGCAAGGAGATCTGACAGGCAGGGTAGCCAGATGGGCAGTGGTAATGGGCCAGTACGATTTAGAGTTTAGACCCAGAACAACAATCAAAGGCCAATTTCTAGTCGACTTCATAGCTGAGTTCACACCTAGTGTCATCTCACGTCGGGCTTCGGTGAGCTGCGGTTTAGGATGTCCAAGGCAACAAGAAGAAACCCAGCTGGGAATGAAAAACCCCACAGCAGAGCAGAAGAAAAAAGAGCAACTCAAGCCCTGCGACGATGACTCCTTCCGCCTTTTTGTGGATAGGAGTTCAAACCGTCAAGGAGCGGGGATATGAGTAGTGCTAGTATCACCAGATGGGCAGATGCTAGAACAATCTATTCGACTAGGGTTTAAAGCCTCAAACAATGAAGCAGAATATGAAGCGCTGATCGCAGGTTTGAAGTTGGCAGCAACAATGGAAACCGACGAGGTGGTGGTCTTTTATGACTCCCAACATATTGTGAACCAAGCAACAGGCGAGTATGCAGCCCGAGATGAAAAAATGATAGCTTATGTCAAAGAGGTTGTTAGACTACTAGCCTTGTTTCAGGATTACCGACTAGAGCAGGTTAGCCGAGATGACAACAACCATGCCGATGCCTTGGCTAACCTAGCTAGTGCAATGAAATCAGGGGAGGCAAGGACAATAATGGTTGACTATTTGTCCGGACCAAGTATGGAACCACAGATCACAGAGTACGAAGCAATGTGTGTGGAGATGGGACCAAGTTGGATGGATGCAATAGTAATATTCCTTAGAGATGGGAAGCTGCCAGATAATCGCAAGGAAGCACACTAGACCAGACTGAAGTTGGCAAGGTTCAGTTTAACAGCAGAAGGACATCTCTACAAAAGGTCTTTTACTGGTCCCCTTTTGAGATGTGTGCATCCTTCACAAGTTGAAGACTTCTTGTATGAAATATACGAAGGAGTATGTGGAAGCCACGCTGGGGGCAGGTCACTTGCTCATAGAGCCATTACTTAGGGGGTATTGGTGGCCCTACATGCAGAAAGACGCTGAAACTTATGTCAGAAAGTGTGAGAAGTGTCAAAGGTTTGCACCTTTAATACATCAACCAGTAGCAGATTTAAACCCAGTGTCCAGCCCTTGGCCATTTACCCAGTGGGGCATGGATCTTGTTGGACAACTACTTCAAGTGACTGGACAAAGGAAGTTCTTGCTGGTAGCAACTGACTATTTCACAAAATGGGTAGAAGCTGAACCCCTCGCGAAGATTCGGGACATTGATGTGAAAAATTTTATATAGAAGAACATCATCACCAGGTTCGGGATCCCAAGGGCAATAGTAGCAGACAATGGTACACAATTTGACAGTAAGCTAATCAAAAGCTTTTGTGCAAAGTACAAAATCAAGAACTATTACTCCACTCCAAGTTTCCCTCAGAGTAATGGTCAGGCAGAAGCATCCAACAAGACTATCTTGGATGGGATCAATAAGAGGCTGGAAACAGCTAAAGGAAAATGGATGGAAGAATTGTCCAATGTACTCTGGACATATTGGACTACGCCGAGAAGATCAACTGGGAAATCCCCATTTGCCATGGCTTATGGCACAAAAGCAATTATCCCACTAGAAGTCGGCATCCCTGGGATCAGAACTCAGGGAGTAGAGAATGAGACTAACGAGGCATTCTTGGCCCGAGATCTGGACCTACTGGAAGAAAGAAGGAAGAGAGTAGCAATTTGGCTGGGGGCATACCAGCAGCAGCTTGCTAGGGCTTACAATAAGAAGGTTAACCCAAGAGAGTTTCAAGTTAGGGACCTCATCCTAAGAAAGGTCGTCGGCAACAAGAAGGATCCCAGAGAGGGAAAGCTGGGCCCAAATTGGGAGGGGCCTTATAAAGTCATCTCGGTCGCCGGCAACAGAGCATATCAGCTTGAAGACAGTGAAGGCAAGGAGTTGCCAAAAACCCTGGAACACTTGCAACTTAAAGTTTTTTTTATCATTAGACTTTTTTGTTTTTTGAAATTTATGTCATGATTTTCTTAGCTGAGGTAGTAATTAAAATTTTTTAGCTTGATTTTTTAAAAATTTGAAAATTTGTGTGATTGGACTGACCAGTCCTTTGGTGATGTTTCTGATTGAAACATGACGAATAACTTAGACTTATTATATGGCAGAGTTGAATTATACTTGCATATAATAGAGTTGAACTAAGTTGGCGATATTTCTGATTGAAACATGACGAATAACTTAGACTTATTATATGGCAGAGTTGAATTATACTTGCATATAATAGAGTTGAACTAAGTTGGCGATATTTTTGATTGAAACATGACGAAATAACTTACTCATTATATGGCAGAGATGAAATTGGACTTACATATAATGGAGTTAAACTAAGTTGATTTAGCATAGCCTTGCCATGTCGGCAGAATTAAAGCTTAGAATGAAACTAAGTGCATTCCAGTTAGATTAACAAAGAAACCAAGGTTGAGAACCTCGGCTAATCTTTGTTTGAATCAGACTTCGGCAAAAACTATACGTACTTAATGTGAACATAAGTGAAACTTAAGTTCACATTAGGGGGCAAGGAGCTGGAGAATGATAAGTAAAAGTTTAAAGTTAAAGTGCTTGGGAGTTGGAATTTTATAGAAAAATTTACAAGCTAGAATTGGCTTAACACTTGTTGAAATTTTCTAAAAAATTTACAAGTTGAACTTAGGCCGAGGTAATATTGTAAGAAGTACATACGTACTTGCCGAGATGGTCAGGTCGCCAAACTTGGGAAATATAGAAGACAGAAGTCTTGATAAACTAAGAGTGAAGTGGCAAGTTTAAAACAACGCTTGTGAAAATATTTTTACAATGTTTTCAAGTGTTAAGCCAAAGCCGAGATAAACAATCAGAAGCATATCCGAGGTATTTTAATCCAAGGAGAGTATACAGTTAAAGGTATAAATTGAAGACATGCCAAATTATTCTAAGTATGAAAGTGGTAGAACACACATAAAAGAAAAGAAGACATTCAAACACTTAGAAGAAAGAAGGAAACTTGCATTCACAGAAGATTACTTGTTCAAATTACAAGAGTGGTACATCGGCCAAATATGAAACTAAAACATTGTTCAGGCAAAACAAAAATACAAACAAAGGAAGAGAAAGAATACAAGGGAAAAGAAGAAATTCTAAGTGCTCGGATTGGCTTGATCGGCTGGTGGTGTTACACTCTTGTTGGCCACTATCTCGGCGTCAATCTCCAGTAGAGTCTGATCCAGACTTTTCTCGGCGCACTGGATCTCAGCCTCAGAAGTAGTTGGATTGGGAGAGATGCCCTTGGAAACCAAGTCATCCTCCTCATCCTGAGTTAAGTCTATTGCTCGTTGAGGGTAGGAGACTTGGGATCAATGGCAGCCTCCCCTTCCTCTTCGTCGGCCTCACCACATCGAGCATCATCTTCGGCTTCATTAACAGAGTCCTTGGGCTCTGGTGGGAAAGACACTTGAAGCTGACTGATATCTCGAAGATCAGAGTCCATGGAAATAACCAACTTGTTGAGGGCCTCCGTCCAACCGAGGTAGTAACCTCGGTTACAAGCCAAGTTGACTTGCTGTTTGTATTGGTCGCGGACGGCAACCTGCCTGTAGACACCCCATTTTTGACCATCTTCGAGACTTGGACGTCATCATTTGAACACTCGATGATTTCGTATGCTCGTGTTCATTTTGAGTGCCTGAACTTCATGGTGGAGTGCCTTGCCTTCGAGCCTCTCAACTTGTTTGTTTTATGCTCGGTTGTGGACCAAGAGCTTGTTGTTTCAAATCTGGAGGAGAGGGTGGCCTGTCGGCCATCCCCACAGTCCATTGGCCATGGCTTGTGCCTGTCGGCCATCAGTGGTGGCTGTCAGCCACATTGATGGCCGGTCGGCCACTAGTGATGGCTAACGGCCATTTTTCTCCTTTTTCAGATATTTGTTTGCCAACTGTTGCTCACTGAAGGCCATCTCCATACACGTGTATGGAGGGATGAATACAAGCTCTAAGCTTGATTTTCTATATATAGGGGGTCTCTTCCCCATTTTGAGGGGTTAGATAATTTGGAGCAAAATTCTCTATCTCTCTCTCTCTCTCTTCTTATTTTGTGCCTTGTAGTTGGTTTCCTCTACACTTTTGCACATAAGCTCTTAACCAAACACCACCCCCTTGGAGCTGAGGTTCCTTGGAGCTTTATTTGAGTCTTGAAAAAGGTTTTGAGCTTGAATTTGTGGCTGAAGTGCTCTTTGCTTCAAAGGTATTAAATCTATCTTGTTTAAGCTTATTGTGTATACTTGATTTACCATCTTTTACAACTACTTTAAGGTTGTTTTTGAGGTATAAAAAACTCTGTTTTTGGGGCATAAAAATAGTAGTTTGAGTCTTTGCGAGCTAGGGGGTTGTTCCCCCATTTTGGTCTCTTTGCTTGTGAAGGCTTTTGTGCCATTTTCTCTCACATTTAAATCAAACCTTTTAGCCCTTTTAACCACTGAAAAATAGTGTTATTTCAGTGGAAAAAACTTTGTTTTGAAGTCCAAAATTGAAGGGGTTAGCCTCTCCTTTTGTCTCACTTGTATGCCTAGTTAGCTTTGCATGGTAGCATGTTTTTGTAGCCTAACTTAGCTTATTTCCAGTATATTTTTTCCATTGTTTTGACTAGTCTTAGCTCTTTTTTGAGTTGGTTTGGTCCTTTGAGGCTTGTTTTGTGTGGTTGTAGTGCAATCTCCTTCACTAGCTTAATGTTTTAGGCTTTTAAACATGATTTGCATGAGTTGCTTGTGTGTTTTAATGTCTTTTTGCACTCCATTTCAGCACTGAAATATCTGCAACCTCTCTCATTTCTTCACTTTTTCATTTGCTTTGAGGGTTGGTTAACCTTCGGGTTGTGTTTAAGCTTGAGATCGAGGTTCGTGCTTAATGGTTTCAATCCTCTTTTGAGGATTTCTACTAACCAAAGGCATGACCTCTCTCTTGCCTTAAATCATCCCTTGGTTGACACCTCTTCCATTAGAGGACACTCACCTTGAACTTAATCAATTAAAGAATGGATTGGTAAGTTAAAATGAGTAAATAAAAAAAATGAACAAGTAAAATTTGAGCAAGATAAGCATGTTGTGTTGCATTGCATGTGTTCAATCGGACGTTATATTGAACACAAGAAAGATTGGATCATTTCATACTCAAAGTGATGAAATGAGTCAATCTCCTTAGTCTCCATTGCCTTTGATCACACATGATAGGGCGATGGACTTGAGTCTTGTTTTTGGCATACAATGAAGTTGTACTTCTTGGTTCTTTGGCCATCATGCATTGAGAATGCTTGGTTGGTGGTTTTGGAGTCAAAAATTATACTCCTTTGACTTTGTGTAATGATAAGGAGGGTAATGGTACACATATATTCCTTGAGAATACACTGCTTTGCCTCTTTTTGCTCTTGTTGCAGCAAAAAGGGAAGTCCAAAAAAAGGGTGGCCGACAGCCAGCAATTGTAGCCGACCGGCCATCAACGAAAAGTTTGTTCAGTGTGTTCTAAAGTGGAGCAGAGGTGTGCTGGAAGTTGGTGTAATTTTCAGTGGTCGAAACGAGTGCAAATAGAAGCATCCGATGGCAAGGCAGTGGATTTTCGGGAGGAAGCCAATCGAGCACGCATGCGTCCCTCGCCCTCGAGGCTATTTACTTGCTTCGTTTAAATTAGTTAGCGTAGCTAATCATTCAATTCAAATGTTGTACTTAATTAGTTAGTGTAACTAATTCTTCAATTCCGATTTGTTGTAATTAATTAGCTTAGAATAAGTTAGTTAATTAGTTTGTTTTGCAATAGTTAGCTTAATTAGCGTAGCTAGTTAGCTTATTCATTCGGACCCTCCTTCGCGAGGGCACAATGTTGTAATAAGTGTGCGTGCGTGTGTGCATGTCTTCCAACCCCACGTCTTTCTCTCTTTTATTTAACCGCTTTCGATGGTTAGTTTAGGGTCATGTTTCGATTAGCATACCTTATGCTTGTATGTTTGCATCCATTCATTTGTATTGCATGCACTGAGGCTCGGTGCATCATTCAAACTGCATCGTCATTTCAATACTTATTTGAATACGTGTCTCAAAGCATGTTATCAAATTGTATCATATGCCATATTAGTAGCCGAGCCTATTAATTGCATTATTGCATGTGTTGCATTAGGCATCTTGTATAGTTAGGATCATGCATTGTTTCTAACTAATTTTTATTTTGGCTTGGAGTACTCGGTAAACTTTTATGCTTTAGCATAATTGCACGAGCGCGATTGCCATGTTGCCATGATAGCATGTTTGCCATGAGTCTATTTGCTTAAATGCTAAACTGCATGAATGCCTATGGATGAAGGTCTTTTTGTTTGAATTGGAACAATTCAACGAATGTGAGTTTTAAGCCCACTATGTTTGGTGGCAAATCCGCATTTTAGCCCACTTGAGGGTGGCAAATTCAAACAATTTTCAAAAAATAAACATGAGTTGAATTCGTTCCAATTCTTGCGACATAGTCTATATTTGCTTTTGTACGTCACATAGTAAAGTTAGCTAATAACCGGAATAAGAACACATCAGGTTTATAAAACAACATATCATGATTAGTAGAGGCCGATCTTTGATCGGGCGAGCGGGGGTGCTCATTTCAGGACCGTCCCTTCTCGTACCCAAGTTCCCGAACTGAGGTAACTTTGGTGATGACGGACACGTGGCCTTTGGCACGAGTCAGGTTTCCTAAATTTTCCAAAAAAAAATATTTATGTGGCGACTCTCTAATCTGACAAAGCAGTCCAATTTTGGCATTATTTGATTTAAAATCAATTTTTCAAAATGATTTGTCGGATTAGATTCTTTGGTGTTTATCGGTTTCACATTGCACTTGTGAGACTAGATTCAGAACCGTGACAGGAGTCCGAACTGTAGGACCAATTCGAGCTCTCTAAAAGGCGGGGCGCGAAAAAGTCAAGCTACGCTGCCCCTCTTCGAAGGCATTTTCGTCGGCCGCCTTTACCTTGGCCTCCTTATTGGCAAGAGCCTTCTGAAACTTGGCCTCCATGTCAGTTACCTTGGTATTGGCAGCTTCGAGGTCGCTCTTGCTGCTCGGCTTCGTCTTTGGCCATTTTGCCCTTTTCCTCGGCTAGACTTTGAACAGCTTTGGCGTCCTTGGCCTGGTCCATTAGAGCGATTGTTGGCCTCGGCCTTGTTGAGAGAAGAGAGGAATTTGGCTGCTTCCTTGGTCCTTTTCGCCAACTCCTTCCTCATTATCTAGATTTTTACAACATACAAATGGGCATGCTGAATAGCCTGCAAGAAGTAAAGATTAGTAAGATTTTTTCTAAGTGTAGAAAGAACTATGAAGAGATGAGTATTAGAGGATTACCAAAACTGAGTGTTGCATCATGAGAGCAAAATTCTCATACTTATGCAACTCGACCATGTGGTTCATGTTTTCGGGTAGAAGAACTGCCGTGGACAGGGCTGCGCCGACTTCAAGGTTCGCAGCACTGTCATTGGCAGTAAGAGGTCTGTCGTCGATCATGATCTCGGGCGCCCAGGTCATGCTTCGGGAGTAGCTGCTGCTTTCTTGGTGGTCGAACCTCGACTTTTTGGCCGGTGGGGCCTCGGATGCTGGGTCCTCGGCTGGACGTGTTTTGGCGGAAGGGGCGCTCTTCTCGGCCTCAGCTAGCTTCGAGATGGGCACAGTGTCCTCATAATCGATCTGAGTCACTGTGGCTGTAGACACCCCATTTTGACCAGCCCTAAGACTTGGGCGCTTTCTGATGATTACCCAATAATGACAATCAGAATGTGTTTCTCACAGAATCCTCAGCAAGAGAGATGAAATTTGAACTTTAATCCCAACCCTTACACATTTTTTTGGCCAAACTATTTTAGACCTTAAAACCTTCTTTTCAAAATATTTTCTCAAATGTTTCTACGATGCTCCGAGGCTTCCATTTCAATTAAAATATTGCACTTTTCAGAAACCGAGTAAGGACAAAGTGGAAATAAATGGAAGGGTGGTGAACTCTTTGAAAAAATATTTTAAAAAAACATCTTCTTTATAGGTTTGGATAGGTTTGGATTTGAAGAAAACAGGAGGGGATGAAAGAAAACTGGTTTAGGGAAAGAATGAGCATCAAATCATTAAGAAGGAAATGAACAACCTTTACTAAATTAGGCATATCTCTTTGTACACTTGGAATTTAGATGTGAGGCTATCACTATTGGAAATTAGACTTCTAGGGTTTCAATTTAGACCCAAGAACCACCTAAAACCAAGTCCGGATAAGGGAGATATGCCCATTTGAAGTTTGGCTTAAAAGCAGATGTTGTTGACTTGGCCCGAGGAAATAAATAGCCTTCACTAAATTAGGCATATCTCTTTGTACACTTGGAATTTAAATGTAAGGCCACCACCATTGGAAAGTAGACTTTTGGGGCTTCAATTTAGACCCAAGAATCACCTAAAACCAAGTCCGGATAAGAGAGATATGCCCATTTAAAGTTGGGCTTAATAGCAGATTTTTTTGACTCGGCCCAAAACAACAGCAGACTCATTTTTCTTGGTTTTGGTTCGGTTGGGACACCCATTTACCTATTTTCTATCCATTCAAGTGCACCCACTCATCCTCCATTATATCTAATCATCCTCCATTGTCAAAAAGAGGTTTTGTTTGTATCCATAAAGGAGTATCCCTTGTAACCACCTTGAAAATTTGCCCTCCTATAACATTCTTGTCTCCCACCTTCTTTTTGACCTTCACTCTCCCTCATTGCCTATATAGAATGATCATATTGTAAGAGAGAAGGAAGACCACGAAATTGAAGAGAAAATGGTGAAAAAAGAGAGAAAAATTGAGTTTTTGAGCCAAAAATACTCATATCTTCCATATACACCCATACCTTCCATAGCTACTGAAATTCCATCTTTCCTATAGCCAAAAATCCTCCAAAAATTCTAAAATAGCTAAATTTCAGTAGTGATTAATCAAAGGAAAGAGTGAGTATTGTTGAAAGTGAGAAAAAATAAGAGAGTTAGCCACTTTTTCCACCATGCATACCCAAAGTTTCATTCTAGTTTCAAATTGAAGATTGAGAACACACTTCCTAAACTTGAGGGTGATCAAGAGGAAGTTTGAAAATCAAGAAGTTCAATCTTTCTTTGGAATGTGAATTTCTAGTCTTTCATTTTCTTATATTTTCTATGTCATATTTATTTTCTTGCTTCTTATTTCATAGTGTTTTGTTATAATCCAAGTGGTTTGTTTATCTCATATTTATTTTCTTACTTTATATTTCTAGTGTGTTGTTGTAATCTAAGTGGTTTGTTTAGCTCATAATTATTTATTATTTTTATTCGCTTGCTTTAATTTCATATTAGTTTTGTTGTAATCTTGCATGTTCTATCTTATATTTGCTTTTTTTTTTAGGTTCATGTTAGTTTTGTTGTAAGTTTGCACTTTTTTATTTTATTTTTTTTTCTTATTTTTAATCTAATCGATAGTGGTTAGTTGAGCCACCTAAATATTTCTTGTTTGTTCCTTTTCTTGGTTTCGCAATAAGACAAGTTTTGCTAGGCCTAGTTGGCCGGCCGACCTATTTAGCTGATCGGTTAGCGTCTTTCGGACAAGATGGCGTAATTTCCTAATGTTGACCAATTTCCGCCGACGATTCCAAGGAACATGAAGCTTTTATTTTATTTATTTTTTTTTCGAGTGTTTTGCGAGATTTTTATTTTGATGTAATATTCTCCTCATCTCTCTCTAATTTGGTTTGTAATTATTATTTCAAGTGTTGTAATAATTCCCCATCCCACTTCTTATCTGTCCCATTCTTTAATCGCTTTCCATAACTGTGCATATGTATATATCTTACATGCCATCTATGCTTTTATATACATGATTCATACCTAGATCTGGCTAAATTTACATTTTTGTGCTTTAATTGATTATTACATGATTTTGTTCGCTATTGCATGTTTTGCAATGTTTCACATGTCATGTTTTAGAAGCCGGATCTTTAGAAGCATTCTTGTGTATGTATTGCATTAGAATTTTGTATATAAGATCATGCATATTTTACTAACTTTGTTTTGTAGCTGTTCGCGACACGTCGGTAAATATGTAAGTTGTTATGCTTTAGCATCCCGTTTGTGTACGTTTCTTATTATGTTTAAGCATCTACCATGTGGCTACTTGCTTACTTGATATAACTGTATGAATGCCAGTGGATGGAGATTGTATCGCTTAATTTGGAATATTGTTGATTTTCATATTTGTAAACTCAATTTATTTGGGTTGTACATCTCCAAAACTCTTTCAAAACTATATGAAATCAAATTAGTCCAAAATAAATGACATAGTCTATATTTGTATGCTTCACATAATAAGTTTTAAGATTTATTAAATAATCGAATATGAACTATAAATAAATAAAATTCATATCATGATTTAGTAAAGGCCGATCTTTTGATCGGGTGAGTGGGGGTGCTTAATTAATGACCTTCCCTCTCATACCTAAGGTTTTGAACCGAGACAACTTTGGTTATGATAAACAGTGGCCTTGGCACAAGTCATGGGTTTCCTAATTTTTCAAAAATATTAGGTGGTGACTCTAAGATCTGATGACGCAGTCCATTTCTGGCAAAAGGTTTTGCAATAAAATGGATTTTCTAAAAGTTGCCAAATCTGGACTCTCATCTATGTTTTACATTGCACTCGTGAGACTAGATCAAAGAGATCTCGGGAGTCTGAACTGTTTAACGCACACGGGTATCCCCGGGCATGTTACAGTGGCCTTTGCCTTGGCCTTCTTCATCCGTTTTGGCTTTGGGGTTGGTTGGGAAGGAGAGGATGAGGATTGAACTGTCACCACCCAGGGATGTTTGCGAGCAGGTCTTTAACACTACTGGTTTACGCCCCATCTCTTCAGCAGTGGCAGCTACAGTTACTTTGGTGCAATGCGGATAGTTGAGAGTGCAGTAGGTGGGTTTTCTGGGTCGTAGGCCGATGACTCAAAAAGTCGGCGTTTTCAGCTGCGGGTTCTACAGGTAGGGGTAGGAATTGGAACTCGGCATCGGCTTTGGCGTTGGGCAGGAGGAATCAGTTGTGGAGCAGATGTTGATGGTTGCTCCGCTGGATCGGAGGTTGAGGCTTGGTCAGGCCGTGGTGATGAAGTGTTAGGAGGAGTTGTTGCTGAAGGAGGAGACTTGCTTTTCTTGGGAATGTAGGGCAAAGTGGATTTGTAGGTTAGAATGTAGTTGAGCAACAGAGGGGCCTTGTGCTGATCAATTGGTAAGCCTAGCAGCTTCTTAAAGTCCTTGCTAGGGTAGAAGGTTTTGCGGAAGTCTTTTGGTGGCTGAGGAAGAGCTGCAAGTACAAAAAACAGACATTAGAACATATAAAGGGAATAAAGTAATAAAGACTTAAAAACAGGTAAAGTGATACTTTGTTCTTACCATTACCCTCTTTAAATACTGTTCGGCTCAAAGGATAGAGGTGGAGGTCGTCATCAGGTGGGAACTCCAAATTGCCCGAGACGATGAAATAATTATCTCCAGCACCTTTGTTGGAGTCTGAGAGGTCGGCTATGAGTTTGTATTCAGTGGATCTCGGTTTGAGGTAATAGACGTAGCCTTTTTCAGATTTCAGGCCACACATGGTATAACAGTACTGGATGTCGGCTAGTGTTATCCTAGCATTTTCACGGCTAGCTAGGGCAATAATACTGCTAATGACTCTGTAAGAGTTAATAGCCAGCTGCATTGGGTTAAGTTTGTAATAATGAAGAACTTATCGGAAAAGGATGTTGAAAAAAGACCTAAGTCCACACTCTATGAAGGCCACTACATGGAAAGGCATAGAGTCCCCATCAGGCATGATGGAGTCCTCCTCCTTTACCAGCCTAAGGTGAACATCGGCTGGGATGGAGAACTCTGTCCTAAAGTAATCTAGCTTGGAAGGGGTGTCGACTCTCCACCTGAACATACCCATGATGTCGGCTTGTGAAGATTAAAGCAAAATTTTAGAGAAGGATGTTTGGTGTGGGTTTAAGGACCTCGGCTAAACCCTAAAGAGCACTAGAGTAAAGATTTTTGAGAATCTAAGGGGGTTTTTGGTTAGATTTTCCTAAAGAACAGAGTTCTAGATCAAAACCCAAACCTAAATCTACACAGATACAGGAATCAAAGGCAAGAATTTAGAAGTAAAGCAGGAAAAACAAAAAAGAACAATGGTTCAAACTCAAGAAACAAATAGAAATTCAAGAACATTGAATAAAGTGTGTGCAGATGTGCAAAGCCAAGGACAGTGGCAAATTAACAAGTGTATGAGTGGTATGTGTGTGCATATGTAGACCTAAATACGAGTTGGACAAACACGAAATCACAACAAACATGCTCGACAAGTAAATGATGAAATTTAAAACACAGGCAAAGATTAAAGAACATGAATGGATTCACAATGGCAACAAACAAATGCAACAAAGTTTGAAACTGAAAAGAAGGAAAACAGTGACTTACCGAATAGAATGACACCGATATGAGGTATGCCGAAGTCAGACGATGATGGTGATTGGAGCAGAACGGTGAATGCTTCGCCAAAGGGGAAGAACGGAAACAGTTGCAGAAAGCTTTGAAAGAACGAAAATGGAGGTTTCTTGTTTAGAGAGAGAAAAAACTTGAACTCAAAGAGAAAACGGAGGATGCAAAAGTGAAGAGACGAAGAGAGAAAGTGCTTTTGTTAAAACACGAAAAGGCTGCAAAATCGTAATAAATGTACCTTGGACGACGTGCCTGTTAGGCGGCCCGCGCAGAAGTGACGCGACCTGATGGCGCGTGTCAGGTACGGTTCAATGAGAAAAAGACGCGTGGCGAAAACGGTTGAGAAAGCGTGCGTGACAGCTTATGCACAGATAGAACTCTTGGAGTTCTTGATTTAATGGAGTAAGAACCTCGACTATGGGGACAATCTTGGTTAAGGAACTTAAAGAACTCACTTCTTGGTTTTTGGTCATTGATAAAGTAAACTGCAGAGTCTTGGTCATGTGGAGCCGACGCATGATGAATTCGGTCATGAAACATGGAGTAAGTCTTAGCCGACGTGCTATATGGACAAACGATATAGGTTCCATTACCTCAGGATGCCGAGGTAATAGAACTTAGGGGACAGTTGTGGGGGCATATTTTTGTGAATGACAACACGTGGCCAAGGTGGCACCGAAGTGCCAATCGAGGTGCTACATGTCTTGGTCATGGCGCCAAGGTGATCTCGGCTAGGCCAAGGTTATCTGCGGAAATACTGGAATCCGAGATGAACGGATAAGGGACAAGAGTCCTATAATGGGAGAGGACCTCAGCCCGGATAAAGATAAGGCTTTTAAGGAGTTTATCTCTATCTGGCTGGAAGTCCAAGATGAGCATTGAGCCAGAGTCCATTGAAGCTAGGCTTCTACAAGGATCAGGTTAGTGCTAGCTATAAAAGTAAGACACCCTCGTGGGTCTAAGGTACGCTTTTTGTATTCTAACTTGTGAGTTAAGCGCTTTTTGCTTTCTTTGAGAGATAACTGAGTACTGACTTGATCGTCAGAGTGCCCTCGGGTGGATGAACCACTGTCGAAATTTTTATCTTTCTGTGACAGGTTGTTCGGGCACGATCTATTCTGCCTGTGCTCTCCTGCTGATTACCTATTTGGCAGTGTGGTCAGAAATCGGCACCCACAGTTTGGTCTTTGTTTTTTTTTTTTTTTCCCCTTGCACTTGTCAGCTCATTAGTGATGCTTTTATAGCTGCTGATTTAGTGTTCTAAATCAGAACTGAGATGAAAAAATTATATATGTTTTTGTAATTTTGAATGTAACTACGAGAGAATCTGTACCAAATTCCAACTCCATTATCGCCTCTTGTCCGCTTCGCAAAATGATCACCACAGACATTTATAGACTGTCAAATAGTTATTATAAGCAGTGATAATTGGGGGTTGTTTGGGAAGACTTACAGTATTACATTTTTTTTTATCTTTTATATTTTTTTAATTATATTATTTTTTTTATTTTTTTGCACATCTTTTCATAAAAAGTCAAAAATATATTTATTTAGCATTTTTCAACCAACATCTAAATGAAGTTAAAAAAACATGTTAAAAAAAATTACATCATATAATAATTATTTTTAAAAAATATTTTATAAATTACTATTTGGGATTCAGGAAGTTATATCTCGCCCATTGAAATTTTTAATTTTATAATAAATAATAAGTTTTTAAATCAATTAATAATTTTTTATGATATCAAAAATTTATTTTAATTAATAATTTAAATAATTTTTTACTACATATGAGAATAGTTAAGAATTTTATTTTTTTCAATTAAAAATAATAAGTTCTTAAATTAATTAATACTTTTTGGTGATGTCAAAAATTTATTTTAATTAAGAATTTAAATAATTTTATTACTACATATGAGAATAGTTAAGAATTTTATTTTTTTCAATTAATTGTGTTAAATAAAAAATTTTGACAGTTTTTTTTATTATTTATAATTCTTCAAATCACTTGAAGAAACCTGTATTTTAAGTAAACCTTTTGTAATTTACCCTCATTATTGCCAATTGACATTTATTTTCGCTTTGATTATTTGTTGATTAGGGAGTGATAATAATCCTAACCATCTCCATTGCACTATCAATTATATTAAAAAATAAAAAATAAAAAATTCAACAATGACTAATTAAGAAAGAATCACATAATAATATCTAAATTTAAAAAGAAAAAATGATAAAAATATCTACAGATATATCTCAATGTGTGAAATAATTAATCATCTATAATATGATGGTAAAATATAAAAGAACTTACTGTTCAACAATTAAAAAAGTAACTCAATCAATAAATCCAAACTTTAGAGGTTTTCCAAGAGTATCATTGTCGTACATATTTTTTCTTCTGTGAGTTATGATTATATAAAATAATATAAGAAATGAAGTATAATTTTATATATAGAATCACTATAAAATTTAAACGACAAATCCATAATATAGCTTAATATATAATTGGTATTGAGTATAAAATAATAAACGAGAAAATAAGAAAAAAAAAAAAAAGAGACAACTTAGCATTAAAAATTCCTAATAAAATTAAAAGAATTAAAAAGAAAAATATGAAACGTAAAATTAATATTGAGTTTGTGGATTATTTCAATTTAGGATGAAAGATATATGAAAAATAAATATTTGTCAAATAGAATCTATATAAAATAAGAAAAAGTTAATATAATTTAAATTATGTTTAGATTTGTATAGAACTCTATATATAATTAAAAAAATATATTGATATGGCTCTTTTAAAAAAATTAAGAATTTATAATGTGTCACTGAATATGAAAAAATTACAAAATAAGATATATATGATGTAATGAAAAAATATAAATTTATTAATTCTTAAATAAATTAATAATTAATGTCCAATCAATTTAAAAGTGATTTTTAGTGGATCATAATGAAGGCGCTTTTCTAAGATTTAAGAATTCAATATTGCATTAGTGATGAAACCAATAACAGATAGATGATAAGGTTGACGACGTTAATCAAACAATTGTGATCCAACGGAATCAAAAGATCATGAAAACCGAACAACCCCCCCCCCCCCCCCCCCAGTGATGAAACCAATAACAGATAGATGATAAGGTTAACGTTAATCAAACAATTGTGATCCAATGGAATCAAAAGATCATGAAAACCGAACCACCCCCCCCCCCGGGGGCAAAAAAAAAAAAATACTCCAAACAAATTCATATGAAAATTATTATTAAAAAAAATTACATATAAGTCCTATTAAGTGGATGTATTGCCCCAGTGATGAAACCAATAACAGATAGATGATAAGGTTAACGTTAATCAAACAATTGTGATCCAATGGAATCAAAAGATCATGAAAACCGAACCACCCCCCCCCCCCCCCGGGGGCAAAAAAAAAAATACTCCAAACAAATTCATATGAAAATTATTATTAAAAAAATTACATATAAGTCCTATTAAGTGGATGTATTGTTCAATAAATCTTATGATAATTAATAATATTTTTCATTATAAATTATTAAAAAATATTATTAATTTTAAATTTTCAGCGACAGTTTGAAAATTTAATAACAAAAAATATCACTAATTATAAGTTTTAGTGACAATTTAAAAAAATCGTCTGCCTCCGTTTGGGAAGTGGGCTGGCTCTTTGGTTTTTTGGCTTTTTTGGCTATATGAGCCTGGGCTCAAAAGCTTGGTTTGGGAAGGGCTCTTGGCTTTTTGACTTTTTTGACTTTTTTTGTGAGAGAAGAGTGTAATGATTATGGGGTTGGATGTGATGTTTTGTCTGTTGTGGCTCATGAGCCTATTTTGTCTTTTGTGGCTCATGAGCCCAATGAGCCCTTGCCAAACGAAAAAGTCAATAATTTTTAACTTTTAGAGACAGTTCGAAAAATTCGTCACAGAAAAACGTTAATAATTTTAACTACAATTTATAAAAATCGTGGCAAAAAAAATTGCTAATTTTCAATTTTTAGCAATGTATTTAAAAAATCGTCATTAAAAAAAAATTTTAACGATGATTGTAATAGGATTTGTTTTCAATAGGACTTGATGGGAATTTCAACTATTAGGAACTATTAATTGTTTGCTAAAAAATAAAAAAAAAATCTTAAATCTTAAATAACAAAATAAATACTATGTTTTTTTTTTTTTTCAATTTATATTCTAAGTTTTTAATTTGTTTTCAATATAAACTATCTTTCTATTTTTATTAAGTAAATAACGGAAAAATATTATTTTAGTCATTAAACTCAACAAGAAGGAATATTTTAGACATTTTATATACACATACATTGAGTTTAATGACTACAAAACTATTTTTCCATTGATTTTAATAAACAAAAATAGGCTAATAATTTAGATTTAAAACAAATCAAAATATTAGAGTTTAAATTGACAAAATTAAAAAATTAAGGCACCGTTTGGGAAGAAAGTTTTCAGGCTTTTTTGGCTATTTTAGCCACAAAAAATAAAATAGGTTATTTTAGCAACAACAAACGAAACATCACATCCAACCCATAATCATTACACTCTTCTCTCACAAAAAAAGTCAAAAAAGTCAAAAAGTCAAAAAGTCCTTCCCAAATCAAGTATTTTACCCCAAGCTAAAATAGTCAAAAAAATCAAAAAGCCAAAAAGCCAACCCACTTCCCAAACGGAGGCTAAGATTCATTTTGTTTTAAGAGTAACTCTAGTCTTTCATTTTCTGTAATTTTTCCAAATAAAAATGTTTGAGATCTTTAAATGAGGAGCTCTAGAGGTGGGTCACATAGTCACATCTTATGATTTGATGTTTTAACTTGTAATATTACATTTTATTTTATTTTATTTGTATTACCACATCATCAGAGTTGACATTAAACTCTAATGCTTTTTATCATTACTCTTTTACCAGATCGATCATCACACCCATGTCCTTCCCTTTGTCTTCTGCACTCACTTCTTATCACCTTCCCCATATGTAGCTAGCTAGCTCTCACAGCACAATTCAATGATTCATGCTTTTGTTTACCACCATCAGCACCATCACTTTCTATTTGTTGGGTTTGGTTATGGTGTGCAACTTACACCTTACACCTTACACTTTACACTTACACCTTATACTTACACTTTTTGTGAAAAATTAAACCTTACACTTACACCTTTTTTGAGGTTGCACACCATATGCAACCCACTTACACCTTACACCTTACACTTACACCTTATACTTATACTTACACCTTACACTTACACTTTTTGTATAAGTGGCATATAGTGTGCAATTGCACACTTAAGAAAAATCCCTATTTGTTTTGTTACTTCATTTATGTATCTTTGTCTTCTGCACTCACTTCTTATCACCTTCCCCATATGTAGCTAGCTGGCTCTCACAGCACAATTCAATGATTCATGCTTTTGTTTACCTTCATCAGCACTATCACTTTCCATTTGTTTTGTTACTTCATTTATGTATCTATCTCATGTGGCTTTAAAACTTTCCAATGTTTAAATAATAAAGCACTATCTATCTCATGTGGGCCAACTTCCTTGGTGCGCCATGCATCACGATTTAGCATACTCGCAACAATGGATAAGCGCAAGAAAAATTACCATTCAATGGTAATTTCATAAACTTAACACAAATTTATAAAAAAAATTATGATTTTTATTTGTTAATATTTTTAAATTTTACCACTTATTTGTAATAATTTTTCAAAACATGCACTGGAATTAAATTTTACTATAAATTTAGTTTATTCAAGTGTGATGGACTTTATTTGAACCGTATTTGAATGATAAATTTAGATATAAATTTAAAAAAATATATAAATGAAATATATTTTTTTTTTCTTTTCAAATTTATAATTCGAATACGCCGTTAGAGTATTGAATTATTGAAATACTGGATTGTTTCATATGGATTCATGATTAACAATCACCACAAAAAATTAAAGTTTTAGAGACCAAAATTTAAGGAAAAAATTATTTTTTAAGGATTAAATAATTTTGTTACAAAAAGTTCCATTATTATATTTTTAGCAACAAAAATTGGATATTAGTGATGAATTATTATCCTTTGGGACCAATTTTTTTGTCTCAAAAAATAAATCATTTAGAGACCAAATTGTTTTGTCCCTAAAAGTCTATTTATTAGTAACATTTTTAAAATTTTATTGCTAAAAGTCTTATTTTTAACTTTTCGGGACGACTTTCTAGTAACTATTCTCATGACGATGAAAATTGGTCACTAAATGTCTTTTGCAACAACATTTTCACTTTTAGAGACCAAAATATTTAGTTTCTAAAACTCTTATAAATTGTAATAAATGAGTCTTATTTTAATGATATGATTCGTTGTTATTTAAAACTTTGCATTTAGATCATTTATAAAAAGTTTAGATTAGTTTGATGATCGTACCCAATGATTTCGTTGTATTTCTTTAGTTAAATTACACACCTCTCTTGATAATTGCACAAAATTACACCTAGCCCTATTAGTTTGACAAAATAGGAGTATTCCAAACTAGAACGGGCTATTTGGGTCTGTGAGACTCACCATGGGTTCTATTTTGATGAGTCGAATTGTTTATTTTATCGGACACTTTGTATATTTTATCTATAAAAAAAAATTAAATTAATCCTAACTATAATGTAGACGTCCCCGAACGCATCCCGGGCGAAAGGAGTGCGAGTCCCCCCCCCCCGGTTCTGGTTCGATATTGGGTCACTACAGTTCGAAGGACTCAAATGTCACAATTCTCAATCTTGAACCAAAGAGTCCAAATCCGGCAAATCGTTTTTGAAAACAGATTTTTTGAAAGAAGTGCCAAACATGGACTGCTTCGCCAGATACAGAGTCGCCACCTAAATGTTTTTTTTCAATGGGAAATTTAGGAAACTCTGACTCGGTGCCAAAGGCCACGTGTCTGTCATCACCAAAGTTGCCTCGGCTCGGGAACTTGGGGTACGATTGGGGAAGGTCACTTCGTGAGCACCCCCGCTCGCCCGGTCAAAGACCGGCCTCTACTAACCATGATATCTGTTTTTGAAAACATTGTGCTCTTATTCTGGTTATTAGCCTAGGTTACTATGTGATGCGCACAGCATACAAGTATAGACTGAGTCACCTGATTTGGAACAAAACATTTCATGTTTGTTTATTTGAAAATGGTTTGATGGTGCTACCTGCAGGTAGGCTAAGACGTGGATTTGCCACCCTCGGGTGGGCTTAAGAAAACATGATTTTGCCACTATCTAGTGGGCTTAAAGCAAACACTCAATGAATTGTCCCACTCCAAGTAACTCAACCTCCACCCACAGGCATTCAAGGCAGTTATATCACATAAGCATATAGCCTCATGGTAAGCATGCTATTCATGGCAACACTCACACGCATGCAAGGATGCTAAAGCATAAAACTCACCGAGTACTCCAAGCCAAAACAAAAGCTCATTAGAAATCATGCATGATCCTAAATATGCTGAAATGCCTAATGCAACACATGCAGAATGCAACTATAACAGGCTCGGCTATTCTAAACATGGCATATGGAATGCTACAGCTAACATGTATTCAATTTGGAATTGAAGTACAATGCAGTTAGTATGATGCGCCGAGCCCGGTGCGTGCAAAACAGATGAATGATGCAAACATGCTGTCATACTGTATGCTAATTGAAATATGCCCTAATCTAACCATCATAAGCAGGTAAATAAAAGGGAAGAAAGACGTGGGGTTGGCAGACATACATCACACTCACCCACACTTATTACAATTATGCCCTCGCGCAGAGGGTCCAAATAAATAATACAGTCCCAAATGAAAGAAAAATACAGTCCAAATATTATACAAATTCCTAATTAATTACCGAATTAACTAAGAAAAACTGTAAACTGGCATGCAAGCCAGGGACTGCCTTGACTCCGCTCCGGATGATGGAATGATGTGTGTTTGGGCTGCTTTGCGCAGAAATCCACTGGGATGCCCCAATTAGCCTCTATTTGCAATGTTTCTCGAAATGCGTGCCAAGTCCCGGAAAGTTGCTGATTCTTCATTTTGCTGCAACAGAGAGCAGGAAAGAGGCATAGCAATGTATTTCACAAATATGTGCATGCCTCGATCCTCGAGCCACCAATCACGCATCTCGATGCATGATGGCCGAGGAGCCAAATTGCACAACTCAATATAGGATGAATGCATATGAATGCTACAACAAAACCTAACTCCATCACGGATAATCCGGAGCGTCGGTGACTTGGGGATTGAGACCCGTTCCGTCGCTCGGGGTACGAAACGTGCCTCGTTTCCCGTGTCCGGGCTAACTCCTATCCCGAACACGATGCAATATGCATGATATGCATGGAATGTAGCTAATATGCAACCCTAACATACACAATGTCATAGAATGGCATACACGCTATACGAGGTAATATACAACCGGGCATACACAATGCTATGGGTGAAATGGCATACGCAATGCGATAATGGGCTTACACCAACATGAGAGAGCCTCAGCCACACTCACATAGGAGGCCATCAGATGAAAACAAGATACCTCGAAATGCGTGTCCGCGGGCACGCAAACCGAGAACGGACCCTCAGGCACCGAAATGCCACTCTAATGAGACATGGCAGAGACATGGAATATGATATGCAAACATGCAAAAATCAGTGGCAAAAGGAGGGGCAAAACAGCCCCGAAATGAGGCGAAATAATACCCGATGTATGAAATGATCCCGAAACATGGATTTCAATGCATAAAATGGCCTACAGCTGTACCATACATGCATAATTGATACATGACATGAAAAAGAAGCAAGGAGCCCCAAACTAGTATTTTTACAGTTCAAAACATGGCCAAACAGCAATCACAAGTAGGGCTAAGATGGCATACAAAAATGGCTCCGCGAGGGAGGTAATGAAGCAAGTGGTACATGAAATGCCCAAACAGAAAAATACCTTCTACAACACACTGAAAGGGACCAAAAAATTGAACATTTACAATATATGACAAGCCTCAAATCAGTATGCAAACATGCTCAAAATGCAATGCAGGATTAAGGCCAACAAGAGGCTATAACATGAAGTAGACCAAGAATTCGCCAAAAAGTCAAAGACCCTTAATGAGATATGCCAAGAAGGTCAAAATATGGCCATTTTCAGTTCTGATGATGGCCTAAAAACAGAAGCAAGACAAGCCAACAAAGCATGCAAAAATGGGGGCCAAAGAGGGGTATAATGGTAAGTACAACATGGAGGCCCCCAACAGTGTTGAGCCCTTATACAATGTTGTAGAGGGGCTCAAAATAATCCTCTCACAGTTATATCATGCTCAAAAACAGATCACACATAGGCTAGAAATACCATGCAATAATGACATACAAAGGTATTGAAGCAAGTATCAAATGGGGGGCTCAAACAGGGTTGAGCCCTTAAACAAACATGAAGAATGACTCAAAATAATGGCCCTTTCAGTTAGGGTCGGAGCCCAAAACAGCAAGCAAATAGGCTAGAAGAATGGTGCAAAAAAGTGCTACAAAAGAGGGAAAATGGTCTTACCCTTGAAGATCAAACTTTTGCTTCTGTATTCTGCCTTCAGCACTTTGTATTTACATTCCGTACTGCTTTTCTCAGCTATGGGTCTATGTATATTTTCCGACGCTAGCTCCAGAGATGGAGGTGGCAGGGCCCCTTATGACCCCGTTTTCATTGGTATTCGAGGGCCAGCACCGACCGAGACCTCGAGAGACTCTCTTCCACCTGCGACAGTACTTTGACACTGTTCGGACGACAGAGGTATTTCAGAACTCTTAGTTCTCTTCCGTTTTTATCTTTGATTTGCCCTGTATATTCCTGATTCCTGATTGATTTATGCACTGGTTATCTGCAGATTACGTGGCAGCCCTGGGCGGTCTTGGGCGATGGTCTCCGATTTCAGTATCCCGGAGGATCGGGCACCTCCCAGTATAGGGTCCTACTTGAGGGACCAGTTGGTAGGGCATGGTTCCTGGGGGAACGCTTTCTGCGCCAGGTATGTGGGTACATTTCTCAGGACCCTCCTGCCGCACCTCCAGCCACTATGCGGATTGCTGATAGACTCTCTACCCAGGAGGTCATTAGTGCTATGCAGGGCACCGATGCTTTGCTGCATCTCACGGATGGGGACTACGCCACTTATCGTCACACATATCTGATGCCTCCCTTGACGGGAGTGCGTGCTCCGCCACTGAGGCCTGCCGATATACCATCTTCGAGCCGGGCTCGTGCTACGGATATCCCCTCCTCCAGCAGGGCTAGTACGTCTCGAGGTGGGGGTGGATCGATTCCCCCGATCCCTCCGACTCATCATCATCCTGGGTGGCCAGATATGCCGACCGAGTTGACGAGTTGGCGATTTGGGACTCCTTACCAGGTCTCGCTAGAGCCTCCTCTTCCTGACCACAGATATGTCAGAGACCCTGATTCACCACCGGTATTTTTACAGCTTTGATTTATCAGTCGAATATTTGGACATTCATTCCTTTACTGATAGTTTTGCATTTGTATCTGTAGCCTCCAGTTGAGTACATGGATGAGATGCTTGGGATGCTGGCCACATTCGAGGGCATGATCCTACGGAGGGAGGCACAGCTGGCCATCATGGGCGTCCAGGTATTGTCCGGTTTTTCTGCATTTACCATATTTCTGATGACATGCTGGTTTTGAACATTCTGCTGTATTGATAGGCTGTGTAGAGCACATCTGATACACACCCCCACTCGCGAACATTCTGCTGTATTGATAGGCTGTGTAGAGCACATCTGACACACATCTCACTCGCGAACATTCTGCTGTATCGATAGGCTGTGTAGAGCACATCTGACACATACCCCACTGTAGACACCCCATTTTTGACCGACCTTAAGACTCAGACGTCACCGATTGAGCGCTCGGTGATGTTGCATATTGTGCTCGTTCAGAGGTCTCAGAGTCGCGGCCGTGCGCCCTGCCTCCGGACTTCCGAACCCTCTTCTGCGCCTTGCCTCGGTTTGCGAACCAGACTCGGTTTTCTCTGTTTTCTTTCCTGCGGGGAGGGAGAGGTCCAGCAGATCATCTCTCGGTGGCCGTGGGCTACTTTTCGTGGCCGTAGGCCATTTTGCCCATTTCGGAGCCCGGTTCCCGGTTTTCGGAGCCGTCAGGCCGTATGCCTCGGTTCGGGACCACCCAACCATCTCCGATTCCTCCGGTTTTTGGCAGGTACCTCTGTTTTATCTTAACGAGGGACACTAGGGTCTTAGATGCCCACTTCGTGGCTGAACGCCACTTTCGGTGCTTACAGCCTATTTTCGGGACCCCGAACCGCGCGGTTTGGTCCCCGAGTATTCGTTTTGCATCGGTTTTTGTTAATTCTTGGTAGGTACCTCTGTTTCATCATAACGAGGGACACTGTGGTCCGAGAGACCAACTTCGTGGTCGGACACCACTTCCGGTGCCTGACAGCCCACTTTCGGGGCCCCGAACTGCGTGTTTCGGCTCCCGAACCCTCATCTTGCATTTTTGGGCCCCGACCCGAACTTGAGATAGTCATATTTTGAGGTCCTTTTCATTTTTGATTAAGGACCTTTTACTGTTTGACATCTCCATCTGTCACTTGTCTCTTTACCTCTTTTTAGGCCTGTTTTGAACGGTATTTTAGGCGTACTTGTGGGCTGTGTTGGACTTAGTCGTAAACTACAATGTGTCTTATTTTGAGCCCCTCTTCAATTTTGTTGAAGGGCTCTCGGCCATTTGAGACCCGCAGCTATCACTTATCCCTTTAACCACCTTTTGGCCCTTTTTGGTGCACCCTTTGCTCAAGGCTTCTTGAGGAAGCCTTGACCCCTTGTCTTGGCTTCCTCAAGAAGCCTACCAGCTGTCCAAGCTTCTTTGATAAGCCAAGACCCTCTTGCACCTCTTGAACCTCCCTCTTTTGCTTAGCCATTAAGTCTTCTTTGCCTATATAAGCACCATTCCTTCTCCTTTGTCTAAGGTTGGAGGTTTTGAACAAAAAACCAGAGGATATATACATACATTCTTTATATACATATATCCCTCCATCTCTCTCTATATCTATCCCATCCAAGCCTCCAAACACCCTTGTTCTTGGGCCATTTCTTCATCAACTCATAGCACAAAGCATCCTTACTCCATTGCAGCGACTTGGGGCTGTTCTTCAGAGCTTAGGAGCACCCAAACTTGGTCCAAGAGGTGCTGGTTTGCTGGTCTTCAAGGGTAAGCCATCTTCTTCCCTTTTCTAGCATTTTCTTGCTTCACATTTAAGCCTTGCTTGCAAGCACTTGTGGGTTCCGACCCAAACTGCAAATCATCATATTTTGGGGTCCTCTTCATGTTTGATTGAGGACCTCTTGCTGTTTGAGGACAGTAGCTAGCACTTCCCTCATTAGCCCTCTTTATGCCATAATCTTGCATAGTATGTTTGGCTTGTGTATAATCTGTTTTTGAGCATGTAATAAACTGTAAGTAGGCTTATTTTGAGCCCTTCTTCAACCTTGAAGAAGGGCTCAACCATGTTTGGTAATTCTATCATGCACTTGTTTCATAATCTCTTCTATTTACCGTTATTTTGCATGCTTTGTTAGCCCATCTTGCTTCTGTTTTTGTGGCTGGTCATGAACTGAAAATGTGCTTGTTTTTCCATGTATAAGATCTGTTTTTGGTTGTTTAGGCCATCCATGACATGCCTTATATAGTCACTTTGCATTTTGGCTTGCTAGCCTTGGGGTGTGTGAGTCTCTAGCATGTTTAGCTTGCCTTGATCTCATGATTTGGCATCATTTTAGATCACATTTCAGTCCCTAAATCATGCTCACATGTTTGTGCTTGTCATCTCTTTCATGTTTCAAAGGTGTGTCCTTTTATGCCTAAGAATAGGCCTTGTGTATGCTTCCATGATTAATGCATTTTGGGGTGCCATGTGAGGGGATTTGGGTGTCATTTTGCATACTAAAAATCTGTTTTTTGGTTGTTAGATTCATGCCATGAGTGGTTTGTGTAAGTGGTAGCAAGATGCTCTTTTTGGTGCCTTAGGTTTAGGCCCATGAACTTGCATGTTTGTATAGCATTTGGCCCATGTTTTGAGGCATGTTTTGCCACTGTTTTGGGCTGGTTTGAGGGCTACCCTCTATGGTTTGAGTCCACCATTGCATGCTTAGATCATGGGTGTTGCATGTTTGATTGATGAAGCCTTGAGTACATGCTAGTTATATGCTTGATTGGCCCATGTTTGCATGCCACTTATACCTTGCATGCTCTAGCATTTTGCATGCCTATTGTGATAGTTGCATGACACTTGGTAGGCCTTGCATCTTAGTCCCATTGTTGCATCATTTGAGCTATGTTGCATATGTGCATTCCATGGCTTGGCTTGGGGATTGTCAAGCCAAGCATAGGATTGAGAGGAGTTCACACTTCAAGTGGTGCAACTCGTCTCAATTCTTGGTCACCAAGACCTTCGACTAACATATGATAAGGCCTTGGATTTCATTTGTTTGTTTGCATGCATTACCATCAAATTTGCAATCTTGGTTCCTTAGGCCATCATGCATCAAACGCATAATTGATGGCCCAAGAACCAAGGGCCATGTCTCCTTGAGTCCCCAAACATGTAGGAGGCATTGGCCATGCTTACATATGCTTAAAAATCCATGCCATGTACTGCTGTCTGCTGTTGCTGTCAAAACTGTCTCCTGCAGGAATTTAGTGCCGACCGGCACTATTTAGTGCCGACCGGCATTTTGTTATTGGCCGGTGGACTCCATAGCAGCCGGTAGCCTCTGTCAGCAGCCGATGGAAACTTTCCCCAGCCGATGGTGTTCTGCAAGGCCCAAGAAAGGTGTCCTGGGACTTTGGGAATTTTTGGAAAGGCAGGGCAGTAAGAACAGAGACAGCAGTGGTGCGGTGTGGGCTTTTCGGGCAAGTCGGATCGAGCATGCATCATTCGCGCATCCCGAGGCAGGGCTGAGGCCCCTTCCTTTTTCATTTGTTTAATTTGTTAGAATTTGTAATAATTTATTTATTCGTTTATTTTTCTTGGACTGTATTATTATTTGGTCTCCGAGTGAGGGCAAATTTGTAATAAGTGTGTGTGAGTGGGTGTATGTCTTCCAACCCCCATTTCTTTCTCCCTTTTATTTACCTGCTTACGATGGTAGATTAGGGCATATTTAATTAGCATACCTTATGCAATGCATGCGTGCATTCATGCATTTGTTTACATGCACCGGGCTCGGTACATCATACAAACTGCATCGTACTTTCAATTCCAAATTGAATACGTTATTGTAGCATTTCATATGCCATGTTTAGGTTAGCCGAGCCTGTCTAGATTACACTTGCCTGTGTTGCATTAGCCACTTAACATGAACTAGGTCATGCATGTTTGCTAACTAGTTTATTGTTTTGGCACGGAGTACGATGTAAGTATTTATGCTTTAGCATATCGCATGCGTGAATGTTGCCATGACAGTATGCTTGCCATGCGGCTAAATGCTTATGATAAACTGTTTGAATGCCTGTGGGTGGAGGTTGGATTGCTGAGTTGGAACAACTCATTGAAATCCGTATTTTAGCCTACTTGCGAGTAGCAAAATCAACACGTTTTTCGAGACAAAACGGATATGCAATGTTTATTTCCAATTAGGCAATCTAGTCTATACTTTTGTGTTGTGCGCATCACATAGTAATTCTAGGCTAATAACCGGAATAAGAACGCATAAGTTTTCAAAATCGGATATCACGGTTAGTAGAGGCCGGTCTTCGGACCGGGCGAAAGGGGGTGCTCATAGCTGACCTTCCCCGATCGTACCCAAGCTCCCGAGCCAAGACACTTTGGTGATGACGGACACGTGGCCTTCGGCACCGAGTCAGGGTTTCCTAAATTCCCCCATTAAAAAATATTTAGGTGGCGACTCTGTAATCTGGCAAAGCAGTCCATGTTTGGCACTACTTTTCAAAAATCTGTTTTTCTTCAAAACGATTTGCCAGAGTTGGACTCTTTGGTTCAGATTTAGAACCGCGACACAAAAGGAGTCCGAACTGTAGCGAGGTCCCCGCGGCGTGCTACAGTTTCTGGCGACTCTGCTGGGGATTTTAGAGAGCTTGACTCGAACTCGTGATATCCTGTTTTGATTTCATTATGTGTTCTTTGCATTGCATGTGCATTGGTGCGCCTAGGACACCGTGTTGGCCATCTGCTATTCCTGAGCGGTTTGCTGGAGGCTTGTCTTGTCAAGGCATGACCATAAGGCTGACCGGTTGCGGGCTCTGCCAGTATGGGAACACAAACCCCGGTTTTACCGGGGCACCCTTTTTGACCATTCGACCTAGTGCATATTCGGAATCATAGTGACCATTCCAAACTAGGACAGGTTGCTTACCCGATTTTAGGTTGTTTGAACCGCTGCGTGCGTAGTGAAACCCTAGCTCCTGACAAAATAGGACAGGGAAACCCTACCCCAACATAGGGGTGTATTGGCTCTCTTCTACCTATGTGCTTTTAGAGTGTATCTCTGCAGGGAATGCATATATCAGTTTGCAAGTTTGGGTATCCGGCCTGAGGGCACCAGTATCATTTTGAGAACCAGTTATATCTGCGGGTATCAGATTTAGATTTGGGGCAGTGATTTCGGGGAACAGTGATCAGTAATAGAATACAGTCGTTCAGCTTTGCTCATATCCGTTCCAGTGAAGTTGAGCTGAGATGCTGTCTGTTTTCTCTTTTGCTAGGTAGTCCTGGAACTATAGCTTCAGAAGGCTCCACTATCCCCCGGGTACATTGGATTTGTGCTGATAGACTTTGTCAGGTCAGAGGCTCAGTTCAAGGGTAATCAGGGCCAGAGAAGGCTAGTCAGACATAGACCACCAGTACCACAGCTACCAGATCAGTGATCTTTGAGCAGTTGGGTAGAGATTTCCGAACTTACAGCAGCACAGTATACCGGTTGCTCAGTTAGACCAGGACAATATGTCGAGTCTGGAAGAGATGGTGCGCCAACTCCAGGATAGTATGAAAGCCATGCAGCAAGACGCTGTCCATCAAGCAGAATTCGCCAAGCAACAAGCTGTGGTCATAGCCCAACAGGCAGAGACAATTGCTAGGCTAGAGCAGCAAACCGGAGCGTCTGCTTCACAACAAGTTCCTCCACTACCAGGGGTTCAGACACCCGGGGAAACACCAGATGTCCAGGCAGATACGGACATTCCAACGGGGCCGGCTCCGCCCCCGGTTCTACCCCAGCTATCTAAAACACCCATCAACCTGCCAGACTCCCCTTTTGAGTTCAAGACGAACCCCACGGCGTTGAAAGTGAGCAAGCTTGAGAAATTGTTTAAAAAGTCTCAGGGGGCCCACTCTATTCCTGATATAGAGGATGGTTATACTGACTCAATGGTGACATTACCGGATCAGTTCAAGATGCCACATATTGATCGATTCGATGGTTCTGGAGACCCAACGGTGCACCTCCACCTGTTTTCTGATATTCTGAGACCAATGGGTTTGACCACAGCCCAGAAATTGTCACTATTCGGCCGAACCCTGTCTGGGATAGCCGCAATCTGGTATACGAAATTGGAGAACTCTGTGAAACAGAACTGGGAAGAGATGGCTGAGGCCTTCAGTGATCAATACTCCTACAACACACAGATTGAGGTCACCACTCGTGATCTTGAAGTCACCCGCCAAGGACCAAAGGAAGGTTTCTCAGAGTTCGTGACGAGATGGAGAGCAAAGGCCTCAATGATGACTACAAAACCTTCCGACAAAGATCAGATCAGGATGATTGTTCGGAATCTGCATGGCAAGTTGCTGCAAAAAATGGTCGTTCTACCTCTGTTTACCTTTCCAGCCCTTCATGAAATGGGGGTTCAAATCGAGGATGCCATCAAACAAGGGATCTTTGCAGAAGATAATGAGCCTTTGAAGAAGAATGTTGCTCGCACTCCCAATGCTACTACTGATGGTAGCACAGCTGCGAAATGCTCAGAAGTAGGCACTATCACCCCCTCCCTCAATGGCCAAAAACCAACCACTTCAACTCAGCCCCAAGCCCGAAAATTCCATCCTCTTTACATGAGTCTCTCTCAAGCTTTGAAAAAGCTGCGAGAAGAAGGGCACCTAGAACTCCTAGAACCCCAACCCCTTCCAAACCCACTCCCAGCCAGACATAACCCTTCCAAGTACTGTATGTACCATCAGCAGCGCGGTCATGGCACCGACCGTTGCTACCGCCTTCGTCATGAGATCCAAAATCTCATTGACAACCAAACGATAGCTCCACCTTCAGCCCCCAATGACCAAATACCTCATCCACATCTCAATCTAATTCACACACTGGCCGTCCCTTACGACCCCAGCGTATATATCACCCCAGCCCATCTGCCCAAGCCTGCGGTGTTCATTCCAGAAAGCACGGACTTGTGCATGATGGATGCACCTGAATCCCAATCATCTCAAACCTGTGAGCCCACTACTTCTGAGCTGATGAGGATGATCGAAGATCTTCAGAGAACTGTGGCAGATCTAACCTTTGGAGTTTTGGCTCCGTCATCAACCACATCACATACCAGAGAGTTCATGTCTAAAGGCTCCCCAACCTTGGGACAGGCTGCATTGGAAGAAGGCCAATCCCTTGGCAAAGTAGAGACAGGTGGTAAGAACAAGGTAGGGGCAGGCATTCGTCCCCATGAACACCTTCAGTGGGATATTGAGGCTTTGAAAGCCGAAGGGCTAAACAAACAGCAAGTACTAGCAGTCGTTGCAACGATCGTGGATGGCACTTTTGCCGTTCAGAGTGAGAGCAGTTTGAATCGAGGGGTAGGCCGGGAAAAGGGCCGTTGTACCAGGAATGTTCCTTTCAGCTCTAGCCCCGTACTCGGAAGAGACCAGCAAACCCAGTCAGCACCTGTCAATCCCTTTGCTGGTGCATCCAGCAAAAAGCCACAAACCTCAAAATACCCACCTCGGGGCCAGAGGGTGTTTACCCCACTGTACATGTCTCTGTCAGCGGCCTTGAGGGTCCTAATAAAAAAGGGGCACCTGAAACCCCTAGAGCTACGGCCATTGCCAAATAAACTCCCTCCCTCCCATGATCCGACCAAGTACTGTGCCTTTCATCAGCAAGTCGGCCACGTCACTGATAGTTGTTACCGTCTTCGCCACGAAATACAAGATCTGATTGACAATAAGGTCATCGTCGCACCAGCCCCTGCAAAGTCTATCGGCACTGGATCGGTGAACTTGAGGGATAATGTGAATATGTGATCGGGAGATGAACCACCTGCGGGCGTCGTTCAGTTTACTTCAGATGTGGTGGACGGCGTGCACTGTTTTGAGCAATGTACAAATGCTGTTAATTTTGCTTTCTGACTTGGGTATTGGGTCAGTTTTGTTATGTTGCTTTGAGTCTGTCTCTTTATTTTGAGTCAGTCTTTTTATTTCAGGTCTGTCTTGTTGTATCGAGTCAGTCCTGTTTTGTTGAAGTCAGGTGATTCCGGGAGTGTTACCTCGGACATCACTATCTTGTTTTGTGTTTGTCTTTTTGTTTTTTTGAGTCTGTTTCTGCCAGGGAGCCATTCTGCCAACAGATTTGAATGGAACAGCAGTGATTTTCACACTCTTGTGTTTGTATCTGCCATGTGCTAGTTGTGCCAGAAATTCTAAATGAGATGACAGTATTTTGATTAAGAACTCTGTCTTTTCTGTGCCTTGAAGTCAATGTAATGACCTGAGTTTTTCAAAACTTTTTCAAGCACTGTGGTGAAAACGAAGAGGAAGGAATTCCTCGGGATTTGCAAAAATTTGATCAATTGGGAGAAAGAGAGGCGTGCTAAGCCCTTAATGAATGAAATCATGCTTGTTAGTGTGAGTACTGAGAAGGACCCTAGCTTGATCCAGATCGGTCCTACACTGTCTTCAGCGCGAGCGATTTGTCGCTTTCTTAAAAACTTTCAAAAAATATTTTGCGCGGTCCTGCGAAGACATGTGTGGAATCGCTCTTGAGATTGTGCAGCCTAGGATCGCTCTCAGCCTCGAGACTCGACCCCTCATTTTCGAACCTTGGACTCAAACTCAGAATGTTCAACGGTTAACTACAACGTGAGGCCTGTGAGACCAGATTCAAAGCAGCCCTCGAACAAGAGGCAAGAAAGTCAAATCAAGAAGATCAGATGTCGTCAAGAGAGGCTTGGGAAGCTAGATCAGAAGCCCCCCCTCAAACTAGGGGCAAAGATGTCAGATGTGCCCGAAGAGCCGAAGATGAGTTCTCTTGCGAATCAACAGCCACTCTCCTGGATACGGATGGCATCAAAACCCTAAAACCATTTGGCATGGACTCGCTACACTTTTACCCTTTGAGAGGCTCGCTGGGCCGAAAACCCGGAAGGGCGACCCAGGCAAAAGTTAGAGCAAGCAAAAAATACATACAAAAGGAAAGAAAAAATATAGAAAAAAAAGAAGAACAAAAGAAGAAGAAAAAGAAAAGAAAAGAAAAAGAAGCTCGCAAGGTCGAAAACCCGCATCGGGCGCCTTGGCAAAAGTTAGAGCCTAAAAGAAAAAGAAAAAAAAGAGAAAAAAATGAAAAAGAAAGAAAAGAAAGAAGAATAAAGCTCGCAAGGTCGAAAACCTGCAATAGGCGCCTTGGCAAAAGTTAGAGCATAAAAAGGAGAGGTTAAATACCCGAGTGTACCCTAACCCCGAACTACGTAAGGCTTGATTCCCATCTTTGGGATACGTAGGCAACTTCATTCTGAAGTCCAGCCGTAAAACAATTCAAAATTCGATTGTGTCCATGCGATGGTTCTGATCATCTTCGCCTTCTCTGTATCCGAGAGTCTGGTTGTGTTCGTCGCTCCGAGGACTGACTACAATGCGCTGCGGCATCATCCAAACAAGGGGCAACTCTTCGTGCCATTCAATGCACTGCGGCATCATCCAAAAGGGGCAACTCTTCGTTGCCATTCAGTGTGCTGGGCGCCATTCAAACAAGGGGCAACTTTCCGTTGCCATTCAATGCGCCGCGGTGCCATTCAAACAAGGGGCAACTTTCGTTGCCATGCAGCTCCCCTCAAGCAAGGGCAATTTCCTTCGAATCTGAGGTTGCGCATCTCGAGAGTGGGTTCTACGCTCGTTGAGCAGTGACCGTTTGCAAAAACAGTTTTTGGGAATTTTTACTGAGGTTGACTGGTCTCTCAAAAATTATTTCATATTTCCAAAACTGGACCTTTTCTTGGACCCAAAAAAAAAAAGGAAAATTTTCAGTGCTCATAGCCTGACTTGCATGATTTCAAATCAGAAAATCGAACAAGCATGTTAATCTAACTCTCATGTTGGTCAAAATGGTTTTAGTAGAAAACCAAAACAAAAAATGGTCAAAATAATGAACTATGGGCACAGTTGAGTCAGGCTTCCTGTCTTTCCCCCATTTTCAACATACTCGCCAAGAAGGGCAATCTACCTGCCAGAAGAGGGCACAACTGAAGCCAACAAAAGGGCTGAAAGCTCTCTCACCCTCCAAGCACGCGAGGTCAAGTCAAATGCGAAGCACAAACCGGAATGGATCAAGATCTTTCACTTCCTCATCTGGACAGATCTAACCACGTCCAAACTCCCAGCAGGGCATCATCAACCAATGTTAGCTGCAGATTTGCTACACACCCAGTTGTAGCACAACCCCTCTGTGGAGAAACTCACTGTTGTGAACAAAAATCTAGCAGGATGCTAGGGCAAGAGCTCCAACTTCATATCTATCCATCAACCACCCAGGGGAGATGAAAAATGAGGGATTGAAGAATAGAGAGGTGTGCGTTGAGAGAAAAAGCGAGAAAAGGGTTTTGAGAGAAAAACCGAGCTTGAGGGCCGAGTGATGTGAGAGTCACAAATAAGAAAGGGTGGGAAATAATACCCAGAAAAAACTGGCTCCTTGTAAACTAAGAAGTCTCTTGTCTTTGCAACACGTCTGTGCGTCGCGTCAGTCGTTTTGTTTGTCTCAATTCTTGTTTTGAGTCGTTTCAAGTGTCTGTGTTTGTGTTTAGGTTGTTACCTTTTGTTTTCCGTTATTGAGTCTTTTTCGCTGTGTTCAGTTGTAGGCTCAATACCCGGTCGAAAACTCATTTTCTCAAATTTCAAAAATGATTTGTTGTGTGCTCAGAGTGCTGTGCCATTCTCCACATTTGTGCAAAAAGGAATTTGTTCTTTCATAAAACCGCAGGATTCAACCCAGGTCATGTGAGAACAGTAAAACCTGGACCTATCTGAAGCAATATGGGTTCCAGACTACAAAGCAAAAGAAAAGAGGGAAAATTGAAGCATCTGAGTGTGTTTCACCTTCAGCAAATTCCGTGATTGTACTCCGGATGTACCTCTTCAGGCCTTGTCAATGCTACCGAAGTATGAGTGCGCCTCTACCTCAAGTGTAGGCCTGCTTCAAGTCAGAACGACAATTAAAGCAGCAGCAGATGTTATCTCTTGCCAATATGAACAGGGTGTACCCTTTTCGAGCTGAGTGTGTTGCAAAACCCTCTGAGAGGTAAATCGGAAACACCAGAGTACATATTTGATGCTCCTCTATTGCATAGAATATGAACTTTCATATACACTGTTGTTGCATGTGTGCCGCGCATCGTTATGATTCATGCATAGAAAATGCTTGCTTTCGATTCCGCATAGAATATGCTTTGCTTGTTTCATGCATAGAAGGTGCATTTTATCGCACTTTCTTGTGCATTTTATCTCACTCGCACTGTCTTGTGCACTTACACTTTGTATCTCACTTGCACTGTCTTGTGCATCTTGTGGTTGTATCTCACTCGCGCTGTTTAGCGTATCGCACTATCTTGTACATTTCAAATCAATCGCGCTGTCTAGCGTATCTCACTGTTTAGTGCATTTCAAAATCACTCGCGCTGTTTAGCGTATCGCACTGTTTTGTGCATTACATTACATTTCGTTCGCGCTATTTTGCGCATCGCACTGTCTTGTGCATTTTTGCATTCCCAATCACTCGCGCTATCTTGCGCACCCCATTTGCACTTGTTAGTGCATTGCATTTTAATCATGCCTTTTTTCGTATCGCACTGTTTTGTGCATCACATCATCGCACTATCTTGTGCATTCGCGTTGTTTAACGCATCGCGCTGTTTAGCGCATCGCGGCAGAATTTTGTGCATCACATCATCGCGCTATGTTGCGCACCTCCATTCGCACTATCTTGTGCATTCGCACTATCTTGTGCACTCGCGTTGTTTAACGCATCGCGCTGTTTAGCGCACCGCACTTTCTTGTGCATTTGCACTATCTTGTGCACTCGCGTTGTTTAACGCATCGCGCTGTTTAGCGCACCGCACTTTCTTGTGCATTTGCACTATCTTGTGCACTCGCGTTGTTTAACGCATCGCGCTGTTTAGCGCACCGCACTTTCTTGTGCATTTGCACTATCTTGTGCACTCGCGTTGTTTAACGCATCGCGCTGTTTAGCGCATCGCACTGTCTTGTGCACTCGCGTTGTTTAACGCATCGCGCTGTTTAGCGCATCGCACTGTCTTGTGCACTCGCGTTGTCTAACGCATCGCGCTGTTTAGCGCATCGCACTATTTTGTGCATTGTATCATTCGCGCTATTTTGCGCACTTTACCTGGTTGCATTTTGCATGCATTCATTGTTCGCGTTATTTTGCGCATCGCTATCTTGCGCAACTTATCTGTATCGCACTGTTTTGTGCATTCACCCTGCTTATGCTATTCTTTACACCTTTAGCATCGCACTATTTTGTGCATCTATTTAGCACTGTTTGTGCATTCACTCTGCATCACGCTATCTTGCGCACCTCCATCGCACTGTCATGTGCATTACATTTCATCGCGCTATTTTGCGCATCTCATTGCATTTCGCATTACTTCTCACTCGCACTATCTTGTGCATTCCATTACACTCGCGCTGTTCAGCGTATCGCACTGTTCTATGCAATTTACTTTCGCGCTTTCTTGCGCACCTTACCTGTACTTGTCAGTATATTACATTGTTTTGCATACAAACCGGCTTCGCGTAGCGTATAAGTCCAATTATCAAAATCTTCCCGCATATCATTTGCATTTTGCCCCTGCCTACGGGCATGCCTCCGGGCACATTTTTGTCTATCTTGTCTGCTTTGTCTAAGTCTTCGGCCTTGTCAAAAATGGGTCGTCTCTGGGCTTTGACATTCACTCCCGTCATTGTTATGACTTCCGAGTTCTGTCAAAGAGGGGCAACTGTAGACACCCCATTTTTGACCGACCTTAAGACTCAGACGTCACCGATTGAGCGCTCGGTGATGTTGCATATTGTGCTCGTTCAGAGGTCTCAGAGTCGCCCGTGCGCCCTGCCTCCGGACTTCCGAACCCTTTTCTGCGCCTTGCCTCGGTTTGCGAACCAGACTCGGTTTTCTCTGTTTTCTTTCCTGCGGGGAGGGAGAGGTCCAGCAGATCATCTCTCGGTGGCCGTGGGCTACTTTTCGTGGCCGTAGGCCATTTTGCCCATTTCGGAGCCCGGTTCCCGGTTTTCGGAGCCGTCAGGCCGTATGCCTCGGTTCGGGACCACCCAACCATCTCCGATTCCTCCGATTTTTGGCAGGTACCTCTGTTTTATCTTAACGAGGGACACTGGGGTCTTAGATGCCCACTTCGTGGCTGAACGCCACTTTCGGTGCTTACAGCCTATTTTCGGGACCCCGAACCGCGCGGTTTGGTCCCCGAGTATTCGTTTTGCATCGGTTTTTGTTCATTCTTGGCAGGTACCTCTGTTTCATCATAACGAGGGACACTGTGGTCCGAGAGACCAACTTCGTGGTCGGACACCACTTCCAGTGCCTGACAGCCCACTTTCGGGGCCCCGAACTGCGTGTTTCGGCTCCCGAACCCTCATCTTGCATTTTTGGGCCCCGACCCAAACTTGAGATAGTCATATTTTGAGGTCCTTTTCATTTTTGATTAAGGACCTTTTACTGTTTGACATCTCCATCTGTCACTTGTCTCTTTACCTCTTTTTAGGCCTGTTTTGCACGGTATTTTAGGCGTACTTGTGGGCTGTGTTGGACTTAGTCGTAAACTACAATGTGTCTTATTTTGAGCCCCTCTTCAATTTTGTTGAAGGGCTCTCGGCCATTTGAGACCCGCAGCTATCACTTATCCCTTTAACCACCTTTTGGCCCTTTTTGGTGCACCCTTTGCTCAAGGCTTCTTGAGGAAGCCTTGACCCCTTGTCTTGGCTTCCTCAAGAAGCCTACCAGCTGTCCAAGCTTCTTTGATAAGCCAAGACCCTCTTGCACCTCTTGAACCTCCCTCTTTTGCTTAGCCATTAAGTCTTCTTTGCCTATATAAGCACCATTCCTTCTCCTTTGTCTAAGGTTGGAGGTTTTGAACAAAAAACCAGAGGACATATACATACATTCTGATATATACATATATCCCTCCATCTCTCTCTATATCTATCCCATCCAAGCCTCCAAACACCCTTGTTCTTGGGCCATTTCTTCATCAACTCATAGCACAAAGCATCCTTACTCCATTGCAGCGACTTGGGGCTGTTCTTCAGAGCTTAGGAGCACCCAAACTTGGTCCAAGAGGTGCTGGTTTGCTGGTCTTCAAGGGTAAGCCATCTTCTTCCATTTTCTAGCATTTTCTTGCTTCACATTTAAGCCTTGCTTGCAAGCACTTGTGGGTTCCGACCCAAACTGCAAATCATCATATTTTGGGGTCCTCTTCATGTTTGATTGAGGACCTCTTGCTGTTTGAGGACAGTAGCTAGCACTTCCCTCATTATCCCTCTTTATGCCATAATCTTGCATAGTATGTTTGGCTTGTGTATAATCTGTTTTTGAGCATGTAATAAACTGTAAGTAGGCTTATTTTGAGCCCTTCTTCAACCTTGAAGAAGGGCTCAACCATGTTTGGTAATTCTATCATGCACTTGTTTCATAATCTCTTCTATTTACCGTTATTTTGCATGCTTTGTTAGCCCATCTTGCTTCTGTTTTTGTGGCTGGTCATGAACTGAAAATGTGCTTGTTTTTCCATGTATAAGATCTGTTTTTGGTTGTTTAGGCCATCCATGACATGCCTTATATAGTCACTTTGCATTTTGGCTTGCTAGCCTTGGGGTGTGTGAGTCTCTAGCATGTTTAGCTTGCCTTGATCTCATGATTTGGCATCATTTTAGATCACATTTCAGTCCCTAAATCATGCTCACATGTTTGTGCTTGTCATCTCTTTCATGTTTCAAAGGTGTGTCCTTTTATGCCTAAGAATAGGCCTTGTGTATGCTTCCATGATTAATGCATTTTGGGGTGCCATGTGAGGGGATTTGGTGTCATTTTGCATACTAAAAATCTGTTTTTTGGTTGTTAGATTCATGCCATGAGTGGTTGTGTAAGTGGTAGCAAGATGCTCTTTTTGGTGCCTTAGGTTTAGGCCCATGAACTTGCATGTTTGTATAGCATTTGGCCCATGTTTTGAGGCATGTTTTGCCACTGTTTTGGGCTGGTTTGAGGGCTGCCCTCTATGGTTTGAGTCCACCATTGCATGCTTAGATCATGGGTGTTGCATGTTTGATTGATGAAGCCTTGAGTACATGCTAGTTATATGCTTGATTGGCCCATGTTTGCATGCCACTTATACCTTGCATGCTCTAGCATTTTGCATGCCTATTGTGATAGTTGCATGACACTTGGTAGGCCTTGCATCTTAGTCCCATTGTTGCATCATTTGAGCTATGTTGCATATGTGCATTCCATGGCTTGGCTTGGGGATTGTCAAGCCAAGCATAGGATTGAGAGGAGTTCACACTTCAAGTGGTGCAACTCGTCTCAATTCTTGGTCACCAAGACCTTCGACTAACATATGATAAGGCCTTGGATTTCATTTGTTTGTTTGCATGCATTACCATCAAATTTGCAATCTTGGTTCCTTAGGCCATCATGCATCAAACGCATAATTGATGGCCCAAGAACCAAGGGCCATGTCTCCTTGAGTCCCCAAACATGGTAGGAGGCATTGGCCATGCTTACATATGCTTAAAAATCCATGCCATGTACTGCTGTCTGCTGTTGCTGTCAAAACTGTCTCCTGCAGGAATTTAGTGCCGACCGGCACTATTTAGTGCCGACCGGCATTTTGTTATTGGCCGGTGGACTCCATAGCAGCCGGTAGCCTCTGTCAGCAGCCGATGGAAACTTTCCCCAGCCGATGGTGTTCTGCAAGGCCCAAGAAAGGTGTCCTGGGACTTTGGGAATTTTTGGAAAGGCAGGGCAGTAAGAACAGAGACAGCAGTGGTGCGGTGTGGGCTTTTCGGGCAAGTCGGATCGAGCATGCATCATTCGCGCATCCCGAGGCAGGGCTGAGGCCCCTTTTCCTTTATTCATTTGGTTTAATTTGGTAGCTAGAATTCTGTAATAATTTATTTATTCGTTTATTTTTCTTGGACTGTAATATTTATTTGGTCTCTCCGAGTGAGAGCAAATTTGTAATAAGTGTGTGTGAGTGGGTGTATGTCTTCCAACCCCTATTTCTTTCTTCCCTTTTATTTACCTGCTTATGATGGTAGATTAGGGCATATTTAAAATTAGCATACCTTATGCAATGCATGCGTGCATCCATGCATTTGTTTACATGCATCGGGCTCGGTACATCATACAAACTGCATCGTACTTTCAATTCCAAATTGAATACGTGTTATTTGTAGCATTCCATATGCCATGTTTAGGATAACCGAGCCTGTCTAGATTACACCGTTGCCTGTGTTGCATTAGCCACTTAACATGAACTAGGACACGCATGTTTGCTAACTAGTTTATTGTTTTGGCACGGAGTACTATGTAAGTATTTAAATGCTTTAGCATATCGCATGCGTGTGAATGTTAACAAGACAGTATGATTGCCATGCGGCTAAATGCTTATGTGTTATAACTGCTTGAATGCCTGTGGGTGAAGGTTGGATTACCTAAGTTGGAACAACTCGTTGAAATCCGTATTTTAGCCTACTTGCGAGTAGCAAAAACCAACACGTTTTTCGAGACAAAACGGATATGCAATGATTATTTCCGAATTAGGCAATCTAGTCTATACTTTTGTGCTGTGCGCATAACATAGTAATTCTAAGCTAATAATCGGAATAAGAACGCATAAAGTTTTCAAAATTGGATATCACGGTTAGTAGAGGCCGGTCTTCGGATCGGGCGAAAGGGGGTGCTCATAGCTGACCTTCCCCGATCGTACCTAAGCTCCCGAGCCAAGATCACTTTGGTGATGACGGACACGTGGCCTTCGGCACCGAGTCAGGGTTTCCTAAATTCCCCCGTTAAAAAAATATTTAGGTGGCGACTCTGTAATCTGGCAAAGCAGTCCATGTTTGGCACTACTTTTTTCAAAAATCTGTTTTTCTTCAAAACGATTTGCCAGAGTTGGACTCTTTGGTTCAGATTTAGAACCGCGACACAAAAGGGAGTCCGAACTGTAGCCGAGGTCCCCCGCGGACGTGCTACACCCACTCGCATATTGTACTCGCATCTGCTTTTCATATTTGGACTGATGTATTGAACTCTTCACTTTCAGATGCCTCCTGTATACGCACCGCCGCGGGCCGAGCCACCCGGGCCTTCTCAGAGTGGTCGAGGTGCTGGGCCATCTGGGCCCTTTTCGAGGAGCTGGGCCATCCAAGCCTTCTCAGGGAGCAGGGCCATCCAGGCCTTTCCGAGGAGCTCGAGGAGCGGGGTCGTCTCGCAGACGTAGGGCACACGTTATAGAGGCAGAGCCTGATGAGGAGGAGGAGGTCGCAGATCGTGAGTCAGAGACATCTGCTGAGGAGGGGGGCTCCGGCCTTGGTTCCCGGAGTGGAGGCGAGGCTGAGGGGGATCCGGAGGATGACAGCTCCCACTCGGATGGTGATGATGGTGCAGAGGTTGTCCCGCAGAAGAGGATGAGGGGGCCTCCTCATTCCCGCTCCCGAGGATATTGATGTTATTTCCTGCTTTATTTTACTTTTTGCTAGTAGTTTGTAGCACTTTGCATATTGTTAGGCAGTTTTATTTTCTGTAAAACTTGTACCTTTACTTTGTTGTAAAACATGATGGAATGAAACAGCTTTTGAAAAGGTGTTGTATTTGAAACTCTTAGCATCGCATCGCATCATTTTGCACAAAAATGGAATTGAATGGGAATGTGCCTCGTGTATTTACCGGGTCAGGTAATGAACCGACGCAACAAATCAAACAACTCGACTCACTAAGAAATAACAGAATCTTAGCAGTTTATTTACAACTCGATAAGCAAAATACAACAATGTTACGACTCGATAAACAAGACATAACAAAATTTCATAAACAAAAGGTAATAACTCAAAACACAAAATGCGACAGCTCGACAAAACTTACAACTCGATAAACAAAGCAACAACTCGATAAGCAAAATACAACGAAGCGTACTTCGGACGGTCTGGGCAATCTGGATGATGGAACGCATCCGAAACTGAGAGAAATGGAGGCCTTCGACATCCTTGATGCACAGCAATGCCTCAAACTTCCTTCCGGAGGGCAAAACAGGGCCAATGCATGGCCGACCACATTTTGCATCTGGGGACTGAAGGGTGGCCGGCCGGCCAGTTTTTGAAACAAAGATGGTCGGCCTGCTAGAATAGATGGCCGGCCGGCCACCTTTCCTGCAACTCTCAGAATTTTGACACTTGTCCTCGAATAGTGTTTTACCCCCCCTATAAAGCTCCAACTTTGGAACTCTTTCATTTCATCACTGCTTTGCACAAAAATGGAGGCATTTCTCGTAGAAAATCTCACATCTTGGATCTCTTCTTTAGATGGCTCGGAAAAGTTGAATTTTCGGGGTTTCGGCTTGAATGCACTATTCACGCTGGGCCGGACTTCACTGCATCTTCCTTTCCTCTATGCCGCGGTGAGATTTTGGAACCCAGTGACGCACGTCTTCAGCTTCGGAGGGCAAGAGGTATGTCCCACTTTTGAAGATTTTCAAGTTTTGATAGAGTCCGAGCGAGGTGAGGAAATCTTGCCCCAACTCAATTTTGGCTATGCCCAAACCCTAGGGCGGATGTGCGGACTCAACGCACATGATGCTCGATCCCTGATTTGTAACGGAACGTTGGATATCCCGAGCCTTATTTACCGGTTCTCCGATGCTGGCGACCGCAGCGACCATCATTGGCAAGGCTTCCGGCGACACGCCCTCTGTTTATGCATGTTATCTCATTTTCTGTTTGTCTCGAGCTTTGGAGGATCCAGCGTCCGTCTGATTGAAGTGGCCCAAGGCTTGAAAGAAGGAAGGAGTTGCATTGCCATGACATTGGCCGAAACATTGATGGGCTTGGATGCTTTTGTTGCCAGGAGACGACTAGATTTGCAGGGAGTCCACTACTGTTGCAGGTAATGTTTCCCACCCGAGCTCACATATGTATTTGCTCACATCACTCGGCCCTCAGGCTCGGTTTTTTTCTTTTTTTCTCACAAAACCCTCATCTTACTTTTCTCTCATCGCACATCTCTCTATTCTTTATTCTCTCGTTTTTTATCCCTTCCCAGATATGGTTGATGGATAAATTGCAAGTTGTGGACTCTTGCCCTGCTTACTCAGCCCGCAGCTATTTCTTTTGACAACACCTAGTCGACGCCCTTGACGAGGGATGGTGGTTTCAATGGATGTGCAATTTGTCGGCAGATCGCATTGCGTGGCGCTGCCCTTGGCTCAATCTCCCGGCAATGAGCTACAGCATGTCTCGGCAGGTCGGGATTCGATTGATCGGCTTGACTCACTGCATATTCTATTTCCCATTCCGTATTCTACGCCAGTTTGGCCATGATCAGACTTGCCCACCAGAGGGGATAGAGTATCCGGCTACATTCCCGGTTCGAGGCGCACAGCTGGCTCGGCAGGCCGCAGCGTGGGGAATTAGAGAACTTCTGGCCCCTGCTCCCACTTTTAGTTGCACTTTGTCTGACGAGTGTTGGGATTGGCTCAACGAAGAAGCACAGGTTGGGCCTAGGTTGGCATCAGAGGCTTCAACTAGCTCTGGCAGGGGGCGCAGGGACACCTGACTTGACTATGCCCCGGATTTATTGCTTTACTAGTACTTTCAAGTTTTCATTATGAGTGTAATAAAAAGCAACTTCAATTGTATGCAAGAACAGGAGAACTCTGTTTTGAAATCAATGAAATTGAAGGTTGTAGTACTGAAAATTCTCCGCTTTGGTCCAAAAATGGTCTTAGTTGTAAAAAGATTAATTTTGAGCAAAGTCAACTTTTATTAAAACTTTTCAAAACTATTTTCGATATGGATCAGAACTGGACACGCCTGAGATCTGTCACTGAGATGCACAACCCCGGATTCTAGCAACTGGAAAGTTGCCCCTAGTCTGAATAGTACCGCGGCACTGCGTGGTAACGGAAAGTTGCCCCTAGTCTGAATAGCACTGTACCGGAGATCACGGCGAATGCTGATGGAAAAAGATGACTGAGATGATCAAATGGACAATGTTGATCGGGGAAAAGTTTATGGCTGAACTTCAAGATGAAGTTGCCTACGTATCCCAAAGATGGGAATCAAGCCTTACGTAGTTCAGGCTTAGGTTCGCTCGAGTATTTTTACTCTCCTTTTGTGCTCTAACTTTTGCCAAGGCCGTCCTTTGCGGGTTTTCAACCTTGCGAGCTCAGTTTTTATATTTTCTAATTTTTTGTGCTCTGAATTTTGCCTAGGTCGCCCTTTCAGGTTTTCGGCCTAGCGAGCCTCTCAGGGGTAGTATTTCTTCAACTTGTCCATGTTGATCGGTTGTGAGAACTCCAAGCCATCTAGATCCATCAGAACCACAGCTCCACCAGACCAGATTGACTTGATGATGTAGGGGCCAGTCCAATTGGGTCTGAACTTGCCCCTTGGGTCGTAGATGGGGGCTCGGTTGTCTTTGAGTACCAAATCTCCTTCTTTTAAATTCCTGGACTTAACCTTCTTGTTGAAAGCCCGGGCAATTCTGCGTTGATAGCCTTGAATGTGGTACAGTGCTTTCAGCCTTCTTTCATCGAAAAGCATGAGTTCCTCAAATCTGCTCTGCTGCCAGTCTGCCTCGACTATTTGACACTCGGCCAATACTCGTAATGACGGAACCTCGATCTCAATAGGTAGAACGGCCTCCATCCCATAAACCAAAGAATACGGAGTCGCCCCAGTAGAAGTTCTGATTGAAGTCCGGTAGCCCCACAGAGCAAACGGCAGCTTATCTGGCCAGTCCCGATAGGTTTCCACCATCTTCTGTAGTATGCGCTTGATATTCTTGTTAGCGGCCTCAACTGCTCCATTGGTCTGCGGCCGATAAGTAGACGACTTATGAAAAGCCAAATTGTATTTCTCCAACAAATCAATCACCTCCTTCTTGAAGTGGGAACCATTGTCTGAAATTATTTCGTTTAGGACCCCGTAGCGACAGATGATGTTGTTTCTGATGAATTTTGCGACGTGCGAAGCCTTCAACACCGCATAAGATTGGGCCTCAACCCACTTTGTAAAATAATCTATAGCTACCAAGATGAACTCATGCCCATTCGACCCCTTCGGCGTAACTGCTCCGATTACATCAATTCCCCAGATTGAAAATGGCCATGGCGAAGTCATGTTGTACAGCTTTGACGGCGGAATGTTCATGCGATTTGCATGAATTTGACACTTGTGACATTGCCGGATGAAACTAATACAATCCTCCTCCATGGTGGACCAGTAATAACCCTGTCTGAGAATCTTCCGTGCCAACATTACCCCATTCATGTGTGCACCACATTCTCCTCCGTGGATGGTTTCCATCAGACGCTTTGACTCTTCGGCATCAACACACAGTTTATGCATTCCCAGATGACCCCTTTTATACAGTTTACCCCCGCAGATGATGAACTGAACTGCCATTCTCCTGATTGCCCTTTTGTCTTTGGCATTTACCCCTGGCGGGTATGTTTCTTTCTCCAAGAAATTCCAGATGTCGTAATACCAGGGGTGTTCGTCCTGAACTTCATCTATGGCTGCAATCGACTCATAGGCAGGTGCAAATTTCTGGTCAATGATGACTGGACGCATTCGGACTCCACACGGGATGTCTATCATAGAAGATAGAGTTGCTAAAGAATCTGCGAACCTGTTGTTCTCTCTTAGTAGATGAGTAAAACTTAGCTTCTCAAACCGAGGAATCAGCAAATCTAAGGTCTGGTGATACATCATCATCTTTTCCTCTTTACTTTCCAGTCTCCTTTAGCTCTTGAAGACACAACAAGGTTCGAGTCCCCAATGACGTCCAACCGTCTTGCCCCTAGTTCCAGGGCTGCTTCTAGACCAGCGATACGCCTCGTATTCTGCTTCGTTGTTCGAGACTTTGAATCGGAGTTTGAAGGCTAGAGGGATACGGGAATTGTCGGGTGCTATCAGCAACACTCCTATCCCATACCCATGTTGATTTGACGCTCCGTCAAAGTACATCGTCCAAGTTTCATCGTCGATATGCAGAATTGATTCATCCGGGAACAGGTACTCAACTGCTTCATCCCCCTCAACCGGGTGGTCGGCAAGGAACTCTGCCACTGCTCTTCCTTTCACTGACTTGCGTGTCACGTACGTGAGATCAAATTCGGAGAGCAACAGCAACCAACGAGCTAGCCTACCCGTAAGCGCTGGTTTCTCGAAGAGATATTTGATGGGATCAAGTCGTGAAACCAACATTACAGAGTGAGCTAACAGGTAGTGCCGCAGCTTCCTGGTAGCCCATACCAAAGCTAAGCAAGCCTTTTCCAGCGGTGTATATCGGGTCTCATACTCCAGCATCTTCTTGCTGAGATAGTAGATGGCTCTCTCCACCTTGTCTTCTGATTCTTGTGCAAGCATGCAGCCCATTGTAGTTTCAGTCACTGACAGATACAAAATCAACGGTTTCCCTTTCTGGCGGTGACAACACGGGCGGGTTCTGTAATATTCTTTAATCTGTTCAAATGCAGCTTGACATCGGCCGTCCCATTGGAACTTCTTTCCTTTCTTAGGAGACCAAAAAGTGGTTCACAAGTCAAGGTTAATTTTGAGATAAACCGTCTTATGAATTGCACTTTACCCAGAAAGCCTCGCACCTCCTTTTCAGTCCTTGGTGGTGGCATTTCTAAGATGGCCTTGATTTTGGAAGGGTCGACCTCGATGCCTTTGTGTAATCAGAAACCCCAGCATTTTTCCCGCTGTAACACCAATGTACATTTCTGAGGGTTTAGCCGCAACCGGAATTCCCTGATCCTTTGGAAAAACTTATGCAAGGCGGTGTAGTGGCCCTCTCTTTCCTTGGACTTGACAATCATGTCGTCCACATACACCTCAACCTCTTTGTGGATCATATCATGTAGTATTGTGGTCGCGGCCCGTTGATAAGTAGCTCCAGCGTTCTTCAACCCAAACGGCATTACCCTAGCAGTGTCCCCCACGGGGTGGTGAATGCAGTCTTTTCCCGGTCTTCTGGTGCCATCACTATCTGGTTGTATCCTGAGAAGCCATCCATGAATGAGAGCAATGCATGCCCTGCTGTGAAGTCTACCAACTCATCGATGTGCGGTAAGGGAAAGTCGTCCTTCGGACTAGCTCTGTTCAAATCCCTGAAGTCTACACACACCCGGATCCTGCCATCTTTCTTCGGCACCGGAACAATGTTGGCCAACCAAGTCGGTATTCAGATACCAGCAGGAAGCCTGCGTCGATTTGCTTGGTGACCTCTTCCTTAATCTTAGAGCCCAATCCGGGCGGATCCTTCTGAGTTTCTGCTTGACAGGTCGGGCCTCGGGGTCAAGGGGGATCCGATGCTGTACAATCTCAGGATCGATTCCAGGCATGTCTTCGTAGGACCACGCGAAAACATCTTTGAAATCTTTTAATAAAGCGACTAAGCGCTCGCGTTCCTCCGAAGACAACGTGGACCCGATCTGGACCAGCCGCGGGTCCTCCTCAGTACCAATGTTCACGGTAATTTCATCCATTAATGGTTTAACAAATCTCTCTTGCTCTTGCTCAATTAAACGTTGTAAAACCGGAGGAACTTCGTCCTCGTCGTTTTCATCAAAGTTTTGAAAGTCTGAATTAATGCAATAAATCAAGGGCACAGAGAAATACTCGGAAACCACATTCACCTCATTCTCATTAAGTTCATCCAAATCGTCCATTCTTTACAACAGACTCAAAAGAAAAGGAAAAAGACGACCTAGACAGGACTGTGGCATCCGGGTTAACATCCCCAGGAGTACCAGACTCAGACTCAGTCGAGCTGGAACCTGATTCCGACTCACAGACTCGGTGGAATCAGATTCCGGCTCACTACCTGACCCGGTGCTGCTGGACAAAAATCCCTCCTCGTATTGCCAAGTGAGAGAGGGTGCGATTGATGCATCCAAGATAGCTGCTGGTTGGCTCGCAGCCGTTTCATCCCCAATCATGGAAACCACGAAGTTATCCCCCAAGCACTCTTGGTCGATCGGAGGATCAGAGAGGAGACATGCCAGTGCTACCCCCATTTCAAATTCTGTGCCCTCAGGATCCCCTGCTTTACACTGCTCAGCCTCAGCTGGTGGGTCTGTCTGCTCTGTGGCAACGTCATCCCCGGATAGTTGCAGGTCAAAGAAGATCTCGAAGCCTGGGACGCGCTTCTTCTCCGCGTTTATCCACGGCTCTGGGAAGCCGCAAAATGGAAAATCCTCCCCCTCCCGGACGAAGCGTCCGTTCAGGGTACCCTGAATGGGCCTGTGTATTAGTCAAAAGGCTTCCCAGCCTGCTTCGCTCTGGCTCTGCCGGCCATTTCCTTTCCTTTCCTCACCCAGTCCTCTTTGGTGGGCAGATAACCCAGTCCAAAGGTATGCGGGTTGTGTGGCACTTCGGCCAACGCAGCGACTCCTTTCCTGCCGCTCCTTCCTAATCCCATCCCGGGAATATGTTGTAGCTTGTTCATGAGGTAGACGGATTGAGCACTACGTACACACCTTCATTCACAGCCATAATATTCTGTACTACCCGGGCCTCAGCCAAAGTGAATCCTGATAAGAATACATCTTCTGTGCCATGCTCATTTCCAGGACCGGCGTAGATACCTCCGGAGGCGGATGGATTGATGAGTTCCCGAACACAGTGGCTACTCCCTTTCCATAGGGGTATTTCACCATCTGATGTAGAGTGGAAGAGACTGCCTTTACTTGGTGCAGCCACGGCCGCCCCAAGAGTAAGTTGAAGGTTGCGGGAACGTCCAAGACATGAAATTCGATGTCGTGTTGTCCTGGACCAACCTTGGTTTGAATCTTGACAATCCCCATCACTTCCTCGTATTATCGTAAGCTTTGATCACCTGAGTTGGTGTGAAGTCCGCGGGCTTCAACCCAACTGCATATGCTGTTCTGACTGGGCAGACATTGATGGCGGACCCGGTATCAACAAGTACCACCGGTATCCATTTATCTCTACATCCACGGAACGTAGAGGGTTTGTTATGGTTTGTGCCCTCAGGCGGTAATTCCTTGTCTGAAAAGGTTAATGCCGGGGAACCTCCTCCCGGAAAAACCAGCCCAACCAGCTGCTCTGGTGTAGTGTCTATGAGTTTGGCCTTGTCCATGGCAGATAGGACGGCCTGTCTGTGCACCCTCGATGCCATAAGCAGTCCCCAGATGGAGATATCTGCTTGTATCTTCTTCAATTGCTTGAGCACAGCTTCTTCTTCAATCTGTTTCTCTCTCTGTTTCTCAGCTTCTTTGTCTTTCCCAGATGCCTCAGGTTGGTCCAAGTGTTGGGGCTTGAAATACCGCCCACTTCTGGTCATATGAGCGATCTCGTCAATATACCAGGTATCATCTGGTTGGTTACCTCCCCAGTCTTCATCTGTGTGGGCAAGACATAAGTCATCGTCTTCCCACCACATTCCGTCGGCAGCCGACAGACATCTGTCCGGCTCCGGTATGATCGTACTCGCAGCACCTTCAGTCTTTATGCCCGCAGCATTTTCTGTTCCTGTGCACACAGCACTTTCGACCCCCACATGGGCCTTAGCTTTCTGATTCTCTCGGAATCGTCAAACTTTGTTGTTCCAACTGCGTCAGTACAGCTGGTTGTTCAATATTCCCTGTATTTACAATCCCCAAATTCTGAGCGAAATTCTTAACGCCGGCGCTCTCCGGCGGTGGATTCTGACCCTCGGCCCTTCCGGCCATCATTGATACTCTCGCCCCTGCCGGGCCCTGTTCTGATTGAAATTCCAACGTCTGGCTGATCATCTAACCACCGACTTCTGCCGACTCCTCATAGTCGAACCAGTTGATTGCAGCATCCCTGATTCTTGGTCGTTGAAGAACTGGAAGTTGGCAAAGTCCCCTTCCACTGTTGTCAGATCATCTGCCTCTTGTTCAAGTCTGTCCCCCCGAATCATGCACAGCTCAGCTTTTTCTGGCAGCCCCACACTCAGCTCAGACTGGCCCACTGATAAGATGTACTCGCTTGGATCATAGGCTCCTCCAGCATAATTCCCGGGCTGTTCCATCCCAGACTCAACAATTCTACTCTCCTCTGAAACCTGCCCCGTTCCATCTTCGGTGGTCACCACCACTGGCTTAGATTGGGTTGTGAAGGCGTCCAACATGCACAAGTCAGTGCATACAGGAAGGATCACCTCCGGCTTAGGTAGGTGGGATGGGGTGATATAGATACTAGGATCGTAAGACACGACCCCAGTTTGGATGAAGTTGATTCTGTTGGGAGGAGGGGCTTGGTTGTGTGGTGGGAGGGGATTTGTTGTGACGTTGGGTTTTTCGGGAGGCGCGATCACCTGCTTGTCAATAAGATCCTGGATCTCACGTTGGGTTTTTCGGGAGGCGCGACCACCTGTTTTAACTTGTAATATTACATTTATTTTATTTTATTTGTATTACCACATCATCAGAGTTGACATTAGACTCTAATGCTTTTTATCATTACTCTTTTACCAGATCGATCATCACACCCATGTCCTTCCCTTTGTCTTCTGCACTCACTTCTTATCACCTTCCCCATATGTAACTAGCTAGCTCTCACAGCACAATTCAATGATTCATGCTTTTGTTTACCACCATCAGCACCATCACTTTCTATTTGTTGGGTTTGGTTATGGTGTGCAACTTACACCTTACACCTTACACCTTACACTTACATTACACCTTATACTTACACTTTTGTGAAAAATTAACCTTACACTTACACATTTTTTGAGGTTGCACACCATATGCAACCCACTTACACCTTACACCTTACACTTACACCCTATACTTATACTTACACCTTACACTTACACTTTTTGTATAAGTGAACAGCAATTGCACACTTAAGAAAAGTCCCTATTTGTTTTTGTTACTTTCATTTATGTATCTTTGTCTTCTGCACTCACTTCTTATCACCTTCCCCATATGTAGCTAGCTGGCTCTCACAGCACAATTCAATGATTCATGCTTTTGTTTACCTTCATCAGCACTATCACTTTCCATTTGTTTTGTTACTTCATTTATGTATCTATCTCATGTGGCTTTAAAACTTTCCAATGTTTTAAATAAAGCACTATCTATCTCATGTGGGCCAACTTCCTTGGTGCGCCATGCATCACGATTTAGCATACTCTCAACAATGGATAAGCGCAAGAAAATTACCATTCATGGTAATTTCATAAACTTAAAACACATTTATAAAAAAATTATGATTTTTATTTGTTAATATTTTTAAATTTTACCACTTATTTGTAATAATTTTTCAAAACATGCACTGGAATTAATTTTACTATAAATTTAGTTTATTCAAGTGTGATGGACTTTATTTGAACCGTATTTGAATGATAAATTTAGATATAAATTTAAAAAAATATATAATGAAGTATATATTTTTTTTTCTTTTCAAATTTATAATTCGAATACGCCGTTAGAGTATTGAATTATTGAAATACTGGATTGTTTCATATGGATTCATGATTAACAATCACCCACAAAAAATTAAAGTTTTAGAGACCAAAATTTAAGGAAAATTATTTTTTAAGGATTAAATAATTTTGTTACAAAAAGTTCCATTATTATATTTTTAGCAACAAAAATTAGATATTAGTGATGAATTATTATCCTTTGGGACCAATTTTTGTGTCTCAAAAAATAAATCATTTAGAGACCAAATTGTTTTGTCCCTAAAGTCTATTTATTAGTAACATTTTTAAAATTTTGTTGCTAAAGTCTTATTTTTAACTTTTCGGGACGACTTTCTAGTAACTATTCTCATGACGATGAAATTGGTCCCTAAATGTCTTTTGCAACAACATTTTCACTTTTAGAGACCAAAATTTAGTTTCTAAAACTCTTATAAATTGTATAATGAGTCTTATTTTAATGATATGATTCGTTGTTATTTAAAACTTTGCATTTAGATCATTTATAAAAAGTTTAGATTAGTTTGATGATGTACCCAATGATTTCGTTGTATTTCTTTAGTTAAATTACACACCTCTCTTGATAATTGCACAAAATTACACCTAGCCCTATTAGTTTGACAAAATAGGAGTATTCCAAACTAGAACGGGCTATTTGGGTCTGTGAGACTCACCATGGGTTCTATTTTGATGAGTCGAATTGTTTATTTTATCGGACACTTTGTATATTTTATCTATAAAAAAAAATTAAATTAATCCGATAACTACAATGTAGACGTCCCCGAACGCATCCCGGGCGAAAGGAGTGCGAGTCCCTCCCCCCCGTTCTGGTTCGATATTGGGTCACTACAGTTCGAAGGACTCAAATGTCATGATTCCAATCTTGAACCAAAGAGTCCAAATCCGGCAAATCGTTTTTGAAAAGATTTTTTTGAAAGAAGTGCCAAACATGGACTGTTTCGCCAGATACACAGTCGCCACCTAAATGTTTTTTTTAATGGGAAATTTAGGAAACTCTGACTCGGTGCCAAAGCCACGTGTCGTCATCACAAAGTTGCCTCGGCTCGGGAACTTGGGTACGATTGGGGAAGGTCACTTCGTGAGCAACCCCGCTCGCCCGGTCAAAGACTGACCTCTACTAACCATGATATCTGTTTTTGAAAATTGTGCTCTTATTCTGGTTATTAGCCTAGGTTACTATGTGATGCGCACAGCATACAAGTATAGACTGATCACCTGATTTGGAACAAAACATTTCATGTTTTTTGTTTGAAAATGGTTTGATGGTGCTACCCGCAGGTAGGCTAAGACGTGGATTTGCCACCCTCGGGTGGGCTTAAGAAAACATGATTTTGCCACTATCTAGTGGGCTTAAAGCAAACACTCAATGAATTGTCCCCTCCAAGTAACTCAACCTCCACCCACAGACATTCAAGGCAGTTATATCACATAAGCATATAGCCTCATGGTAAGCATGCTATTCATGGCAACACTCACACGCATGCAAGGATGCTAAAGCATAAAACTCACCGAGTACTCCAAGCCAAACAAAGCTCATTAGAAATCATGCATGATCCTAAATATGCTGAAATGCCTAATGCAACACATGCAGAATGCAACTATAGCAGGCTTGGCTATTCTAAACATGGCATATGGAATGCTACAGCTAACATGTTTTCAATTTGGAATTGAAGTACAAATGCAGTTAGTATGATGCGCCGAGCCCGGTGCGTGCAAAACAGATGAATGATGCAAACATGCTGTCATACTGTATGCTAATTGAAATATGCCCTAATCTAACCATCATAAGCAGGTAAATAAAAAAGAAAGACGTGGGGTTGGAAGACATACATCACACTCACCACACTTATTACAATTACCCTCGCGCAGAGGGTCAAATAAATAATACAGTCCCAACACTACAACAAAAAGTGTATTTGGAGACGAAAACTAATGACGAAAATAAATTTGTCACGAAAGACGTACCTTTTAGTGAAGAAAATAATTTTTCGTCTCCAAATGTATTATTTTTAGAGAGAAAATAAAATTCGTCACCAATCTACATAGAATAATAAATAATTAGGTGACGAAATTATTTTTCATCATTATTTTTATTTTTTTTTTCGCTGAAGATTTTTTCCGCTTTTTTTTGGATGTGTGCCAAATTTGAGATTTTTGGTGAGGAAACAATTTGTCACCAATTTATAAAATTATTAATGATGAATATATTTTCGTCACCAATAATTTTTAATATTTTTATATCATTTTGAGGAGAACAGTTTCGTTGTCAATAATAATTTTGTCACCAATTTCGGAGGGAAAATTGGGCGGCAAAAGAAAACCAAAATAGGCTCTACTAATTTTTCGTTTGGCTTCTGAACATAGAATTTGTAAGCTGCAAAACCTAGTAGAAGAGAGGGGAGAGAAGGGTCGAAGAAAGACAACTTCGACTTCGAACGGGCTCTCCATTCGCGGCGCGACGATTGACTGTTCCATTCTTGAGGTATGTTCGGATTCCCCTCCCTCTCTCTCTCTCTCTCTCTCTCTCTTACAATCACTCCATTTTTTTAAATTTCCTCTTCAAAATTTCCAAACACGCCCCTGCTTTACAAACCCTTTCTCTAATTTCTGATTTGATACTCGAATTTCATTATCTCCGAATATTTGTTTGGCTCTTCATATATGTGTTTGCTATTTTTATTAGGGTTTTATAACTGTTCTTTTGGATTCACATGTCTTGATTTTGTTCTTGTTGGGTTGATTTGTGCTATTAGGGGCTTGTGAAAGCCAAATGTAAAAGGCCTTTTAATGAAATTTGTCCCTGGCAATCTTGGCTTGATTTGGGTCGTGGATTGTGATTTGGTCACCAAACATTATTTGATATAAATTGAACTTGAAGTTTTCGAGGCTGTTTAATTCTTTTTTAGTAATAAAATTTCAGAAAAATTGTCTCTTTTCTATGTGGTTTATTTTTTTCTTGTATTTTTCTTATTCCATACATTTTCGTGCATTAGTATACTTAATAAATATCTTAAATTTTGACTTGAGGGGTTGCATCCCTGAAGTTACCTGGAAGAAGAAATATAAAACTTGAAATGTCAATCCATATATATATGGGAAAATGAGTAGCATACCAGTTCAAATTGACCCAATTGCTAAGTCATATGTGACATTTTGGGTGTATAAATGCAGTGGTGAATGACAACAAAGTCATGGAACGGTTTGACAAATTGTTGGTAAAATAATAATTTTTTGATATTTCAAGGTCATTGAATCAGGCCAAAACATTCATATTCGATCTGAATTTTAGGTGAATTCTATTGGTCTCTGAACGAAAAATTTATTGTATTTGAAAACATATTAACAACTTAATTTCAAAGTTTAAATAAATCCGTTTTGAGTAACGTTTCTCTAGAATATATTCTACTAACTTTTATTTTTCACAGTTTCTGACTTTATGTAATCTTAGCTTGATTTGAAGCATGAATTGTGACTTACACCAAGCATTGTTTGTTATAAATTGAAATTTAAGATTTTACAACTATTAAGTTCTTTTTCAGTAATAAAATTTAGAAAAATTATTCACTTTTTTATATTGTTCTTATTTTCTTTGTCTTGCTAGTTCGTAAATATTTTAAAATTTGACTTTGAGGGGTTGCATTGGCTTTAGGGTAAGTTTCAAACTTGGAAATGGAAGATTTTTTTGAAACAAGTTTCAAGGAAAATAATTTTTCGTCTTTTGCTGGCAACTAAGCATTTGAAAATCAGAAATTTAGATGAATTTCTCTGCTTTTTAACCCTAGCAAACGTGTATTGGTTAGTAAAAGTCAACCTATATACTAATAAATTTTTCAATCCTTTGAATGGTGAAGAAGGAGATCCTTGAAGTTGTCACCAGCTTGGTTTCAATGGACATATGGTTTCTATTACATGTGACTAGGAACTTTCCGATGTACCTAAAAAAAAAATTACATGTGACTAGGAACCTGCTTTGTGGAAACTCACAGAACCTTTGTATCAATCTCTTTGAATCCTCTATTCCCAAAACACTGAGGACTCGATAGGGAATATATTTAGTATAAAAGTTAAAAAATCATTATAATTATTATATTTTTTTTGTGCATCTTTTTGTAAAAAGTCAATTAAAATAGTCAATTTTCAAACCACTGCTGATAATTGTTGAAACATATTATGAGATTTTTATATTTTAAAATTCTCACATAATCCAATAAAGTGACTATTTTTGGGTGGAGAGATTTATGAACAGAGAATCCTTAACTCCTATCCTGATAATTGTTTAAACATGTCACGAGATTTTTATATTTTAAAATTCTCACATGATCCAATAAAAGTGAGTATTTTGGGACGGAGAGATTTATGAACAAAGAATTCTTAACTCCTATCCATTAGTCTTCGTTTAAGAAATTGGCCGAAATAGCCACTTGGTAATTGCTCATGGTTGCCACGTGGTTAATTTTCGTTAACTTCTTAATAACTGGGTGAATATGTAGCAGACTTTGTTATCATAATTAAAAGGCTAAAGAAAAAAATAGGACTTGATATAAAATACCAGTATCACAAGTGAATTTACCCATTTTTAAAGTTATAATATGTTTCTGGTAACATAGTATGTATATATTAAAAACTTGCCTTTTTACTTTATTTTAAAACTCTTCGAGGCTGCTTCAAATTTGAAATCTTGCAAAGCTCAAAAGCCCATGTTCTTCCACAGCCATATATCAACAATAATGATTTTTTTTTATTGATAAGTGGAGTTAATTAAAAAAAAAAAAAACGCAATAAATCATCAGAGGAGTTGATCATAAAACATTTAAGTAATATTTGAAGGTTCAACTTGTTACACTTTGTCTCTCGGGTTATGATTATTTAGATTCAAATTGTTATAAGCGTATGAGTTTGTGAGCGATACAGCAGTCAGCTGCAGCTGCTGTAGTATTAGCTACTCTGTCTGTGGACTGTGATCTGGGCTGCAGCTGGCTGCTGTTTGCTGCTGTGTCTGTGGACTTTGGCCTTGGCTGCAGCTGACTGCTGTGGCTGCTGCTGCTGTTTATATTTAATTTAAGGTCTAACTTGCATTTGTTTACTTATTAACTCAATTAATATTATGTCCTTACAGCATCACATGACAGACGTGGTCGTGGTCCAACACGCGGCATACAAACCCAACGCATTGTCCAGAAAAATGGAAAATGTTGGTTCCTGTACTTGAACATTTCCGTGCGCCAGTGGGAGATCAAGCCTCTAAGTTGGCCTCCAAGATTGGCATAGAGGTCCGAACGCAATTACCAGACTTGAGCATTTGTAGGTGGAATAAGGTTCACGATGCTGATAAGAAGCCGATGATCCAACGCTTGGAGGTAATTATTGTCAAGTAAAAGAGGCATGACACATGAAAATTGAAATTAAAATTACATGGTAATTATGTGTGAAAGAAATACTCTCTTTGTTAGGGTGATTACAAGAACTTGCTGCTAAACAAGATATTACATGGTAGCATATCAAAGACTTCTAGTTTTGGAACGAATTTAACGATTAGTAAGAATGCAACTATAACTATGTATTCAGTTTGTATCCTTGCGTATGAAAACACAATAGAAAATCTAAAAATTTAACTAGTGATGCATATATTAGTAAACACTAATGTAACTAGTGATGCCAACAAATAAATAGGGAAGTATTCTTGTTAGTACTAATCAAATCATGGAAACAATAGCTATGAATAGATGGAGGTCATTATATTGGCTTTAGGAAGGTGACAGACAGCCGAGGGTATTTGATTTAATTAGAATAGATGGAGGAAGGAGGCAGAGATCCTTGGTTAGCTGAATCAAGGGTACCTGAATTGTCCAATTTAGAAGCAGATGAATTAGCTAAAACAGAGGCAGTAACTCTAGCATGTTTGATGGGCCACTTTTCACTTGATGAGTTGTGTGATGTAGTAGGCAACCTCATTTTCTATCAACTGATAAGACTGCTGCATTTTACCAAGATTGATATTATTTTTTTAAATAAGAAAATTGCTCTCTGGGATCAAAATGATTTTGTTTGGTGTTCTACACATTGCTCTTTTTCTGCTCCTTTTCTCAGTTGGTGGTTGCATCTTTTGGGCTTGATGTGAATACTCCAATCCTTACTCTCTTTGTTTCATCAAATCTTTTTGAAAAATTCCAAACTTATTCTAAAAATTTGTTTCCAATACTTGCTCTTTTTAAAAGTTCTGTGTTGAATTATTAGTCCACCTTTCCCCTCAAGATCATAGAGCAAATTTCACTACCTTGATGTTGGTGTAAGATCCTTCAGTTATGTATACAGGATGTTTTGAGGTGCTCCACAACAGATACTCATCAGTGACTTCAAGGCCTTCCCTGCAGATACACTTGAATATCAATCTTTTTATTACAAATAAATTATTAGAAATTTGATAAACTTTAGAACAAGTATCATAATTAGATGGCAATTCTCAGCTCATTGCTTGAGTGCACTAGGAAGGTCTTGGCAATATCTTCACAGTAAAAAGCAATATTTACAATAGTATACACTTATGATTCACATATTCTTGCTGTTAATGTTTTTCATTACAATATATAATGCCTAGAAAGACATGTAGGACATTTCATGTCCAAGCTTGACATTGAATTTTTAGGTTCCTGTAGACTGCCTAGAAAAACATGGACAACATATTCCTCTGTTAACACATCTGTTGCAACTGTTACAATATATAATGTCTGCATATCTAGGAATTAAAGTGCAACTGTTAACACATCTGTTGATGCAATCTTTTTTTCTTTGTTGTTTAATCAGGCTCATTGCTGCTTGTCTGAAATTTAGGTTATTTAACTTATAAAAAAAAAATGATTTGATTTTGTAGGATCAGTTTGATCTACAAGGCAATCCGAGTGATGTAGCAAGGACTTTAAACACACAGTTTGGTCGGCGATTGAGTAGCTTCACCTATAGGTTGCACAAACAATACAAGCAACTTAAGGATGCAAGAGGGGAGGAGTACGCGAGAAGCCACCCACCTACAAGTGTTTACTCTTAATCAATGGACATCTCTAATTGACAAGAAGTGAATAGTAAAGAATTCATGGTATAATGTTTTTATGTTAATTGTCAGAAATTAATTTCTTCTTACTAATGTTAAGTTTGTTGTTTTTATTGGTGTTTCAATCGTGTAGGAACAATCACTAACTAATGTGAATAATAGGATGCAAATGAAAACAAAACATAGATGTGGATCAAAATCAATCCCGGTTAGGGTGCACAGCTCGGTGTGTTCTGCTATTTTATTTTATCAGATTAGTAGGCTTTGTTATTTAAATATTTGAAATAACATTCAAAAACAAATGAATCAGATAATTGCAAATGGAGAAGTTCCTGATTTGGCAAAGTTTACAAATCCATCACTATAATTCGACACACATGAATGGATTTCGTCGGAGAGCCAAGCTAATTATGTATGTACAAGGCAATGCATATTAATTTGATAAAATTATTTATTTGCTTTGTAGGGTAGAATAACCTAATAATTGTTCGATTTATTTAAAATTAACAGGACAACATGATAAAGACGCAAGCCGAACACCTCTCGCAGACTGGTGTGATCCCTTTAAGCCAAGAGGAGTTGTCAGTTAAGGTGCTTAAGCCAAGGTCAGGTTATGTGAAAGGACTCGGCTTGAGGCATTCTTCTTCTATGAAGACTACTGTTGCACCTGCTGAAAATAGTGACTATATTAAAAGCCTTGAGATGCAAATAGCACAGCAAAATGAACAAATTGCAAGGTTTCAAAAGTCAGAGAAGAAACAAAGCAAGAAGATACAAAGTATCATAGAGTGTTTGACGTAGAAAGGTATCACGGGAAATTTTGAGAGTGGGGAAAGTTCAGATTCTGATGAACCAGCTTCTTGGTTAGTATATTATGTTTATATGTTAATTTAGTAGAACATTTTTTCTTTAACTAGGGTAGAATAAAAAACTACTTTTGACATTTAGGCACAAGGTCCCGGGAAAATAGTGAAGTATGCATCTAAAGGCCCGAAAAACATCACAAACACCTTGAGATTATCAGAAATTATCATGAACACTTTGGGAGGAATCAACATAAGTTGTGAAAACTTACAGAACAATCATAGGACTCTCGGTTGGAAAACATTTAGGCTTGAAAATAGGCCGTTAGGGAGTAAAAATCTTGAAATAGTCGTTAAAAGGCCAAGAAATATTATGAACACCTTAGGAGGAACTAATGTAAGTTGTAAAAATTTACGGAACAAGCACGGTAAAAATTTGGTTTAAAATTTACTTTGAAATTTTTATTTTTTCTCTTATAGGTTGCATATTAACATATTTAGTGAATGGCTACCTTAACCTTTTGTTGTTGTTGTCTTTTTTTTATTTTTTCTTTTTTAAATGGCAGATTGGAGATGAACGAATTTGGTAACCTGCATAGCAAGAGTTTTTTGTTGATATTACCAGACACATCCATCACAGTGTAGTTGTACTTTTTGTTGATATTACCAAACATGTATTTTGACTATGTTGTTGTGGGTTATGATTATATTGTGATGGATCTTATCTTTTTGTTGATATTTTATTGAATAGATTAAAATGAACAGGTTTTTGTTGATATTACCAAATGAACAGGTTTTTGTAATGATTTGTAATGGATATTATATTCAGCAGGTTATTAAAATGCACAAGTTATTTTGATTGTGTTGTAGTTTTTGATTTTACTAAAATAGATGTTATAATTTGGATGTTATATATTAATTTCTTGATACTATGAGACATGTATTTTGCTTGGGTGTTTTATGATAATGAGCAGTTTAATTTTATATTGATTTGTATTAAATATTTTATTTAATAGATTATTAAAATGTACAGGTATTGTTTATTGAAAAAAATATATAAATTGCAAATATAACCCTCCCCTCAATTTTTAAAAATTATTTATTATTGGTGACGAAAAAAAATTGACACTAAAACTTTCTAATCCCAACAAATAATTTTGTCACACATATTCACTATTTTATCACAAATTAAAATATTTCTTGACAAAAGTTTTCGTCAATGAAGGCCTTTTTTTTCCATCTTTTGGTGACGACTAAAAATTTTTATCACTATTTTTAATGACGAATATTTTGTCACTCAAAATAAATATAATAAAATTTATTTAATTTGGTGACGAAATGGATGTTATAGGTGACAAAGTATTTAACATTTAGTGACGAAATATTTCGTCACCAAATGCCAATAATAGGTGACAAAATAAATTTTCGTCACCGAGTACTTTTAGTGACGACGAATGGTGGGTGAAGAAAGAACGTGGTGACGAAATTATTTCGTCACGGATCAATTTGGTGACGAAAATTTCACTATTGGAGACGAAGTGATTTTGTCATTGAAGTACCATTTTGTTGTAGTGCAAATGAAAGAATAATACAGTCCAAATATTATACAAATTCCTAATTAATTACCGAATTAACTAAGAAAACTGTAAACTGGCATGCAAGCCAGGGACTGCCTTGACTCCGCTCCGGATGATGGAATGATGTGTGTTTGGCTGCTTTGCGCAGAAATCCCTGGGATGCCCCCAATTAGCCTCTATTGCAATGTTTCTCGAAATGCGTGCCAAGTCCCGGAAAGTTGCTGATTCTTCATTTTGCTGCAACAGAGAGCAGGAAAGAGGCATAGCAATGTATTTCACAAATATGTGCATGCCTCGATCCTCGAGCCACCAATCACGCATCTCGATGCATGATGGTCGAGGAGCCGAATTGCACAACTCAATATAGGATGAATGCATATGAATGCTACAACAAAACCTAACTCCATCACGGATAATCCGGAGCGTCGGTGACTTGGGGATTGAGACCCGTTCCGTCGCTCGGGGTACGAAACGTGCCTCGTTTCCCGTGCCCGGGCTAACTCCTATCCTGAACACGATGCAATATGCATGATATGCATGGAATGTAGCTAATATGCAACCCTAACATACACAATGTCATAGAATGGCATACACGCTATATGAGGTAATATACAACCGGGCATACACAATGCTATGGGTGAAATGGCATACGCAATGCGATAATGGGCTTACACCAACATGAGAGAGCCTCAGCCACACTCACATAGGAGGCCATCAGATGAAAACAAGATACCTCGAAATGCGTGCCCGCGGGCACGCAAACCGAGAACGGACCCTCGGGCACCGAAATGCCACTCTAATGAGACATGGCAGAGACATGGAATATGATATGCAAACATGCAAAAATCAGTGGCAAAAGGAGGGGCAAAACAGCCCCGAAATGAGGCGAAATAATACCCGATGTATGAAATGATCCCGAAACATGGATTTCAATGCATAAAATGGCCTACAGCTGTACCATACATGCATAATTGATACATGACATGAAAAAGCAGAAGCAAGGCAGCCCCAAAACTAGTATTTTTACAGTTCAAAACATGGCCAAACAGCAATCACAAGTAGGGCTAAGATGGCATACAAAAATGGCTCCGCGAGGGAGGTAATGAAACAAGTGGTACATGAAATGCCCAAACAGAAAAATACCCTTCTACAACACTGAAGAGGGACCAAAAATATGAACATTTACAGTAGATGACAAGCCTCAAATCAGTATGCAAACATGCTCAAAATGCAATGCAAGATTAAGGCCAACAAGAGACTATAACATGAAGTAGACCAAGAATTCTCCAAACAGCCAAAGACCCTTAATGAGATATGCCAAGAAGGTCAAAATATAGCCATTTTCAGTTCTGATGATGGCCTAAAAACAGAAGCAAGACAAGCCAACAAAGCATGCAAAAATGGGGGCCAAAGAGGGGTATAATGGTAAGTACAACATGGAGGCCCCCAACAGTGTTGAGCCATTCTAAAATGTTGTAGAGGGGCTCAAAATAATCCCACTCACAGTTTATATCATGCTCAAAAACAGATCACACATAGGCTAGAAATACCATGCAAAATAATGGCATACAAAGAGGTATTGAAGCAAGTACCAAATGGGGGGCTCAAACAGGGTTGAGCCCTTAAACAAACATGAAGAATGGCTCAAAATAATGGCCCTTTCAGTTAGGGTCGGAGCCCAAAACAGCAAGAAAATAGGCTAGAAGAATGGTGCAAAAAAGTGCTACAAAAGAGGGAAAATGGTCTTACCCTTGAAGATCAAACTTTTGCTTCCTCTTGACTTGAGAAATGGTGCTTCTTAGCTGCTGGAAAGCCCCTCAAGATGCTGGAAATGGAGTAGTGGTGGTGGTGCTTGGTGGTGATGAAGAAATGGTGCAAAACTTAGAGAAAATGGAAGAGAAATGGAGAGATATGTATGTGTATCCTCAAACCAAGTCTTCCAACCCTTGAGATAGAGAGGGAGCTGCTGTATGCATGCAAGAATGGAGGAGAAAAAGAAGGGAAAGTGTGTAGTGCTTTGGGATTAAGTTCCCTCTCCTACAAAAGGTCCCCCGAAATCAGATATTTTGGGGGAAAAAGCTATACAGCTGTAAGGCACACCTCCCAAGGAGCATGGCCGGCCTGCTGTTTTTGTTGCAGGTGGCCGGCCGGCCACCCCCTATGGCTGGCCGGCCAAGGGGCAAAATGGTCCAGAGGAATTTTTGGCCGGCCACCACAAAAAGGTGTCCTCCCATGTGTCCTCAACAAGACCCTGTGGTTCAAAATTAGAAACTCTAAAACAAGAGAGAGAATAGGCCACTTTTAGGAGGGGTTCAAAAGGTTCAAGTTGAGTTACTGGCCGGCCATGTGATATTAGGGTCCTCCCAAGTGTGTACAACACAAATATGGGGTTTGGAGTTGAAGAAAAAGGCCCTAGGGTGGTCAACATTGGCACGGAAGTGAGAAAAATGGGCGTCGGAGGGCGCCGGAGGAACATAACTGATTGCTGAGACAATTGCTGGCCTCCCACCCTTCAGTGACCTTCCTGGTGATAAAACAGAGGTACCTGCCAAAAATGAACGAAAACCGATGCAAAACGAATGCTCGGGGACCAAAACACGCAGTTCGGGGTCCCGAAAATAGGCTGTTAAGCACCGAAAGTGGCATTCGACCACGAAGTGGGTCTCTCAGACCTGAGTGTCCCTAAAAAGGGAGTAAATAAGATGCATGCCGAAAACCGGAGGAATCGGAGGTGGTTAGACGGTCCCGAGCCGAGGCACACGGCCTGACGGCTCCGAAAACCCGGGAACCGGGCTCCGAAATGGGCAAAATGGCCTACAGCCACGAAATGTAGCCCACGGCCACTGAAAGACGGTCTACAGGACCTCTCCCTCCTTTCAGGAAAAGAAACAGAGAAAACTGAGTCTGGTTCGCAAACCGAGACAAGGTACAAAAGAGGGTTCGGAAGTCCGGAGGCAGGGCTCATGACCGCGACTCTGAGACTTCTGAACGAGCACAATATGCAACATCACCGAGCGCTCAATCGGTGACGTCTGAGTCTTGAGGTCGGTCAAAAATGGGGTGTCTACATACAACTTTATCAATTTATTATTTTTGTCACTAAAAAAAAAATGTACGGTTCATTTTTAAAAAAAATAATTGTCGTCTATTTTTTTAGTGAAAATCATGGTATATTGAACAAGTTTAGTTATTGGATCGACTTATTTTTTTTATTTTTTTATTTTTTTGTGAATGAAATACATGAAGTGCTCAATTAAATGAACAATTCAAAATATCAAAGTAGGACTGTGATGAGCTCCACGGACCTAAACAGACCCTGCTAGTCCAGATTTTGGACTGGAGGAAATTCTCTTCCAACAAAATAATACACATGTCCCTAAAATTTGACTCACGTTGCACTCTATCCCATGTTGTTAGGGATTCGTTATGCATATGATGATGTAAGCAATTTTAATATTAAATTTCCTAACTTAACCTTCATATTGTATTTTTGTGAAGGTTGAAAGCTTCACTTTTTGACATTATTCTGTCATATATATATATATATATATTGGTTTGTGTGTATTTGTGGGGGTAGTTTCTTGGATAAACAGCCATCAGAGACCTAAAATGTATGGTGATATCACAATAGTAAATAAATGGTAAGTATCAGCTTAACAAGATGGGAAGAAGAAGTAAAATTGTGTGATTAAAATGCTCATATAGGCCACCACAATTTTGTTCTGGACAATTTATGCCCAAATGACCACATTTTCAGTGTCACAAGCCACCGCCATGGACTGCCACATGGTCAAATCATTTCACATCATGACCACCTCATTGACTGTTTTCTTTGTGGACAGCATTCTATTAACTGTCCCGGTTTACGATAGAATTATCATTCTAATAATAAAAAAAAGTGCTAAAAAAGCCACAAGGCCTTACCCCATTACAAAGCATCTATATTGGCCTAGTCCTATCAATATTGGCCATGGTGACAGCAGCCCTCACCGAGATCAAGCGCCTCCACCTAACCCAGTCGCATGACCTGACAAACGATCCGACGGCTGTGATTTCTCTAAGGCCATGTTTGATTAGGGTTTGGGAGGGTAGATTGGATTACCAATCTATGGAACCTATCAAATCCTTATTTGGATACAACAAAATGTCATAGGATTAGTAGTGAAGGGGCCTTAGTAATCCCCCTCTGTAGGGGGATGAGCTTGGGTAAATTTTAAGTGGAATTAAGAAAATAGTGAGGGGATTGAATTTATTTTAAATAAAAAAATTATTATTTTAATTTTATTTTCTTTTACCAAGTGCACCTATTTGTTTTGATATTTGTTTTAGTTTTTTTTTTAATATAGAAATAATTTATTTATTTATTTTATATAAAAATAATTTAACAATCCAATCACTAATCTTCTCCCACACTATCATCTAAATAAACATACTTTTACTTAATCTCCTCACTAACAATACACATATTAACAATCTCTTCACTAACAGTCTTCTCACTAATAATCCCATCCAACCTCATTTTGACAAACAAACATGGCCTAAGCGTGTTTTAGTTGGTCCCACAATTCTTTCTCGTGGGGTCCAGAGAGGCCTTTACTTACATTGGGCAGCTAGATTTTTTTGAGTGTCCCAAAGGTATGAAGACAATGAGCAGAGGGCTGTTCTTGAGCACACTTTCACTAGGGTTTTTCTTTAGCACTATGTTGGTTTCAACACTGCACAAGGTTACTGGGGAAAAAAGGCCATGGCTAGCTAATAATCTCAACTAGGGGAGACTACAATTCTATTGGTTGTTGGCAATTTTGAGTGTTTTGAACTTGTTTTTGTATCTAATTGGCGCCAAGTGGCATGTGTAAAAAGAGATGAAGTTTGTTGAGGAGGGTCTTTGAATTGGAGAAAGTAGAGCTAGGTTTCGTTTGGAACATTTTTTTTAGTAATTTTTTAATATTTTGGTTAAAATATGATTTAAAAAAATTAGTATGTTTGAAATGATTTTTTACTTTTTACGAAAAAATACACAAAAAGTAAAGAGAAATTTTTTTTTTTAACTTTTTAATATAAATTTTTAACTTTTTAACTTTTTTAACTAAAAAAATCACTTATTAAACGAGTTTCTAGTTGCCATGCATAAGAGAACCAACACTTCTAGATGACCCCTACATTACCCCCTAAACTCTTTAACAAGTTATAGTGGAAGTAATGTATTAGGTGTCTATATCTTTTTCTTTTGTAAAAGGATATAGTTTCTTTATGTAAACATACTTTATGAATGCTTTTATGCTTTATGAGATTGTAGGGGGAAAGCTGTTTGGACCTAGCGTACCAATGAATTTTGAAAACACGAGTACCACACTTTCTTTGGTTAGAGTTTTTCAAAAATACTTTTTAAAATATTTAATTTTCATATTTTTATTAAATTTTTTTAATATTTTAAGTAAATTTTTTTTAATTTTTAGATATACCTAACATAAATATATCTAAAAAGTGAAAAATTTGTGAAAAAAAATCTTTTAAAAATTTACTAAATACCAAAAATACAAAAAAAAAAAAGAAAAAGAAAAAGAAGAGAATTCAGTATATTTTTTGTATTTTTATGTATTTATTAATTTTTTAAAATATTTTTTCACAAATTTTTTATTTTAGATACATCTAAGTAAGGTGTATCTAAAAAAATAAAAAAAAAATTAAAATATTAAAAATATTCACTAAAAACAAAAAAAAATATAAAAATTAAAAAATTTAATTTTTAAAAAACTTAATCCTGGTGTGAAAGTTAAAAGATATGATTCCATAACTTTATTGTTAAATAAATGTGCAAAAAATTATTTTTCCAATGATTTATTTTCTTTCCCGGCAACTAGATGAGGCCATAGGTATGTTGGATGAGAAATGTCTCAGAGCTCTAATGCAAGAGTACTAAATAGTTTTAAATGCTGGTATGGGTTTTACATGATGGAATCTTTTACTCTTGTGTTTTTTTTTTTTTTGTTCAGTTCATTAGAGCTTGTTTAGTGGTGTAAAATTAATGGTATCAATCACTGTTGATGTTGGATAGAGGAACAAGAATTTTGGAATAGGGTTGTTTTGAAAAGTTGATTAAAAAGTAACTTTTTGACTTTTTTTTATTTTTTTCAAAAAAATATGTATAAAAATAAAGAGATAATGTGATGTGACTCAAAATAAATTAAAAGTTAAAAAGTGACCCACCCAAAAGAAGCCAAAGAGTCATTACTCACAAATAGATACATATATTTATATCATTGTCTATAGATTAAAAAAGTGTGAAAAAATGTAAAAATTAAAAACAACCAGTTTAAGAGGATGTGATGAAATTACATATTCTTACCTATGCTTCATAGGAATGGTTATCGGTTTTTTAAAATTCATGTTATTTGCATACAAGTGCATTTGAAATTTTAATTGCTTAAACATCCTAATTCTCAAAAATTGTCAACAACTTTGGAGAATTGGGCCGAAGTGTTGGTAAAAGCCGAACGTACGGTAATTTGTTAACAAGTTATTTGGTTACATATCTTAGTGTAATAGTTTTATAATATTTTTTCACATTTTATATTTATAGAAATTAATATAATATTATTCTTCTTTGCTATAATTTTTTTTGTTACGTATATGTTTGCTTTTTCAATATTAGAATCTTACATACTACCAAAAAAAAAAAATTTGACCGTCAAGAACAAATTAAATAAACATCAAGCAATTAATTTTCAATATTTCTATAATAAAGTTACACATACGTTTTTTTTTAGATTACATGATTGTAGGTTGAATTGTGGAAGATTTATGAAGGTATCAAACATTTTTCTTTCATTTCTTATCTTATTTTCTCACTTCTATTCAAAGTAATGAAATCAATATTCATAAATACATATGAGATCCACATCGTTGTATTTTAAGGTGAGAAAAATAAAAATAAATTTATTCACATTGTGTGAATATTACACACTTTCCTTTTAGCAAATGAATGGAGTGGTTCCAATTTCAAAAAATAAAATTATATGTAATATTTTAAAATTTAAATTTTTGTTAGTGAACTTTTCTTTTTAAATCTTTAAAACCCATTTAGATATGAAATGAATAAAGTACAAAACAATTTCTCTTTGGATTTCATTAAAATAATTTAAATGACCTGACTTGTTGACACAACTAGCTATATAAGGCAACACTCCCTCTCTATTTAATCCGTCTCATAACCCTACAAACTTTCATAACCGAACCCTCATCTAGAAACAAGCACTTCTCTCAGCAAAAACCACACAAATGGCTCTCCCTGAAACTCAACCCTATAAGACCCTTCCAGATGCCTGGGACTACAAAGGCCATCCCGCCGAGCCATCCGCCACTGGTGGCTGGCCCTGCGCCACCATGATTCTAGGTCTCTCTCTCTCTCTCTCTCTCCACACCATTTATTCTTCCTCTTTCATGCATGTATTGGGTATCAGTTTTTCTTCTTAGAACAAACAAACTTCTCTAAAGATAAAAGCCCATAAATTTACCAAAGTCTGGTGTAGATTCATTTTATGTATTGCGGAGTCTATACAAAGTCAAAATTTGGACTATATATAAATATTTTTGAATAAAATTCTAAATAAAAATTTTACGTAAAAATTGTACGTTTATCCAAAAAATCATCCAAATTTACAATCAAATGCCATGGTTTATTCGTTACGGCTCTGGTGAGTTCCCTTAACCAAACCACTACTGCCTATGAGTCGCTAGCTCATTCTCCTGGCTAGTCCCTTAACCAAGCTACTACTGCCTATGAGTCGCCAGTTCGTTCTCCTGGCTCATCTGCAAGAACTTTAATGTTGTGTTTGGTTAGGGGATTTGGGAAGGGATTTGGAAAGGGAAAGGGAAAAGGTATGTGAAACTATGTGAAATGTAGGTATATTTTGTTCACATTTCACCTACCTTTTCCATTTCCCTTTCCAAATCCCTCCTCAAATCCCTCAACCAAACACAACATAAATATACACTTTGAGTAATTTTTTGATATTATTTGTGAAGGCTGGCATGTTTTTGTGTGTGTTTTTTTTTTTTTTTTTGTGTTTCAATTACTAATTTATGGTGCGCGTGTATTTAGATGCTTATCGATTTTGCTTATAGTAATTGATTTATGACGCATGTGAACTTAGTTGGAATTTGTTGTTTAATGATCAAAAATCTAAGCTACAGTTTTTGACGATGATTAGGGGTAGAGATGTGTGAGAGGCTAACCACACTTGGAATTGCCGTCAACTTAGTGACTTACTTGACCCACACCATGCATTTGGGCAACGCTGCTTCGGCCAACACTGTTACCAACTTCCTTGGCACCTCTTTCATGCTCTGTCTGATCGGCGGCTTCGTCGCCGACACTTTTCTTGGCAGGTTTGCAACTTTTAAGTTTTTTTTTTTTTGGACACAATCTTGGGTTTGTTGAAATGAATTAATTTTTGCAGGTATCGAACTATTGCCATCTTTGCGGTCGTTCAAGCAGCTGTAGGTTTTTTCATGGCTTTGATTGAATCTTGTTCTGTTGGTGTAAAAACAGAGTCCCTTGAGAATTCATTCAGGGACAACAGTTTTTACTTTAACAGAAAATAAACAATTGTGTAAATGTTACAAATGACTTGTACTTTAGCTTTTTGACATTTTTTTATAGATACCACATGCCTTCAATTCATATAGGCGCTTCTTATTTCAATATATATATATATATGAATAATGTTAAAAATTCAAAATGAATTATCAAATATTTTAAACAATATTTATATGGGTGCGGGACTCGTATCATGTCGGACTTGAATGGGTTCTACAATCCTGTTAGTATTTAAAATTGTATTTGATTCATGAATTTTGGAAGGGATTTAAAAAAGAAAAAAGAAAAAATAGATAAAATATGAATAAATTTTAATTACATTTCACTTATATTTTACACACATTTTTTATTTCCCTTCAAATCTCTTTCTAAATTTATAAATCAAACACAACTTTATTAAAATACCTGATAATTTATTTAGTTTTTAGTATTTTTGTATTCGTCGCATGTGTATATATATATTGGGTACAAAATTTGTTGGAGATACCAAAGAGTTTGTAAGGAATTTATGAATTGAGATATTCTCTATTAAAATTTATTAGTGATTTTTTAATTAAAAATAATGATAACTTTACATATTTATTTTATTCTCATTAGATAGGTAATAAAAATGTTCCATTACAAGTTGTAATGCAAGGGAATTGGGAAATTTTTCTATTAAACAGAACACTTGTGACGTTTGAAAAATTTCTATTAAATAAAACATTTCATACTATTACAAAAAATAAAGGAAAATTATGTGGTGTCCAAAAAGTTATTAGAAATACAACAATGATAGAGAATTTTAATTTTGGAACTCTAAAGAGAACTATAGTGATGTGGTAAGAGAAAAAAAATAAAAAAATAAAAATATAGGCCCACACATTATATCACATATGGGCCCCACTCCATGCCATATCAATAGAGCTCTCAATTTTTATTCTATAGCATACAACATAACCCCATAATAGAGACTTTAATCCTTCATCATCGATTTAAAATTTTGGTTATATTTTTAAGAGCAATGATACATAACTTTGATTCAATGGCTCTTAAAAATAGAGTTTTGATAAGTTGACAAGTCAAAAGAAGTTAAAAAGTACCAATAGAAAGTAAAAGTAATTACACATAGGTAGTGCCACATAATTAAAGCTCTTTTAGAATTCTTATTTTAGAGTTACCAAACATTTTTGATACTATAAGTTAATATTGACCATTAGTATGTGAGATTGTAGCACGGATGAAAAATAAAAGATAAAAACAAAAAATTTAACAAATTCTATTATATGCATAAAATCAATACCACAGTTAAATACAATTTTTTAATAGGTGTTATAATATATGAGAAATGCGCGAGAGTGCGAATATGTAGAGCGTGAATAGCCCGAAATATTATCTTACCGGTAAGAGAATATGAAAAATCTCCAAAACGATATCGTTTTAGAGTTTTCGGGCGATTCGAAAGGTTGATTTTCGAGCTACCAATCACGGTCCATAATATATATAAGTGATGAAAATATTATAAATGTTTTTGTAATTTTCAGTGTAACTATGGCAGAATTTGTACCAGATTCCAACTCCATTATTGCCTCCTGTCCGCTTCTCATAATGATCAGCATAGACAGTTCGGCTTTGGTTGGTAGTTCAAAAATTAGTGGTCTTAATGGTCCTAATTTCCATATCAGGTAAAAAAAAAAAAAAAAAAAAAAAAAACAAACTTACCCAAACAGGAAATTAGGGCCATTAAGGCCACAGTTTTTAGGGCCACAAAACATTTTTCTAGACAGTTATAGACTGCCAAATTTTTATTATAAACAGTGATAACTAAATGAAATTAAAAAACATTTAAAAGAAAAATTTACATCATATAATAATTTATTTGTAAGATATTTTTTTAAAATACTCTTTGTAATTCTAAAAATTATATCTCGTTCATTAAAAGTTTTAATTTCATAATAAATAGTTATTTTTATTAATAAAGGATTAATTATATTTTACCTCCTTGTTGTTTTACTCAAAAACACAATAACTCCTTATAATTTAAAAGAAAAATGTCTCGTAATTCAAATTTTATGGCTCAAAAGTGGCCCAAATGGCCAAAACGACGTCGTTTTGACCATTTTTATGTTGTTCTGCACTCAAAACGACGTCGTTTTGACCATTTGAGTCACTTTTGAGCCACAAAATTTGAACTACGTAACATTGTCGAATTTAAAAATATACACAGAACCTTCTTATAGTATAAAGTACAAACTCTAACTCTGTTAACAATTGTTCCGAAAAGCGTACATTACTCTTAACTTTGTGTCTTATTTTCTTTCGTATGCCATCACAGGCAAATCATTCCCCTCTTCTTCCTTCCTTTCTTCAGCACTTTTTTTTTTTTTTTTGAAGCAGCCACCCATGCTGAACAGTTAATTTGTTGAAAACAAAAGTACGAAGTTGTGCGGTAAAAATTGTTCCAATATTTCATGTATGGATCGAAACAGGAAAGTGCTTTCCTTGTGCTGTAAAAGTTGTTTCAAGTTCCAATCATTCTTTGCATTATAATTTGCAACTTTTATTAAACAACTCAAACTATGTTTCCTTGAATTCCAAGTGGGTCCAATACGTTTGGCAAATTTGTTTGGAAATTTGCTTTTGAACCTAGGTATGCACATATATGCATATATATTAGTTGTAGTGGTGCTGGATGGTGTGATTAGGAAAGGAGGTAGTTGATATGTATGGCATTGGTTGTTTACGAAGTGAGAGATAAGAAAACAGAGATGAGATAAAGGAGATGGAGGCTGAACCATGCTGGTGTTGCAGGTTGGGTTTAGCTGCTTCTATGCGGTGAAGATGAGGAATGAAGAAGAAAAGAAGAAGAAAAAAAAAGAAAATTTAGAAAAAGGATTCGTTTGGTTTGATTTTCTAAAAAAATTTTGAGAAATTTTCTCTACAAATAAGTTTTCAAAAGTAATCAAACCAAACAAATTTTCTCAAAAAAATTTCCCAAAACTTGTAAACTAAACAAGTTTTCCAAACAAATCTCTCTCTCACACATATCAAATCAATCACTTTTTTCAAAACTCTCTCTCAAAATCATTTTTCAAAACATCTTTTGAAAAAAACCAAACCAAACATGTTTTCGTACTTTTTATTTCTAAAACACATCTCTCAAACACAAACCAAACATAGCTGATTTGCTGAAAATATTTTGCTGTCTCACTCATAAATGACTGTGTGTTACACACCCCTTTACTTTAAACAAAATTTTCTACCTTTGCATTTTACTTCAAGCTATAAGGGTGTTATATGTGGGTATTTTTAAAACATAGAGAGGTAATTTATTTTTGAGTTAAATCACAAGAAGCTAAAATATATTTAATTTATTAATAAATTATTAAATTAATTAATAATTTTTAATAATATTAAAAATTATTTTAATTAATAATTTAAATAATTTTGTTATTGAATATGGAAGTTGTTAGGAATTTTATTAATAAATTGTTATTTCAATTAATAATATTTTTTAATAATGTCAGAAATTTATTTTAATTAATAATTCAAATAATTTTATTACTGTATATAAGAGCAGTTAAAATTTTTATTTTTTAATTAATTCTGTTAAATAAAATTTTTTAATAAAAAAATATTTATAATTTTTAAAATCATAAAAAAAATCTATATTTTAAATAAACCCATGAGGATATTATTATTATTATTTGATTGAAAAATTTACCATTATTATTGCTTATTGACCTTTACTGTTTTCTCTTCGATTATTTGTTGATTAGGGAGTGATAGTTCTAACCATCTCAACCGCACTCCCCACCCTCCGACCACCCAAATGCACCACCGCCGACAGCCCAACATGCATCCCGGCCACCGCCACGCAGCTAACAGTCCTCGACATAGCACTCTACCTCACCGCCCTCGGCACCGGCGGCCTCAAATCGAGCGTATCGGGGTTCGGCTCCGACCAATTCGACGACACCGACGAGCAAGAAAAGAACCAAATGACCAAATTCTTCAGCTGGTTCTTCTTCTTCATAAACATTGGGTCACTCATGGCCGTGACGGTTCTTGTTTACATACAGGACAATTTGGGAAGGCAATGGGGTTACGGAATTTGTGCGTGTGCGATTGTGATCGGTCATGTTTTGTTCCTCTCCGGCACCGTGAAGTATCGGTATAAGAAGCTTGTGGGGAGTCCGTTGACGCAAATCGCTGCCGTGTTTGTTGCTGCTGGGAGGAAGAGGGGTGTGGAGCTGCCGCAGGATTCATGCTTGCTCTTCGATGTGGGTGATATCGGTGGTGGAGAGGAGGAGGAAGAGGAGGAGGAGGGGGAGAAGAAGAAGAAGAAGAAGAGGAAGAAGAAGAAGATATTGCCTCATACCAAGCAATTCCGGCAAGTGTTCTATTCTATTCCATTACCAAAGAAAAGAAATATATATTTTATTGAGTGTTTGAGAAGTTGATTAAAAGTTGATTTTTTAATTTTTTTTTTAATATATAAAAAAATAAAGAGGTAATATGATCTAAAATAGGTTAAAAGTAAAAAATTAACTAACCATGTTCCCAAATTGGCTCATTAAGGAGCGCAAAATGAATTATTAAATATTTTATTAAGGATAAATTATAAATATATATCTTAAAATTTGATTAAAATATATATTGTCCTTATGATTTAAAAAATTATAAATATTCTTTTATTATAATTTTTTATTTAATAAAATTAACTTAAAAAAATAAAATTTCTAATTATTCTCTTATACAATGACAAAATTTTTTAAATTATTAATTAAATAAATTTATAACATTATTAAAACCGTTATTTGACTTGATAATTTATTAATAAAATTGGTCATTTGTTATGAAATTACAAAAATCATGAAGCGGGGTGTAATTTTTCTAAAACTATAGAATAAATCGTATTTTAAATAAATCTGAAGAGTATATTTATAATTTATCAAAAAAATATTTTTTTTATAAATTTTAAAAAACTTTTCACTTATGTCAAAAAAAATTAGATTTTTTTTTTTTAACAATTTTCAATGAATCTTTTATACAAATTTCGATATTAGAAAATGCCAAAGACCATTTGATTGTATTTATTTACCTAACTAAATTGTATAGTTGATCGAGTAAGGTTAAATACTACTAAAATATTATCTTTAAATGCATTCATACTAATGTAATAATAAATTAAATATAAATTTATTAATTCTTAAATAAATTAATAATTAATGTCCAATCAATTTAAAAGTGATTTTTAGTGGATCTTAACCCTTTTCTAAGATTTAAGAATTCAATATTCCTTCGAGGTTAGTGTTCAAACCATGCATATTAGATTGTTCGAAATCAATAACAGATGAGTAATGTGTGGGATGATGAAAAAAATATTATGAAAATAATACTAATTAGTATATATATTAGTGTAATAATTAGTGTTATGTCATTATTATTGATCTCATTTATTATATAAATTATAAATATTCAAAACTTTTAAAATTATGTCACATCATCTATTAGTATACTAGTTAATATATTATTTGGTACATATAGTATTATTTGTAAATTACACATATAATAAAATATCACACACTAATCAAAAAATTAAAAATTTTTATAATATATTTTATGATATTTTTTCATAATACCTAATATTATTCATAACAGATAGATGATAAGGTTGACGTTAATCGAAGCATTGCGATCCAATGAAATCAAGAGGTCATGAAAGCCAAGCCACTACCGAACCCCTCTCTCTCCCTCTCCAAACAAATTCATGTGAAAAAAAAAAAAAAATCGTTGTGTAAATTTATTATTCAATAGATCTTATGATAATTAATAATATTTTTTATCATATATTATTAAAAAATATTACTAAATGTTAATTTTTATCAACAATTTGAAAATTTTATAACAAAAAAGTCAGTAATTATATGTTTTAGCAAATTTTTAAAAAAATCGTTACAAAAATAGTCAATAATTTTCAACTTTTAAAGAAAGTTTAAAAAAATTATAATAGGAAAACGTCACTAATTATAAGTTTTAGTGATAACTTATAAAAATCGTGATAAAAAAATTATTATTTGTCAATTTTTAGTGATATATGTAAAAAATCATGACAAAATTTTTTTTAACGACAATTGTATTAAGATTTATTTTTTTATAAGATTTGATGGGAATTAAATTCAACTATTAAAACATATTAATAGTTTAATGATATGATTTGTTGTTATTTAAAGCTTTGCGTTTAGAACATTTATTAAAAGTTTAGATTAGTTTGATGATCCTACCCAATGATTTCATCGTATTTCTTTGGATAAATTACACACCTAAAATTACACCTAACCCCATTAGTTTGACAAATAGGAGGGTCTTGGACTGGAATGAGCTATTTGGGTTCATTGGACTTATCATGAGTTCCGTTTTAATAATAGTTTATTTTGTCAGATATTTTGTGTATTTAATTTATAAAAAAAAATAATTTAAGTCGATCCGATAATTGTAATTTGATCAATTTATTATTTTTGTCATCAAAAAATATATGTTTTATTTTTAAAAAATATATTTGTCGTCTATTTTTTAAGTGAAAAACATGATATAATAAATAAGTTATAGTTATCGGATTGATCTAATTTTTCTTTTTCTTTTTTTTCTTTTTTGTGTGAATGAAATACATAAAATATGTAATAAAATAAAAATAAGACCTGTGATGAGTTTCACGGATCCAAACAATCCCATTCAATTCAAATTTTAGACTAGAGGAAATCCTCTGCCAACAAAATAATATAGATCTCCTTAAAATTTGAGTTGCATTCCACTCTATCCCATCCAATTAGGGATTCGTTAGGCACGTGATAATATAAGGAATTTTAATATTAAATTTCCTAACTTAAGCCTTGATATATTGTATTAAACAAATGAGTCAACCAGATAAATGGGTCAGCTCGTCAAAATGATTCCATCCTAATTCCCCATGGCCTAGATCTCTATTTATCTGTGGCCCGGCAAAGCCGCTGCCGCTGCCACCAATGCACCACTGTACCATCAAGCCCATTCAAATAGAGAAAAGGTTAATCCAAAAAATGGGGCAACATATCGGACACTGATAGAGTCAAATTTCGATTCATATTGAGCAATATTGATTGATGTACCCGTAACTATTGAGTGTCATAGATGTATCGACCAATACATTAGATTACCTTCCATATTTATATATATATATATATATATATATATATGTATATGTTGGATGTTATATGTATGGTTGCTAAGCAAGTAAACAATTAAGCCACAAACACTATATTTTAGATGGTGTATTAACGTCTTTGATTTTAGCTATAGATCTGTTAGAGCCTCAGGCCCCGTTTGTTTCCAGAGATAGAATGGAGGGGATTGATAGTGAGGGGATTAATAGTGAGGGGATTGTTAGTGAGGGTCGTTTGTTTTCAGAGATAGAATGGAGGGGATTGATAGTGAGGGGATTAATAGTGAGGGGATTGTTAGTGAGGGGATTAATAGTGAGGGATTAATAGTGAGGAATTGTTAAATTATTTTATATAAATAATAAAACAAATATAAAAATATAAAATTAAACATTAATATTTTTTTAAAAAATCCCAAAATATAAAAAATAAAAAAATTTCTAATCCCCTCACTATTTTTCTAATACCATCTCTACCTCCTCACTATGAATCCCCTCCCCAAGGTATTAGTAATACCAAGGTATTTGTAGTACCCTCCTATCTCTCAAAACAAACACGGTATTAGTAATACCAAGGTATTAGTTAGTCCCAAGGCTATCTCTCAAAACAAACACCCCATATCCTAGTCCCAAGGTATTAACAATCCCAATACCCTCCCTATGACCCAAAACAAACGGGGCCTCAGAGGTGATGGGTTGTGGTATACAACCTTTAGAATATTAATTATCTATAGGTGTGAAAAAAATATATGTAAATATATAAAAGTAAAAATAAAATAAAAAACAAAATATTTAAATATTTATTGAAGGTTGAAGCTTTAACATTTTTTTTTTTTTTTTTTTTTTTTTTGTCTGGCAGTTTCTTGGATAAAGCAGCCATCAGGGACCCTAAAATGTCAGGTGATACCACAATGGTAAATAAATGGTACTTATCAACTTTAACAGATGTGGAGGAAGTAAAATTGGTGATTAGAATGTTACCCATTTGGGGCACCACAATTTTGTTCTGGACAATTTATGCCCAAATGACCACATTTTCAGTGTCACAAGCCACCACCATGGACCGCCACATTGGCAAATCATTTCAAATCCCAGCCGCCTCATTGACTGTTTTCTTTGTCAGTAGCATCCTACTGACCGTCCCGATTTACGACAGAATTATCATTCCAATAGTCAAAAAAGTCCAAAAAAAGCCACAAGGCCTCATCCCATTACAACGCATCGGTGTTGGCCTAGTCCTATCAATATTGGCCATGGTGGCAGCAGCTCTCACCGAGATCAAGCGCCTCCACCTGGCCCAATCGCACGGTCTGAGAAACGATCCGACAGCTGTAGTTCCCCTAAGCGTGTTTTGGTTGGTCCCACAATTCTTTCTCGTGGGGTCCGGCGAGGCCTTTACCTACATTGGGCAGCTAGATTTTTTTCTAAGGGAGTGTCCCAAAGGTATGAAAACAATGAGCACAGGGCTGTTCTTGAGCACACTTTCACTAGGGTTTTTCTTTAGCACTATGTTGGTTTCAATAGTGCACAAGGTCACTGGGGGAAAAAGGCCATGGCTAGCTGATAATCTCAACCATGGAACACTCTACAATTTCTATTGGTTGTTGGCAATTTTGAGTGTTTTGAACTTGTTTTTGTTTCTAGTTGGTGCCAAGTGGTATGTGTACAAAGAGAAGAGGCTTGTTGAGGAGGGTCTTGAGTTGGAGAAAGTAGAGCCTAGTTGCCATGCATAAGAGGACCAACACTTCTGGAGGCACCCGTACATTACTACTCGCTAAGCTACTTTACCAAGTTATAGTATAGATCTTTTTTTTATATTTTTTTTTTTTTGAAAAATGATGTAGTTTCTTTCTGTAAACTTACTTTACGAATGCTTTTATGCTTTATGAGATTGTAGGGAAAAAACTGTTTGGAACTAGAGTGCCGATGAACTTTGAACACACAAAATTTGTCCTGACGTGAAAGTTAAAGATACAATTCCACAACTTTATTGTTAACTAAAAATGAAAAAAATTATTTTTCCTATGATTTATTTTCTTTCCTGATGACTAGATGAGGCCATTAGTATTCTGGATAGAGGAATAAGGAATTTGGAATAGAGAATCATTACTCACAAATAGATACATGTATGCTTTATATCATTGTCTATAGATTAAAAAGTGTAAAAAAATGTAAAAATTAAAAACTGCCAGTTTAAAGAGGATGTGATGACATTACATATTATGACCTATGCTTCACATCATAGGAATGGTTATAGGTTTTTTAAAATTCACGTTATTTGCATACGAGTGCATTTGAAATTTTAATTGCTTAAACATCTTGATTTTCAAAAATTGTCAACTTCGAAATTGGGCCAAAGTGTTGGTGAAAGCCAAATGTACGATAATTTGTTGACAAGTTATTTGGCTACATATCCAAGTGCAATAGTTTTGTAACATTTTTTCACATTTTATATTTATAGAAATTAATATAATATTTTTCTTCTTTGTTATATTTGTTTTTGTTACATAAACATTTGCTTTCTCAATGTTAGAATCCTACATACTACCAAAAACAAAACAAACAAAAAAAAAAAAAAACAAAAAATGGACTGTCAAGAACAAATTAAATAAACAGAAAGCAATTATTTTTCAATATTTCTATAATAAAGTTACACATAAGACTTTGAGGTATTACATAAGAGGACTTATTACATATCACTCCATGAATTTTTGTTTTGTTTTTTTTTTTTTGTTTTGTTTTTTGATCAGCGAAGAAAAGAAATTTTATTGATAAAACAGAAAACTATTACATCAAAAGAAAAAGGAGGATGAGTGCAAAAAGTATCATAGCAAACCCAATCAATCTCAACTAGGTTGGCACCAATAAGACTGCCCAATCATATGCTAGCACAATATCAGGAATTGGTGAGGAACCAACCATAAACACCTCAATCAATCTCACCCCAGAACAATCTAACCAAACCTAATACAAACCGAACAACCAAAAACTACCAACCACCAAGAAACAGGACAAAAATCCATAGCAACAGTAAACTTCACAGATCTGCAACAATCCACATAGATCAGCAGCAAACCACATAGATCAGCAACACTCCTTTTTACCCAGACCAATAGCACACCTGACAAATCAGCAGCAGCAATCCATAGCAGCAGCAACCACCAATTAAGAGAGCAAAACACAAAACAAGCACAATCAAGAGAGCAAGACAGAAAACAAAGACAATTGCTGCACACCAAGAGCAAATCAGGCTTTAAACCTATCAAGAGCACTCATTTTGACCCAGACTAGTAGCACAGATCAGCAGCACTCCTTTTTACCCAGACTAGCAGCACACCTCACAGATCAGCAGCAACAATCCATAGTAGTAGCAGCCACCAATTAAGAGAGCAAAACAAGAGAGCAAAATACAAAAACAAGCACAAACAAGAGAGCAAGATAGAAAACAAAGACAGTTGCAGCACACTAACCACCACCACCGCAATTAGGCTTTAATCCTATCAAGATTGCATACAATATCCTCCACTGAATACTGCAAACCTCTAGAACTTTGTTTACCTCATAGTGCTACCCTTACTTTCACCAACTCAGCTAATTCAAGCCCATCAACACTCTTCTTATGAAATAGGAACTCATTCCTAACTTTCCAAACTAACCACATAACAGCTAAAGGAATAGCTTTCCACATTGGATGAACCACCTTTTTGAACTTGAAACCAGCCCACCAATGCAATAATGCCTCAACTGATCCCCGGCATCACCCAAACCAAATCCCACCACTATAACATATCTGACCACAATTTCCATACCATAGTACAGAATAGTAGAACATGGTTAACTGACTCCTCATCTGCTTTGCACAGCAAACACACCGAACTAGCTTCCATATTCAACACTCCAATCTTCTTCAAAAAAAGTTGAAGTTTTAAGTCTACCTTTCCAAGCTAATCATCCACAGAATTTCACCTTGGGTGGGGCAATATTCTTCCACAGCATATCCGTGACACCAACAACAGGTTCTTTTAACAACACCCACCACTTCCAAGCTGAAGTTACAAAGTATGTACTTGCTGGATTGGCTAGCCATAAACATGAATCCTCAAAGTCTACTGTGAGTGTAGGTGTTTCCCTAAGTACCTCATGCAACCTTGCAACCTCCTCTTCCTCCCAAGCTAACAACGATCTTCTAAATAGAATATTCCAATCTTGTACTTATCATCTTTTGTGATACATCTGCAGAATAGTGCTACCCTTCTCCTCAGATAATCTATATGACTTAGGGAATTCCTCCTTCAAACACAGATTATTAAACCACTTATCCTCCCAGAATTGGAGTCTTTGCCCATTACCTACAACTAGCTTAAAATTAGATAAATAAAAACTAACCAACTCTAGACTCTATGCACCAAGCTGGACTACATCTGCCCACAATCTGGACACTGAATTGGACGCAGGTACAGTAGGTACCCAATTTCCCCCAGCTTCACCATACTTACACCTCAACATCTGTTTCCATAGAACTTTGTCCTCCACTCCAAACCTCCACCACCATTTAAGCAAAAGCCAGTCATTGATTTCTCTCAACTTTCTAACCCCCCACCCCCTTGTGATCTGTCTATTGCTATATCTGCCCATTTCACCATATGAACTTTCCTCTTAAGTTCAGAGTTACCCCACAAAAATGCTGCCTGAATCTTCTCAATCTGCTAGGCCACTCCCATAGGTATTTTAAAAATGGATAGAAAATAGGATGAGAAACTAGAAAGAACTAACCTAATCAGAATTAGTTGACCAACGAAAGAAAGGACTTTTCTCTTCCATGCAGTTAACTTCTTTTTGACCTTCTCAATAATTGGTTGCCAAGTCCTTTCCTTGCTGGGGTTAGCTCCAAGAGGTAAACCTAGATAAATTGATAGGGAGCTTTTGCTGTGGCAGTTAAGAATGGAGGCAAACTGATTAACCTCCACATCACTAACACTAACCCCACACATCACACTTTTGTAGAAATTAATCTTTAATCCTGACAACACCTCAAAACATCTCAAAATTCTCTTAATGTTCACCAGTTCCCCCAACTCCACCTCACAGAATATAATGGTGTCATCTGCAAATTGCAAATGAGAGAATTTCAATTCATTAGGCCCCACACATGCTCCTTTTATCAACTCCCTCTCTTTTGCTCTTTCAATCAACAGATTCAGACCTTCAGCAACTATGTTAAACAAAAGTGGTGATAAGGGATCTCCCTGCCTTAGCCCTTTCTGAGGAATGAATTTTGTTGTAGGAGAACCATTGACTATGACAGAAACTTTAGTTGATGATAGGCATGTTTTAATCCAAGCCACCCATTTGTCCCCAAAACCAAAATTCTTCAACATTGAGAAAAAGAACTCCCAATTAACTGTGTCATATGCCTTTTCAAAGTCCAACTTGAGTATAATACCTCTAAATTTTTCAACTTTCCACCAATATACCACTTTATTTGCAATCAAGACACCATCAAGAATGTATCTATCGCCCAAAAAAGCTGTTTGAACTTCACTAATGATTGCTGGTAGGACCCTCTTCAATCATTTAGACAACATTTTAGCTAGAATTTTATATACTGAATTGACTAAGCTTATTGGCCTATAATCACTTAACTCATAAGGGTTCTCCCTCTTAGGGTATAAGGGTGATAAAAGAGCTATTTAGACCCGATACCAACTTCCCATTGGAATGAAACTCATACATGAATTGTAAAATTTCTCCCTTCATTACTTGCCAACATTTCTGAATGCAAGCCAAATTGAACCCATCTGGTCCAGGAGCCTTGTTTCCATCACACTCTTGTAAAGCATCCCAAATCTCCTGTTCTGAAAATTCTGCTTCTAGGCATTCTACTTGCACAGCAGAAATTATGGATACAAAAGGGGCCAAGAAGCTTTAGCCTAGAAAACCAAGATTCAGAAAATAAACTCTCAAAATGCCTATGAACTGATAGCTTCACTCTAGCTGGCTCCACAAACCTGACCCCATCTTCTACAATTGAATCGAGGAAATTTCTCTTTTGTCTTGAACTTGTCATCATGTAAAAGAACCTTGTGTTCTTATCCCTACACTTAGCCCACACCAGTCTAGATTTTTGATACCATAAACTCTCCTTCCTCCTGCTCAGATTCCAGGCCTGCCCTCTAACTTCTCTCCTTCTACGGACTTCTTGTTCTGACAATAATCTTTCTTCTGCCACCAAGTCCAGTGCATGTAAATCCTCCTCTGCTTGCTTTAATTGAGTTTCCACACGGCCAAACAGCTCTGAATTCCACCTTCTAAGATTTACTCTGAGTGTTGCAAGCTTCCTCATTAATGTGAACCCAGCCCAACCTGGTTAAACTTCTTCATCCCACGAGCTCTTCACCACAGTTTTAAAAGTAGGATGAAGTAACCAAGCATTGATAAATCTGAAAGGTTTTGGTCCCTAATTCCTCTCATCCTCCATTATTAGAACTGGACCATGATCATAAATTGTTCTAGGTAGTCCTCATTGCTTGAAAGAAAACTCCTCAAGCCAACTACTCTCGAGAAGGAATCTATGTATCCTACTCCATCTCTCTCCATCTTGTGCATTGCACCACGTAAAACTTCTACCCCTCATTGGCAAGTCAACTAGACTCAACTGATCTACCAACTCATTAAAATCATTCATACCTCTCTCCCTTCTTGAGCAACCCTTATTTTCACTAAGGAATCTAATTTCATTAAAATCGCCACCCATACACCATGGATTAGGGTAGGAAAACTTCAATCTTTTTAATGATTCCCACAATTCACTACAAGAAAAAACACTTTTGGCGACCACCTATTTTTTTTGGTCGCAAATAGTCCACTTTCTGCGACTAAAATTTAACTTTTGGCGACCACAATTTTTTGATCGCGGAAAATCACCTTTTGGCGACCAAAAAAAAAAGTTGGTCGCGGAAAGTATACTATTGGCGACCAAAGGCTTTTTTTGGTCACGAAAGATCACCTTTTGGCGACCCAAAAAAAGGTTGGTCACAGAAAGTATACCCTTTGGCGACCAAAAAAAAAAGTTGGTCGCGGAAAGTATACTATTGGCGACCAAAGGCTTTTTTTGGTCACGAAAGATTACCCTTTGGCGACCAAAAAAAAAAGTTGGTCGCGGAAAGTTATGGCGGGTTAAATTTTAAAAAAAATGATACTACTATAATTACATGCTATTTTTTTGTTTAGGCATTAAAAGTTTTATAAAATAATATATAACCCAATTTTCATGGGTTATATATATGTTTTGCCAAATATGAACAAGAAGCATGTTAGTGGCAGAGTGGATTGGGTGCATGGTGACTCCTTGGTCACGGGTTCGAGTCCCAGGTAGCACAAAAGAATTAATTTTTTTGGATCAAGGCGCTGACTTTTGGCGACCTACTTATCTTTGGTCGCTAAAAGTTTACTTTTGGCTAATATAAATTGGACTTTCCGCGATAAAAAAAGTTGGTCGCGAATGGTCACTTTTAGCGACCAAAGGCTTTTTTGGTCGTAGAAAACTATATGGGACGAGGCTTTGGCGACCAACTTGCGACCAACATATTTTGGTCACGAAAAGGTTTTAGCGACCAAATATGGTACTTTTCGCGACCAAAATGTTGGTCACGGAAAGTGTTTTTTTCTTGTAGTGATTGTCTTCTCTTGCAAACATCATTTGGTGCATAAACATTCACCATAGAGCAATCAAAAGATAAACCCACCGTACCTGATAGAATAATAAAATGTCTGGAGCCACAACAATCAATTAGCTTGAATCTATCAGGGTTCCATATACACAATAAGCCTCCAGCACTACCATCAGCATCTATACCCATATATTCCATTTTAGCAAATGGCCAAATAGATTTAATAAACACCTCCTCCATGCTGCTTCTTTTAGATTCTTGAAATAACACTATAGCCACTCCTTTTTCTTTTAGCATGTTCTTAATTTTACTCATTTTTTCTAGTCTATTAAGACCACGAGCATTCCATGACATTATCTTCATAAAGGAATCAACATAACACTTATACCCCTCCAATTGGTGATTCAGACGTCAGCTGCCCGTGCTCCATCATCGATTCTCACCAAATCCTTATCTTCCAACTAGACTATCTTTTCTACCACATCATCCTCCTTCCACCAAAATCAATACCAAGTGATTTCCGCAGCTGGACTGTTGCTTTAGCCTCTTTAAGCAGTCTTTCCCTTCTTCTACTTGATTCACTATGAAGTGATAGTGAGTTCGAAATTGCAACAACAATTGCTTTGAAAATTGCACCCCTATTGAAGCTTTTAGGTAGTATTCTGCCTTTCTGAACCCTTTTTACAACTCCTCATCTCCTTTGGGTGTATACTCCCTTGCTGTTAGAGACACTTTCTTTCTAGCCTTAGCTATTCTACCCATTACGTCCTTCATAACTACTTGGGCTCCATCAACATTGAACTGTGATTAGGCCACACAGTCACTCAAGTTTGATAATGAAAGCCCAACTGGCTTAACAGGATAAGCTTCAACTTGGGGTCGGTCTATGAAGCACGACTTCTAGATTAATGTTGGGCCTAACAAGCTCTGGCCACTCAAACTCTTCATAAACCCATCAGTATGTATACTGCCATCTTTACATTGGGGATGCTCAGCCACCTTTTTGCAAAATTTGTTCACACTCTTCAAAGCACCATCATGACCAGAGCCCGCAACTGTTGATTTCCCCAAGCCATCATCAGACTTCCTTGCTGTGGATTGCACCACTCTCCTGCTCCTGTCTTCCATTACGTGTATACTACCCTCCACTGTGTCTTTCACAATGCTAGCCACCTCATTAGAAAATGCCACATCAGCCCTGCTACCAGCTCCCTTTCCTAACTCCACCCTACCATCTTTGACACTTGAAATCATGTCGACCTTATTGCCGGATATTGAGAATAGGCCCTCATTTGACAGATAACTACACACTCCAGATCTTGACCATACTGGTGGAAATAGTTCTTTTGTCATCATAATTGGATGCTTCTTTTCATTGCATTCTAACAAGATTACATGATTGATAAACTCTCTATAACTAGTAATAATCCTTACTTTACCACGCAGAAATGACTTTGCACTACTCGTATCTTCATCATGTTGGATAACTTCTCCCCAGATTGTACCAATCTCCATGAAAGTTCCAATATTCCAGAGATTAACAGGAATACCGTAACATGCCAGCCACACACACCTTTCTTGTTCAATAACTTTTCCTTTCTCCCATTCATCTATTCATTCATACCACTCATAAATCCATTCCTCGAGTCTACCTTTCCATTCCTTCAAATGTTCCATTGACTTGAAAGATAGTAGTATTACACGGCTACCACCATCTTTTATGCACACCTCTTTTAGCCTTCTTTTCCTGCACTCTTCTTTGAAGGCATTAAGAGAAAAGAATGATTTGAGCTTTAACACTAGGTTTTCATAAAGCCATCCAATACCAACTTCCTGGGCTCTTATAGTTATCAAAGGATTCTCCTTTCTTATACCGAGGACTGCATCAGCATAAGATCTCTGACCAAAGCCCTCAGTTGTAGGATTGCCGTACAACCTTTGTTTCATCTGAATAGTCTTACCTTTTTTGACCACTTCCTTCTTCTAATACTGAACTTCGCTTCCAAACTCGGCTAATCTCACCTTCAGACTCTTATCATCACACCATATTCCATCTGCTTTTTGAATTGCTACCTTTGCTATAGCGATCCTGGTTTTTCCTCTCATGTTTACTGTATTCCGGACTCGGTTCCATTGATAGTTGTTGTTGTTTGTATTTCATTTCCGTCTCTTAACTCTTTGTATTTGAGTTTAGAATTGTCTTGGGTGTGTTTCGAACAGGTTGGTTGAGCTTTTGTCCCAACTCTTGTTGCCCAAATTTTTAGTGGTCCGCTCGAGCTGGTCTTATTGCGCTCAAGCAGAGTTTACACACTTTCAGCATCTTGTGCGTCTGCAAAAGTACTGCAGGTTTGTTTTTCACGCTTGAGCGGAATTCCTTACGCTCGAGCGGATATCCTTGCGCTTGAGCGGGTGTTCGATATCTGTAAAAGTACTGAAAGAGTGTAATCTATGCTCGAGCGAGTGTTCCTTTACGCTCGAGCGGGTGGAGTTTTGCAGTTGTGTCTTGGCGCTCGAGCGGGTATCTTTGCGCTTGAGCGGGTCCAGTTTTTGTATTTGACGCTCGAGCGTTCTATTCTCCGCTCGAACGAGTCACACGTATATCAGTTGGCAGCTGGGTCATTTTAGATCACTTTTTCAACTCTCACTCTCTCTTTTACTTTTCAAAACCTATTTTGAGAGCTTCTCTCACTACATTTCATCTTCTCTCTAAGGTTTGATCTAGTTCTAGTGCGTTTCTAGCCTAGTCCCTTTGTAAAAAAGGTTGTGCTTGGTGTGAGCTTCACTTTGATCCGAAAATCTCTTGGTTTGGAGCGCTTCGAGTTTTCTTCAACTTCTCCATTTGGTCTCATCTTTTGAGATAGGGATAGCTACTCATATTTATGGTCTTTAACATAAACTTGTAGTCGTTTTGATGTAATGTTGTAGTTGGGTAATTGTGGGTGTTAGGGTTTCAAATATGAAAAGAGGGGTTTTGTTCTTTTGGCCAAAACATGTGTATTTGGGTCCTAAAATGAGATTGTGGATGTTTAATGATAATATTTGGACCTTTGGGTCAATATTGGAAAAAGAGAGAAGATGCCATATTTGGGTTTTATTGGGTCATTAGTGTAATTAATGACTTTCATTGTGAAATAATGAAATTGAGAAGTTATGAGAATGAATGGTGGAGTTGGATTGATTAATCACTCACCCTTGAAAATATTGGTAATTTATCTGTTGATGCATTTATTATCTGTTTAGAAATAATTGCTTTGGGCTATCGGTGGAGGATAGTCTTGATTGTTGTAGACACTGCATGATGATTAGGTGAATTAAAACTAATCTGTTGAATATGTCATTGAATATGACGGTTGGAATAATACATCGAATTTGTGTATTGATTGATTGTGTATATGATAATTGTTTATATACATTGTATTGTGTGGGAGGAGATAGGGGATGTACTCCATGGCTTTGGAGGAGATAGGGGATGGACTCCTAAACCGGATGTTATTTGGGAGGAGATAGGGGATGTACTCCATGGCTTTGGAGGAGATAGGGGATGGACTCCTAAACCGGATGTTATTTGGGAGGAGATAGGGGATGGACTCCATTGATACAGCAAATCTGTGTATCATTTATGAAGTATGGAAGTGTTTTAATATGACATTGATACAGCAAATATGTGTATCATTTGTGAAGTATGGAAGTATTTAATATGAGTTGTTATCTCATGTGAATTGTGAATTATGGAAGTGTTTTATTATGAGTTATGATCTTATTTAAATTATTGATATTGGAAAGGTTTTTAACATGAGCCGTAGTCTCATGGGAATTGTTTGGCCAGGTTCTGAGCCATGTTTATAAATCAAAATTTGTTAAGTAAAGGAAAGTAAAATGAACATAGACATATTTGTCATGGGATTGGATGGTGTTGTAAGTTGGTTGACCAGTGTTAACATTTATCGCATGCTCATGTTTTAGTCATTGTTAATATTATGTTTAGCATGTTTCTACTGGGCGTTGGCTCACCCTATATGGGACATCATTTTCAGGTGCACGTGATATGCCGCCTCCAAGAACTTAGCTTGGGAGGTTTTAGAAGCTGAAGGCTTACTTTTGTAATTATTTTGTGTATTACATGTAATTCAAGCCAAGAGCTTATTTTGCACTACAACAAGTTTTGTCTTGGATGACGAATTTTTTTTGTCTCCAAAGAGCTAATTTCGTCACTATAGATATTTGTGAGGAAATATTTTCGTCACCAGATTCGTCATTGAATGTTTGTCACTAAAAAGCATCGTGACGAAAAATGATTTCGTCACCAATGAAATTACTTCAGTGACGAAACTTTTTGTCACTAATAAAACAACATTTTGTTGCCTAAAATTCTCATTTTCGTCACCAAATAGTTATTCAATACCATATTTATAACTTTAGTTGATGAATAAATTTGTCACGCATGTTAATCATTGATGAGGAAATAATTTCGTCACAATAAGATGTAAAGATGACGAAATTTTTCGTCTTCAAAAGTCATAATTTTGTCACCAATAAAACAACATTTTGTCGCCAAATATTCTCATTTTCGTCACCAAATAGTTATTCAGTACCATATTTATAACTTTAGTTGACGAATAAATCTGTCACGCTTGTTGATCATTGATGAGGAAATAATTTCGTCACAATAAGATATAAAGGTGACGAAATTTTTCATCTTCAAAAGTCATACATGGGTGACGAAATATTTTTCGTCACAAAATATATATATATACGTGACGAAATTTTCAGTCACCAACAACAAAATAAATAAAAGTTTCATATATAAACTGCAGTAATTTTGTCACAAAAAAGTTTATTAGTGACGAATAATCACTTTGTCATAATAACAAGTACAAATGACGAAACAAATTCGTCACTAAACTTGTTCCATATTTTATATTCAATTTAAATTATTATTTCACAAATATCCCTGCTCATATCCCAATAGCCTTTTAATTGTACTAAGAAATCCACTAGCTATTATACATCACTCCACAAAAAAATTCACTAAACATTTATATTATAAATCAAAAATATCCATCCATCAAACAACTTTAATAATAATCCATTAAGTATCACAAAAAAACCATCAAAGCAAATCCCAAAATGAACTAACGTGGAGTCCACCAAAAAAAATCAACACTCAATCTTGATTTGCAACTACAACTAAGCATCAGTTTAGGAAAAAAAATTCACAGTTGATCTTCATTTGCAGGTATGCTTCCGAATGTCATCAAAACCAATCTACAAAGAAAAAAACAAGGCAAACATTAGCATAGAAGATTGTATATATATAAAGTTTATTATAATAGCAAAGTTTTATTATAAACTTAAAGCCAAATATCAGAATCTTAAACAAATATACAGAATGTTCTCAGATCACAAGCTTGAAGTTATCTGAATAGAAATTAACAGAGATTAACTAAAAAGATGAATACCATGCTCATTCCCACCCATGGGCTTTGCAATGATCACCTTAACATGGCAATTCACTGTATCCCCAGAATTATGCTCGGATCAAAAACTAGGTGTGACCCACGAACAGCAGCCAAACCAGTTATAACACTACAACATCTCATGGTAAGAAACCAAGGCATGCAGTCAATGAGAATGGGAAGGAACAAATATTGTGGCTGCTGCACAAATGGGATTTAAAAAATTTTTGAAGAGAGAGAGAGCAACAAAATACAATGCAAAAAATGGATAACTAGACCAGTAGCTTGGTGAGTTGTGACAGCAATGACCAAAATGGATGTAGATAATAAGCTTATTATTTTTAACATTAACATTAAAAGGCCACGCACAAAACCTAAAAACAACTCCCTTCTAAATTTAGAAAATAGTACACACTGCTATACGTATTATTTTGTTTTAACATTGACTGCTTCCTTTTTTTTTTTTTTTTTTTTTTTGATCAACAAAAACTTTATTGATGAAAGAACCTTACAAGAAAGAGAAAATACATCAATAAAGGGGACAAGAAAGGACATGGGAGAGGGGGATGATGCACAGCACCAAAACGAAACTGTTGGTGAGGGACCAACAAGAACACAAAAAACACAACAGACAGCAGGATCAAACGCAGACAGCAAGCTACCCATCCCAGCAAAGGTATATAGAAAATATACATCACCTGGCCTACAATTAGATTCACATCCAAAACTGAAGCAAAATTGAAGCAAAATTACCCAGACCAGCAGCCCAGCAGATCTGTCCACTCACACAGCATACAGATACAACCAGCAAAGCAGAATGATACCAAACAGCAGAGCATACAACAGAGCATACAGATACCAACAGCAAAGCAAACAGCAGAGCATACAGATACCAACAGCAGAGCATACAGATACTTGTGACTTAGGCTATACAGATACCAACATCCACATATACAAGCACACTTAACAGCAGGCTATTATCTGACTTAGTTTTGTCTCTACTTTGGTTAGTGTGTATTTTAACTAGAGTCATGCTAAGTAAGAATTTTGATAATGAATCTATTTTGATTAAATGCATCTTCAAACTTGGTAAATCTTAGTTAATAAGTAGTCAAACTGTTGTATTTTAACTAGTATATACTAACCAACATGAGAAAAATAAAATGATAAAACGAGCGAGACTTACCAAAAAGGCGATGTACGAGTTCATGGGATACCTCATCCTCTAAATTGTCCTTTGAAACCTTGCTTCTTAAGAAACTCCATGATGCTTGATGTGATCTCAAAATGCTCGTCAATCGACCCATTCATCTTCCCTATCTCTGTATTTTGTGCTTGAATTTCCTCTTTTTGTACTTGAATTTCATGTTTCTGTGCTGTAATTTCCTCTTTATATGATTGAATTTCCTCTTTTTGTGACTGAATTTCCTCCTTTTGCTCTTGTATTTCCATCTCTAGATGCCTCACATAGTCACTGTCAGTCGAAGCACTGGTAGTCCTGACAGAGAAGGAACGCCTCAACCCGAGTCCTTTAACATATCCCGACCTTAGCTTTAGCACCTTCACAGATAGCTCCTCCAGAGTAATTGGAACCACACCAGGTCGGGAGCAATGTTCAGCTTGGATCTTTATCATATTATCCTGTCATTTAAAAAAAAAAATAGAAAAATGAATAAAGATACAATTAAAATTGCAATCATCCTAATACAAAAGGTAATATACATACATAATTCTCTTCGCACTCCGGAGATATCCACTACTTTGTGACATCATTAAAGTGTGTAGATTTGTAAACACATGGCAACTCTGGCAGTTGGCCCCATTTGCAATTGTCTGATTTTTTTTTGTTCAACTAGTAAGTTAAATAAGAATGATGGTAGTAGAATCATCTTTAAAAACAAATGGAAAAAAAATTAAAGAAGACCCACCACCTCGTGTACCCTAATTGGGAGAGATTTTGACCCACACCTATGCTTCGTCTTCAATTGATTTCTATTGTCAATGTTAGCATTTGATTGCTTCTACAAGGAGCAAGTTCCAATAGAAAAATATATATATTAGGAAGACAAGGTAATAATGTCAACAAAAAATAAACATAAGAAAAGTTTACCAGCCAATTGGTATCATTCCACTTCTTGTCAATCAAGTTTTTCCATTTCTCGAGGTCACATTCAGGTGGTGGGTGGCTTCTAGCATACTCCTCTCCCTTAGCACTTTTAAGGTTCAGGTATTTTTTTCGTAGTCTGTAGGTGTGGCTGCTCAAGCTCCGTCCACACTTTGTTGCCACCACTTTGCTAACATTTATGGAGTCACCTTCCATGTCAAATTGATCCTAGCAACAGCCACAAATCTTGTAAGTCATAATTAATTATATTACATTAATTCAATCAATTATGTAAAACTTTTACCGTTAGACGCCGAAACATAGGTGCCGTAACTTCTTCGTTGACATGTTTCCACCTGCGAATGCTAAAGTCTGGCAAGTGTGTTCGGACCTCAACACCAATTTTGGAGACTAATTGAGAGGCATGATCCCTCACTGGTGCACGATACTCCTGTGGTATGGGAACTTTGAGCTTTCCATCTTTTTGAACCATTGCTTGAACCTTCAACCCGTGTGTCAAGCCACGAGGGTGTCTACTAGGCACTGTTTTGAAGACATAACATTGACTGGTTAGCAATTAATTAAAGCGAAATCATAAAAGCAATATAAGTAACTTTTTTTTTTTTTAGTAAGTCATAAAATAAAACGATGAATATAGAGATATACGAGGGGCATTCCCCAGGCCTTACAACACCAAACAAAAAAAACTAGAGCTATAAAGAGAAACAAACCAAACAAATAAACTAAACTAAATAAACTATAAAGAGAATCATCCTAAAATAAACCACACAAAAGAATGTTCGTTTGCCACATAAGGAAAAAAGGGCTATGAACATTCAATAGACTAGCCAAAAACAATACAAATACACTTGCACAACCTCAGAGAGAAAAAGCAAAAAAAACTAGAAAAAATAAACCCAGAAAGCCCTGCACAAACAGCACTAGCAGCAGCCACACAGTACAACTGCAGCTTTCTTCCCTACTCTGAAGTTGATGCTTTTCATTTCTCAAGTTGTTTTCTCTTTTTCATAGTTATATTTGCTATTCCATTTTCTTGTTTCTTTACTCTTTCCTACATCTGCAGCTTTTTCGTTCTCTCTGTTACTGCCAATTTCTTCCCTACTCTTTGTTTTTGGTCAGTCTCTCCTATACAGCTGCTGCTTTGTTCTGCAGTTGCTGCAGCTGCTGATTCTTTTCCGTACTGCTATTACATTCCTATTCACTAGTCTCCTTCTATGTTTCTCCTATAGAGCACTAGTCTCCTTCTCTGTTTTGGTAAGTAGTTCAGCTACTCTCACCACAATTTCAGTACCTTGGGTGCTTCCATCAGTGGTATTTTTATTTTTAATAGTTCCTATATTTTCAATTAATTTAATTTTTTTTTCCTTAATTTTAAATTTTGTATCAATTAGTCCAATTGATGATGCTGATTAGGAGTTTTGACATAAAATGGTCACTAAGTTGATTAATTCATTAAGTCGAACATATTTATAATATGATCAACATGCTACTCACATGCACATTCTTTAAAAAAGGAAAAAAAAAAAAAAAGGGTTGACAATTGTAATTAATTACACTAAATCGAGACAAATTATAAATTCAGGTAAAGATTGTGCTAATTGCTATCCTTATAATTTGGACTAAAAATAAAACAAAATTGTGTTTGAAACAAAAACAGGGCATGACCAAGCAGCTGATGGGAAGCCAAGGACATGAAATAGCAGCAAAAATGGATTCATACATGAGAGGGATGGTGGGTGGTTCAGGAGCAAGCTTGTTTGAAGAACTTGGGTTGTACTATATTGGTCCTGTGGATGGTCATAATGTGGAAGACTTGGTTCATATCTTGAAGGATGTCAAGTCCCTCCCTGCACCTGGACCTGTTCTCATCCATATTTTAACTGAGAAAGGCAAAGGCTATGCTCCTGCTGAGGTTGCAGCTGACAAGATGCATGGTGCACCTCTCTCTCTCTCTCTCTCTCTCTCTCTTTTAACACACATTTAATACTTTGAGGATAAAATTGAAAATAAATTAAACTACAAGGATGAAAATAGCACAAAGGACAAAAAAAGTGAAAAATTATGGTTGTAGCATGGGGCTAATAAATTGGTGTTGGTTTTTTTTTATAGGTGTGGTGAAGTTTGAACAAAGTTAGGGAAACAATTGAAGACAAAATCAAAGACAAAGTCATACACCCAATACTTTGCAGAGCCCTTAATTGCTGAAGTTGAGAAAGATGTGAAAATAGTAGCAATCCATGCAGCAATGGGGGGAGGAACTGGACTGATCTGTTCCAAAAATGTTTTCCAGAGAGATGTTTCGATGTCGAGAGCAAGCTTTTTAATAGTTCCTATATTTTCAATTAAATCAGTATCATCATCAACTAGTCTCCTTCTCTGTTTAAGGTTCAGGTTTTTTTATTTTTTTATTTTTCCCCTAGTTCAATAAATTCTTGCACTTTCAGCAGAAGTAGATAACGATCTGTTTCATTAAACATAACCTGCAATGGCAACAACAATGGCAATGGATCGGATGCCACATCTTCATCACAACTTGCTTTCAGTTTCCAGAATGTCCGGAAGGACTTCTACCACTCCTAGCCATAATCTGTTGCTTTCAATCCTCTACCACTTTTATTTTTTCTGTTTTTGTTTTTGTTGTTTTTTCAAATTTGTAGGAACCAAATAGAGAAAGAAGCAACTACCTAGCTTAGTAGTAATACTCAAATGTAGGTATCACGCAGGGTAAGAGAGAGTTTCATCTACCAAGTCAATTCTTTGATTTTTCTCACGTGCAATTATTGGGTACCAAAGTATTGTCACGTGGTGCCTTCTTTGATTGAGTTTGGTTTACAGGATAAGGCTTATCGCTTATCCCATTTACATTAATGGTTTGTCTAATAGTATGAAAGGTGGCAATTACTGATTGGTGACGAGTACTATCACATAACAATGTCATGCTATACCCTTTTCTATACCCAATAATTTCTCCTTCTTCAATGTTTTTGTTCAAAGAACTAGGAATGCTTGAAAACTAAGAGCATCTCCAATAGAGATGTTAACTTTGTGTGTTATATGACAAAAAATTAAAAGTGAGACCAAAACTAAAAAAAAAAAAAATAAATCAATCCCTATGAAACAAATTGCTTGAAATTTTTTGCACCATAGAATTATATTAAAACAGAGAATTTCTTGAGCTTAGTAAAATTCAGTATCTTACCGACACTAGATTGGGAGGCTGCCTCCCTCGGTGCCTCCATATCGACATCAAGTGGCTGTGAGTGTTGGGTATCCACATTGTCAAGTAAATCCCCATTTGGAACAACAATTGCCTCGTGCGAAGGTTGAAGAGATGACTGCGCCAATCGTTTTGGTGGCATTGGTAAGCCCTAAAAAACATAATACAAAAGCATAAACAATAAATACATAAAAATGGATAAGTAAAGTATACGGAAATATAAAGATAGTATTAACAAAGCATCATTAACAAATATATAGCTATCGGTGACATAATAAAAAAAAAATGAATGGCCATACATATAGTACCTCATCGTCAACACTTTCAAAGGACTCAGCATCAGTGTCATCCTCATGATCTGACGGTATGTAGTCATCATCATCTACCCTAATGTTCTTTCCCTTCTGATTAACACGATTGGGCTGAGTAGAACCCATCAAAGAAGCTACTATACGCTTCAATTGTAGAGCATCCATTTTCTTATTATTCTTCTTGATTGTCTTGTATCTTTCCATTTCGTACTCTGTTCGCTTTTGTTTCGCTAGAAAACCTAGTTTGATCCATTGTTTCTCCCCTTTGGCCATTTTGGTAACTAAAAAGCATAAATTGATATAAAACATAAAATATAAAGCATAATTTTACTTGAAGAGACGCAACAAAATATAGCATAACCATGTAATGCATTAAAAACATATGTCCATATAGAAACCTAAAAAAAAAAAAACTACATATCATAATCCATATTAGGTTCCATATCAGATCCATATCATCATCAAGTATGCCAAGTTCTTCATCTTCTTCGTCATCTCTACCATCTCTCTTTGTTTTATTTGAAATAACCTCAGCTTCAATATCATCCCTATGAAATCGAATAATATCTTCAATGTTGATTGGGACAACTGAGTTAATGTTTTCTTGTTGGAATGCATCATTAAATTCTGGTTGCTTTGGTGGTTCTCCATCACCAACCTCTGGCACATCAAACACACCTCTATGTTGGACCCGTTACACGACTTGCCAAGGTTGCCCCCATTTGGTGTCATTCAAGTAGAACACTAGCTTAGCTTGACTAGGCAAGATAAAAGGGTCAGATTGATACCATCGGCTTGTGACATCGATGCTTGTGCAATATGTGTCAGCTCGTACTGTTCTACTTCTACCAGTGTTACCGGTGTTATACCATTCACATTGAAACAAAACAACTTTATTTTGACACATGTACTCAAATTCCCAAATATTGCACAAGTGACCGTAGAATTCGTGCATCTCTCCTTTGTAGTCCCCTTCGGTAAGCACACCACTATTTTGACTCTTACGACGATTGTCTAATTTTTTCGTATGGAATCTTACACCATTGATTATACAACCCGAGTACTCTTTCACTAGCAAATTAGGACCATTCGCTAATGACCACAATTCTTCGGTTGCTTCTGGTGCCTCATCAACTCTCAATCTATTTATCTACATCCACATGCAATGTGCAACACTTGAATTATGTTAGTAATGTTTGTATTTTATACAAGCCTAATAGTGTTTGGGCAATTGTGAATATTAAAAATGACTTACATATTCTTTGAACCACTTCGGAAATTCCTTCTGTTGTATCTGAGTTATATCTTGTCCAGTGGGAATCTGTAACAAATTCTTGTGTTCCCTACTCAAATAGTTTTGGTTAATGTGTGAAATACTACTATTATTAATGACTAATAACATGAAAATTGTTAAAATATATATAGTTATAAGAAACACGTACTGAAGATACTTCTCTATCTCAGGGCTATTGTATAATAAGAACCAATGAGCAATATCACGAAGTTCCTATGACATCTCAACATGCTTTCTGATTTGGCCAATAGGACGAGCAGTTTCGGTGAATATTATCAAACCTTCACGACGGACTCCATAATCTTCATTTCGTGCATCTCAATTATGCACGGTTTCAATCCCTTCAAGATACATTGAGCAAAAAGTAATGCACTCCTTGACAATGTAAGCCTCTGGAATAGAACCTTCTGGTCGAGCTCGATTGGTGACAAACTTTTTCAAAGCTCCGAGAAACCTTGAAGAGATAACCAATTAGGAGTATAGTTAGGCACACAACATAATCTATACCTTTCATTTGAAAGTACAATTTTAGAAATTACCTTTCAATCGGGTACATCCACCGATATTGCACAGGTCCTCCGAGAATAGTCTCACGTGGCAAGTGAATGGCCAAATGAACCATCACATCGAAGAAGGCTGGAGGAAAGATCTTTTCAAACTTACATAGTATGAGTACTATACGTTCCTCTAATTTCTCCATTTCACTTCGTTTCAGTGTCCTTGAGCATAGATCTTGGAAGAAGCTACCTAACTCAAAAAGTGCTGTACTGATCTCTTTATCTACGTAACCACGCATCCCAATAGGAAGAATCTGTTGTATAAGTACATGGCAGTCGTGGCTTTTCAATCCTGTTAATCTACCATTTTTTGCATTCACTGATCTCGAAATATTTGCCGCGTACCCATCTGGATACTTGACTGATTTCAAGAATTCAAAGAAACCCTCTCTCTCTTTAGGGGTCAATGAGAAGCTGGCTCGCGGCTTCACATATGATCCATCGGGATTTGTTGTCAGCCATAATTCTTTCCTTATATTCATATCTTCTAAATCCATTCGTGCCTTATCTGTATCCTTGTTCTTCCCATCAATTCCCAACATCGTTCCAAAAACATTTTCACTAAAGTTCTTCTCCACATGCATGACATCAATCATGTCAAAGCCTCCTTTTCTTCCAATACGGTAGCTCATACAAGATGCTTACCTTTGTCCAATTTGGGTTCTGACGAGGTCTTTTCCTATTGCTTGGATGTTTTCCATATGTGACACCCGTCACACTACCTAATTGTTCTTCAATCTTTTCTATCGGTATCACCAAAGATCTCTTCTGTTTTTCATGCTTGCCATTATATGCTCTACTCTTTCGCCTTTTTGGGTGGTCATCAGGCAAGTAGCATCGATGGTTACTGTACGCAGTCTTACTTCTTAAAGATTCAAAATATGGTTCATCATTGCAAGTGTAACAAGAGTAATGACCCTTTGTTCTCCATCCAGAAATGTCACCAAATGCGGGCCAATCATGTATCGTCCACAGCAAAGCTACACGCATGCAGAAAGTCTCACCAGTCGAGGCATCATAGGTTAATGTACCATTTTTCCATAAATCATTCTATTCTTCCACTAAAGGTCTCATGTAGACATCAATATCAATTCCTGATTGTGATTCACCAAGAATAAGTAATGACAGCATGAAAAATGGGTCCTTCATAGCCAACCACGGTGGCAAGTTGTATGGAATGAGTACGACAGGCCACAAACTATATGAGTTATTCATATTTCCGAAAGGGTTGAAACCATCAGTAGCCAACCCTAGCCCCACATTTCGAGGCTCCAAGGCAAATTCAGGATGTTGTGTATCGAATTCCTTCCACTCATCACTATCTGCAGGATGCCTCAATACACCGTCATCTAGACGTTTTTCCTTGAACCATTTCATATCCTCGGCTCTCTTCCTCGACATGTACAACCTTTTCAATCTCGGTGTTAACGAGAAGTATCGAAGAACCTTACGAGAGATCTTCTTACCTCTACCATGATTTGTTTGGACATTTATCTAGTGTTGCATTCCCCTTCCAAAAGAGCACACAATCGTTTACACAAGCATCAATGAGCTCGTATGACAAACCCAATTCACGTAGTATTTTTTTAGCTTCATAAGTTGACTTTGGAACCAAATTATCCTTCGGTAAAAGTTTTGTTAAAAACTCTACGTCAACTGACTTATTACTCCAATGGTTTGTTACCTTCATATTAAGTATCTCGATGACAAATTTTAACAAAGTGTAATTTTTGCAACCTGGGTACACCTCACGTTTGGCATCATTCAATAATTTATCAAAAGTGCGAACCTCCTCCTCTTGAGTTGTATTAGTTGATTCCCCTCTTATTCGATCTTCCACTAAGGCATCAATACCTCCCAAATCCTCATTGCCCTCAACGGGTATATCAAGATGATAAGCCTCATTTGATTCACGGGGTTCCCCATGCACGTGCCAGATAGTGTAAGTTGGAATAATCCCATGTTGCAACAAATGAATTTGAACAATTTGAAAATTTTGACGAACAACATTCACACACTTTCGACAAGGGCACAAAATTTTACCATCGCGATCAATAACCGCCATTGCAAAACAAATGAAGAAATGATATACCCCATCATTATATGCCCGACTTATCCTTCCATCAACTGTGCTACCTAATGCAATCCAACTCTTGTCCATGTCTGACTATGCCGAGTTAATTAAAGTTAGGTGAATAGGACAAATTTTATATAGAAAATATATATATTTTTTAATTGAAAAAAATTTCAAGTCCAATGATTATACTGAGTTATATAAATTACAACCACACATAAATCACGTGAGAAAATAGCCAAAGCAATTTAGCGTAAATAGAAGAAGTATTCATAACCAAAACATAAAACCACAGCAAAATAACCATCAATAAGCAGACAAATATCATAATTCAGAGAAAATTTAACCAATAAAGCAGTGAGCTGAGAGTAAAAAGCAGATAACATGACAAAAAGAAAACCCACAATATGCCACATTGAGTTTCTAAAGCAGTCAATTTAAGTACTCAAATATCCAAATGCAAAATGATATGATTGAACTGCACGTATTTGGAAAAATATATATATGCCCTGAATACCAGAATTGACAAATCTATCAACTAAATTGGGATATTGAAAAAATAAGACATTGGGAAACAATAACTATTATGGCTCACATTTCACTCGGTAAACAAAATGTGATTAAATTCTGCAGAGGAACTTAATAATGTATTTAAGGAGCTATGCATATAAAAAATGAACGATGCCAATAGAACGATGCCAATAGAAATGAACATGCGACAATTCCAATGAATGCCCCGAAACTATAATTTAGTACTTAGCCTGTTATTGCAGTTAGTACTCTGTTGGATTTTCTCTTTACTCAACTATATACGAAGTCCAGAGAACTTAAAGCAAGATATGCTAATTTAAGGGTGTAATATTCCAATTTTCATTAAATTGATAGTTGTGAGAGAAAAAATAATTAATTAATATGTAATATATAATATTTTATCTTATTGATTATTTTAATATTTTTTATGTTTATTGACTATTTTAGCCAAAATCTATCATCCCAAACATATAGACTCAAACTCCCCTAAAAACTTAGAAATGCACATGAGAGAGAGGACTGGGGCCACTGTTTTGTTTGGGAAGTGTTGGATTGGAGATGATAACAGTGAATGGTTTGTAAGAAAAAGTTGAAAACCCTTGAAAGAGAGAATAATTCCTTTATGGAGCCAAGGGGCTGTGAACTGTTACTCACTGTTTTAGATAATTCAAAGTATACAGATTTTGGATGCAAAGCTAAGGGTCATAAGCGGCGCAAATAAATTATTTTAGCCAAATAAATAAAATAAAATAAAAATAAAGAAAAAAGATTCACACTCTACCCTATATCAGTACACGATATAATATAGTATAAAAATTATATAAATTTTATAAATATATTGACTTTTTTTTAATAAAACAAAAAATCAACAAAAGAAAAGTTTCTTGATGAAAATTGCAGACGTACAAAGAGAGTGTACAATATACAGATACATCAATAAGAAAATCCATGGATAAATGCATCAAACTGAAACACAAATGAAAGACAAATTGGAATATGATATCAGAACACCAAAAGCAAGATTTTGATCTCAGAACATTAAAAAGATATTCACTTCAAGCAGACAAAGCTCAAAGATATCATATATACTAATCAGGTCTCCACATTTCAGTTTTTTTGTCACTAATTTTCTTTGGCATCCAACGTGCCTTTTTAAATGAAGGTGCATAATGCTAAGGGCACAAAGGGAGCTAGTAAAAGTAATTCAAAACATAATTAGCAAATAAAGTATATAGCGTAACTTTAAACTTAATCTCACCTATTTTTTCTGCAAAAATTAAGATTTATTGATGTAAAAGAAAAGGTTATAGAAGTACACCGCAAATACAAAATGAAACTCAAAGCTGTTTTGGGAATAAATTAAAAAATATTACAAAAATAGTCAACTCTTTTCTTTCCGTTTTTATATGTTTTCTTAAAAAAAAAAAATCAAAAATCAACTTTTCAAAACAACCCTTAATATGATTAACATTCATAATTCATTTAATTTTTGAATAAATTTTTCAAGCTCTGTAATGTTGCTATAAATGAGAATTAGTATATAGAATTAGATACAAACATGGGGTCATTTTAGGGCAACTTAGAGCTGACTCTCTTATATGTTTCATATGGGATTTTAGGAATCAAAGATTGTAAACTAATCAACTCAACATTTATATGCTGAGAAAGTAAAGCATGCAGTGGTCCTTGAGAACAAAGTAGAAATGAAAAGTGAGAATAAATACTAGTGTAATGGAAGACTAAACCATAGACTTAGGCTAGAGAATCCTTTTTACAATTAACTTAGCATTATTACCTTTATTCTTAAACATAAACAACCCCAGAGAATAAGAATTTCGACATGCACATGCTCTAGAGTTGAGCTTAATGAGTAAATGGACTAGGTAATGACACAACAAACCAACTTAACATACCATAAGGACTTACTAATTAGGTCCCCCACGGTAGATAATTAATAAATACTTATGGTAGTGATTTTAGCAACATAAGTACTAAGAGCATCTCCAACCACACTCTTTATTTTTCACTAACTAAAGTACAAAAAAAGGACACTCTTTATTTTACCTAATTAGTTTAGCTATTATGTGTTCCAATCATACTCTTTATTTTAACTAGTCATTCAAACCAACTTAACCAATTTTCAAAACAAAAAATGCTATATATATTACTGTATTTTTCATAGAATGCCACATACACACCAAACGCTAAAATGGTTGCCAATGTGACATTTGCGATAATATTTTTAAAAATAATATTTTTTAATATTAGTTTTAAAAATACTATAAAAAATAATGGAGAAATGACTAAGATTCGCAGTTGGAAGCAAATTAATTAATAAATGGAGATCATTTAAATTTAAACACTCCTCATTTTGTTAAAAATGATTCAATGATAATTTTAGATAAATAAATGGAGATCATGTAAATTCAATAAAAAATGATTCAATGATAGTTGCAACAAACTCTCTAATGATATATAACAAGAGCTAACATTCTGCTTCCAATGAAGAATTCTGCTACGATTAAAGCTAGAATCCCAAGTCTACAACCAACTCTGTAATGATATATAACAAGAGCTCTAATTCTGCTAACATTCCATCAAGCCTATATATTATAGAACTAAGAATTCTGGTAAAATTAAAACTAGTTTTGAAGTTTCAAATGAACATGAATAAAAGTAATTTGGTGGGGATTAACCTTTCACAGAAAAGATTGCAGAGGTTAGCTGGGATATCAGGTTGTTCATAAACTAATTTTGTTGGCGTGTTCCTGTTTGGAGTTTGAAGTGAACAAGGAGGCACATAGACACCAACCTTGTCACAATTTGACAAAGCTCAACCATGTCTTCAATTCCTATCTCCTATCTCCTATCCTCACGTACAAAATAATGGGTTTGTTTTGTTCTAATAACTGAATTAATTGAAATAGGAAGGAAACTGGTATGCTTGATTGAAGTGTTTGATCCATTTCAATTAAACACTTCACCAACCAGACTCCAAACAGGAACACACCAACAAAAACTAAGAACAACAACCAACACACACATCAGTAACATACAGGGACAACAGACACACACAGATCAGAAACAGATCAACCAAGAATCAACAACAGAGCAGACAAAAAACCACGACTAGAGCAGACAAAAACCAGCAACGTAGCAGACAAAAACCAGCGACAGAGCACCCAAAAACTAACAACAGATCAGTAACACACAGGAACAGATCAGCAACAGAGCCACATATTTCCTCTGCTTTATACACCAATACCCATTTAATGATTCTATCAAAGAAAGATTTACAAGAAAAACACCCAAAGAAGGGATATTCTTCACTCTCTTATTAACACAATAGTCCTCTAGGAAACACCATCAAGTAAAGGTAACAAAGAAGTCAACTCATTAACCTTCTGATCATTAGGATTTGTGAAAAGATGAAACTTCTAAAAAATAGGAACACATCAAAAACTAACATTGATCATTGAAAGTAAAATTCACCAATCAGGATAGCCTCTTCAACTAGACAATCAGGACAACCTCTTCAACTAGACAATTGTTACATAAATTTTATTCAAGGAAATCGCTGACCAATGATTTGCAGGTTACATGGCCAACATTAGTTTATGAAATTAAGGACATAAACATTGAAAGTTAATGACATAAACTAAAAACTAAAAACTAATAATATTAGCTGACCTATTTCATAAACTAAAAACATTGAAATTGCTAACCAATTAATGGACTTGAATGTGGAAAGCCACAGAACCTTCCTGTAACTATCATCACAATAAATAAAAAAAATATCAAACCCAAGTCCATCCTCACTATTCTCTTGGCTCCAAGGTTTGCATATTGCAATTTGCATTACGATTCTTCAATTTCTCTCAGTATACAAGGCAAGGATATGAGACATTTATCGAAGAAAAAAATGCTCACATCTATTAAGGTTTAACCTAATATTTCTAACTTATCAAATGAATGAGATATATAAATTCCATATTTTCTTTAAATTCCATTAATTGGAAGTATATTTCTAAAGAATATACAATATTTTATCTCATAATATTATACAACACGTATATATATATATATATATATATATATATGAGTATTCTCATACTTATAAGCAACTTATTTGATGCATATTCCAATATACAAAGATTCATGATTAGGAAGATCTAACTCCCAAACAAGCATCGACACTAGATGATGTTTATGATGATGTTTATGGAGCTGATATGGGATCACCTTCAAGCCAAGGCCCCAAGCTAGACCTCTTGTCCAAAAAACATTTAGAAAAAAAATTGGGATTGTGTTCTTTCTGGATAGGTGATTCTGCTTTTCAATGTTCTTAAAGATTGAAGAGTTGCTGCCTTGAGTCAATGCTTAAGGCTCCAACCAGGTCAAAACTATGGGTACTCTGCTCTCACATATGGAGAAAGGCATATGTATGAAGTAGAATATGACAGACTTCCACATTTCGTTCTATCAGACCAACTCAGTGGAGATCCTAGCCACTAGGAGGAATTCCACCAGAAGTACAACATAAGATTATCTAGGGGGTAATACTTGAGGTGAATTGGTATACCCTTGGAGGAATTCCACCAAAAGCATCTGAAGTTTACAAAATACCCAGGGCCAATATAAATCAACATTGGTTTGCCCAATTTGCAACAAAATTTTAATAACATTCGACCCCTTCATGTACTTATCTTTGCCGCTACCTTCTACTGCCACTCGGACAATGACATAACCGTATTTTATGTGATGGATGGGAGTGGTCTTCCAACGCAATACACTGTTACTGTCCTAAAACATGGCAGCTGTAAAGATCTCAGTCAGGCTCTGAATATACTGCATGCTGCTTAAGGAGCGATGAAAGCCTATTGCTTGCAGAGGTAATTTATATCTTCTTGACTTCTATTATATATTTACTAATCTATTGCTAATTCTTTATGTATTAGTCTTCTGAAGCCCTGGATTTTTAATATGCAGGTTTACGAACATCGAATATATCGATATTTAGAGAGCCCTTCGGAACCATTACCTTCTATAAAAGATGATGAACATATTGTAGCCTACAGGCTTCCAAAGCAGGCAGAATTAACAAGACTAGAGATATGTCATCGATACTTGGAAAAGTGAGTTCTCATTCTTGAATCCTTAGTTGTTATGTTTCCACTTGGCTAAGATTCAAAAATCTTGAATCCTACCATGCCTTGTGTGTTTGGTCTTTATTGGGTAGAGTTGACATGTCTGTATGAGTCTATGGTTTTTATTTCCTTGTTAGGGATGCCAAATTGCCTAGTTGCATAGATGCTCTGATTGATCTTTTTAGTTTTTTGGTCTGAAGGCAATGAACTACATTATAGGAATAACCCTTGAACAAAAAGCCAAAAAGGAAGGAAAAGTAATAAAAGAAGTGAATGAAGGTGGGATGTAACCCAGGTCTTAAGTCCGGTTGCTGTGTACTAGGATAGATGACACCTTTGTTTTAAGTAAACATTTATTAGTTTTAAGACTTTTCCCTTGTAACTAAAGCATCATTGCTTTCCAGATGTTTGTCAAATAATTTTAAGGGCAGTGAGAGGAAACTTTTCTTGACACCACTGGTTACTTATCTGGAGGACACACAAACTGGAGCTGACATCGATCTTGCTATTAGTAGAGTGTTGTCTCCATTGAGAAAGAAAACTTATTTTAGTTCAACTATTGTTCATAGTGGCAAGGAAAATGGCTCTGCTGTGGAAGTTATTGATGAATCAGCAAACATCTATGCTACCCATTCTGGACCTGGAAACCAATTGATGGACAGCTTAGAACTGGAAGAAATGTCCTGCAGGGGGTTGAGCTTTCAGCTCTGCATAACAGATAACAGAGGTTTGAACTGCAGGCCTATTTCAAAGGATTCACTCATAAAAACTGGTCAACTGGTTAAAGTTATGTTGGATTGGACTGATAAAGAACACAAATTATATGATTCCAACTACTTAAAGGATGTTCCTGAGGTTCACAAGACCAAGCTTACTGTGAAGAAAACTCGACAAGAAGCTATCTCTTTATTTTCATGCTTGGATGCATTTTTAAAGGAGGAACCTTTAGGGCCTGATGACATGTGGTAGCATACTTTTAATGCTTTGACCAGCTGAATTGCATATTTTCAGAGCAATTCACCTCAAGTATTACTGCCTCATTTTTTGTTGTTTCAAAATTTCAATGTAGGTACTGCCCTCGTAAAATTTGTGGGTAGGGAGGATGCATCAACATTTTAAACTAGAAAAATTCAGCCTTACCATTGGAAAGATATTTTGTCTATACAAAAACCACACGCTACAGAAACAAATTACAATAGGAAAATTTCCTACATTTATGCTAATTATAACCATGCTTATAAGTTATATCAATATAAACGTGACAAAGCTGCTTCTGAAATGGGTATTGAATCCCGTATAGATTATCAATTTCTTGAACATCATTACATTTCAAGTTCTAAACAGTGGAAATAAGTTGGAGAGGAAGCAACAGAGAGATTGAGGATGTTAATGATCAAAGGCTATGGTATATAAAGATTCAAGATAAACACTTGTCACATCTTTATGTAGACAGCCGGGGAAAAAAAACGGCAATTTTAATGTAAGAAGTAAACAAAATAAGCCTACCAAGTACATGGCAACAATGTTTTATTGATCATGAAGTATTTGGAGTATTTGGAAATGCCAACAATAACTTGAGGCTTCTGATCTCATTTACAACAATTGAAAAAATAAGACTGTCAACAAAGCAACCGACTGCCTTCCACTGGTTCTATCATACAACCACCTCAAACAAGACTCTTCGTAACCAATAAAATAAACCATAGTGCAAATTAAGTATGATTAATATTGCAATAAAATTAGTACAAAAGCTGACAACATTCGAACTTACTCATATCCAGGATAAGATAAAAGCAATATTAAGAGGGTGAAATAGTATAGAAAAGATATCTGTAAAGACACAAAATTAAATAGTAGTTGAACAACCAAACATAGCAGTCTTGTGAAAATCAAACATGTGAATTTTAAAAACAAAAGCTCAACAAAAGTAATTTTCTCAGGGGAAAAAATTAACACAATCAACCATAAAAATACTAATTTTAAGTAACAGAATCATTGTTAAGCTTTAAGAGAATCAAAACGTGTTACAATTTAAAGAGCACGTAGATGCGGACAGGCCTCTAAGGACCATGATCAAGATAAAGACAAGACAACTAAACCAACTTGATATTTTGGCATCATCACCACAAAGAAAAGCTTTCGAATTTTTCAGTTGCAACTAGTATTTGGGACACTACTTGATTCAAATGGTTCTTACAAAGACCGAATATATCTAATTCAATTTCAAATTCGACAGTCCATCTTTCAAAATTAAGGAAAAATAATTATTGCACAAATTTCAGTCCCTAGACCTCTCATTCTAGAAAATAGATCTCTTTTAATCTTTTCTCTGTTCATCCTCACATACAGCTTTCCAATTAAGCTCCATTCCAGAAAACGTAATATGTAATGGGTACAGAACTATATCAGCAATTTGAAGGAAAAAAAAAAAAATACACAATCTGAAAAAAAAAATAAAAAAATAAAGAGAAGATGCCCACAGCCAACTAAAACAAAGGCAAGAAATAATTGCAGTAGCAGAGCATCAAGTATGTACAAGGATCCTCAAATAGCCAGGCATGGTATCCAAGAAGAATCAGGAGGATGATCACAGAAGCAAAGGAATCGATCGATATCATGACGTAAGTAATCAATTTTATTTTTTATGAATAACCTAAGTAGAAAACCTATAAAATAACAGATATTAAACAAACATTCAAATATAGAGAGGAGTTGAACCCTAATTTTATTAAAAATACAGACAAACAATCCAAATCATATAAAATATTCACATTTAGTCAAGGGCTTTTACTAAATTCAAACTCTTAACTATAATCAATAGGACATTCATTCTCAAGTTTATAGCAAAAACCTTGCTGGAAAGAATAAAATACAGCATTAATTCTAAAAATTAATTTCGAAAATTAGAGAAAACAAAGATAGAGAAATAGAGAAATTGAGTGAGAGAGAGAGAATGAGAGAGAAAGAGGACCCATACCTGATGGAAGAGAACACACAGCAGTAAAGGAGATACGACGTCTGTAACGACACTGAAGGAGAAGAACAGGGACGTTGGCAACGGCGCTGGAGAAGAATACACTGAAGGGGCGCTGGAGAAGAACACACAGCACTTGTCTTTTGAGAGGGAGAGGGAGAGGGAGAGGGAGAGGGGGAGAGATAGAAATTGATAGGAAAACTATTCGTCAGTTTGTTTTGAGAGGGAGAGACAGAGATAGAGACCGATACGAAGACTGATAAAAAAATGATAATAAAAAAAGGGAGGGAAAAATAAAACTGATCAAAAAAAAAGAGGGAAAAAAAAATCTAGGCAAAAAAAAAAAAAGGAAAAATAATAGATTTTTTTTTCATTACCGCTTAATATGTCAAAATTCTTCTTTCAAAATTGGTGACAAAATAATTTTCTCACTAAAAGGCCTACAAATATTAAAAATTAGTAGTGACGAAAATATATTTCTCACCAAATGTTCTTAAAATATTCAAAATCAAGTTTTTCAAAAAAAAAAAAAAAGATTATTGGTGACACAAATATATTCCTCATTAATAATTTTTTAATTATTGAAAAAAAAAAATTCTCACCAAAACTTTCAAAATTTTGGCACCATAAAAAAAAAAATTAGTGGAAAAATTTAGGTGACGAAACTTATTTTTTTTTCTCACCTAAAAGTAAGTATTTATTGACGGAAATAAATTTCGTCACCTATTATTTTCTTTTTTTATTATACGTGACAAAATTTATAATTCCTCATGGATTATTCTTATTTTGTGACGAAATTTGTTTTCTTCACTAATTTTTGTCACCATAACAAAACAAGAATAAGAGAAAGAGACAACAGAAAAAGAGCAAAGAGAAATCATGTACCAAATCGTCAAGCGAAGAAGATGTGACGGTTACCGGCAAGGCTGCTACTGGCGGTGACGATCGACAAGACTAATAGAGGCGATGATGGCGATCGGCGTGGTGGAGGAGCAAGAGGTAAGACAAATTAATACCCTATTTTGAGAGAGAGAGATGATAAACAGAAAAAAGGATAAAAAAAATTAATACCTTTTTTTTTTTTTTATTGCCACTCAATATATCAAAAATTTTCCACCAAAATTGGTGACAATATTATTTCCTCACCAAAAGATATCAGAAATATTAAAACGTTTTGGTGACGAAAATATATTCATCACAAATAATTTTATAATTAGTGACAAATTTTTTTGTCACCAAAAGTTCCAAAATTTTGGCGCCACCGAAAAAAATAGCGGAGAAAATTTTTGGTGACGAAACTTAATTTTTCCTCACTTAAAATGAATATTTATTGACGAAAATATATTTTGTCACCTATCATTTTTATTTTTATTATATGTGACAAAATTTATAAATTCCTCACGAATTATTTTCGTTTAGTGACGAATTTTATTTTCTTCACTAGTTTTCGTCACCATAGGTTAATTTTGTTGTAGTGTTGTGTTTTGAGTTAGTACTCTCCTTTTTGTAACCAAGTGTTGGCTTGAAAAGTTGTAAGCCCGTAGGGCATTTACTTTTGTTGTCAACATGTAATACCTTTGGATTAAATACTCTGATGAATGGAAATATGTTTATTTCTCCTATGTGTATGGATGTCAAGAATGTATGATTTATGGGTTTATTTTGAGGATGTTACATTTGCTGCTATTTGACAATCATATCTAACAAACCCAAATCTTGATCCAGTGGTTTTCCTCTTTTTGTTCAGAATAAAGACGTCCTTCACCACACCATAACTGCTTAATAGAGTAAAAAGGCTTTTTGGCACTATAGATTCCGGAAGGCTGTCCACAAATTCCGTAATCAGCCCTGGACCCCTGTGATGATTTTGATGATAGCTTGGCATTCTTCTCTTGATCACCGGTGTCCACCCTCCTACTTCTATTTTCTTCTCTACTTCTTTGCCGACTGGTTGATCAGTAATTTCCTCTCCTTTTGATCCATGAAATTACACACACATTGACAAAGGAAACAAGACAGAAGTTACCACATTTGCAATGTTACCCCTCTCTTCCACACCTTTGTAATATGTTTTATTAAATATTACTTTAATAAGATAGAAGTTACCATAAAATGCACTTGTACCACACACTCTTATTATATGACTCATGAAATGAGCAAAAGCCACAAAGAGGGCTAGGAAACAGAAGTTGTTTAGCGGCATTGGAAGCCAGTAGGAGTGTTTCTCCCACAATTATTAAGAACCGAGCTCAATGCAATAGGGATGTTGAGGTTGATGCCCAAAACGTTTGCCCTAATCGCAATGCAAAGGCACACAACAGCATCAAGGTCAACAAGTCCTTGAAGGAGACTGCAACATGGTGTTACTGGAGGTGCACCTAGTGTAACATTAACCAATCCACCAAGCAAATTGGCACATACACCTAGTTTTAGGGCATCTATGGGGCAGTTGTCTGTGGAAAGGCTCGGAGTCGGACTTGGAGGTGGACGTGGAGCACTCTGTGCACTTGCAAAGGCAAAGAAAAGAAAGTTGAGCAAAAAAAAACAAAGCAAGTGATGCATTATTGCTCTTGGAACCCATCTCTCTCAAACCCTTAAGAAAAAAATAACAAAGCTTTCTAGACTGTTGATAGTAGAAATTAGCAATTTCTAAGAGGGTAATTGTGATGGTGGAGAAAATATGAAGGGAAGAGTGGGTTTTTATAGGATGCAAGGAGGGTTAGTCCTTGAATTGAAGTGGGAGAAGGAAAAATACCATGTGACTTGCAATAAAAACGCTCCATTCCTCCCTCCCCCTCCCCCTCCCCCTCCTTTTTTTGGTCTATTTTGTGCGTTCGTGTATTTTAACCAAATCAATAAATAATGTATTTTTGTAAAATATATGTATATATATATTTATAAATTATGTATTATGGGATGTATGTACAGTTGTAAATTTAGAAAGGCTATTGACTCATAAATCTTAAAATTACAACTTATAAACCAATTAGTTCCATAATTATTTTGAAGGTATTGCTACATGCATCAATTAGTATATTAATTAATATACCAACATATGTTATAATATTACAATTTCAAAACTATGACCCTACCCGTTATACAAATTACAAAGACTCAAAACCTCTAAAATTATGTCACATCATTCGTTAGTATACTAATTAATATACCAATTAGTACATATAACATTATTCTTATTTTAATGAACACACAAGTCCTTATTAATGTAAATTGACATATTTGTCACTGTTTTTATGATATGGTCAATTTGAAGATTCTCTCTTTAATTTTAGTTATTTACCACATTCCATATGTCACATTTCAAAAAAGTACACTAAAGGATTTTTGAAGTCATTTTTGTGGTTTGAATAAATCACATTCCACATTCCATCCACCCAAAATATAACATGTCCATTTAGAAATCAAATCACATTCCACATGTCACATTTCAATAAAGTACAGTCATATTGTTGGTTTCGACAAATCACATTTCACATTTAATCCACCCAAAATGTATCATGCTCATTTTGGAAATCAAACTACATTCCACATTCAATCCACTCAAAATGTAACATCCCATTATGGAAATCAATCATTATACCACATTTCAAATATCACATTCAAAAAAAAAAAAGAGCCCAACAATCAATAAGGGCAAAAACATCCTAACGTGACCCTAATATATTAAATAGGATCTCATAGAAAATATTTCCAAATTAACAGAACCTATCGGTCAATACAAAAAATAAAAAATAAAAAAAAAGACTTCATGGTATGCAGATTTCTGAAATGAGATTTTCAAGTAGTTTTTACAATTTAGAATTCAGACCATTATGTGATTAAATATATGAATTAAATTGTAAAATTAATTTTATATAATTGATATGTGATATTTATGTTAATTTTAAAAATAGAAATCAGATAACAATTCTTCCTATAATATTGAATATATATATATATTTTTTAATTGCACTTTCATGTATAAATATATAAAGAACTTAAATTTAAAATTTTGTCACAATCATGCTTTAATTCTTTCCTACACGCCTGCCCTTTGTCAAGTTGCTTTTAAAAATGTTAGAGATTCTAAAAGTTTATTAAATTTTTTTACAAAATGTCTCACATGAGTGTCGGATCTACACATAAGAATCACATGGTCTGGGTCCCACACTCATGAGACATTTGGTAGAAATTTTGGTAAAACTTTAATAGGTTTTACGGTCTTAGAGGGTGATGGAACTCTCTACTATTTTAAAAAAAAGACGAATTATACTTTTTTTTTTAGTCATTTTTTAATCTTTTAATTTTTAAAATTTATTTTTTTTTACTTTGACCTCTTATATTTCAAATTTTTTTACTTTATTTTTAAAATTAATTTCCATTCAAAATTAGACAAAAAATAACCTATTAACAGTCCCGCGGTATAAAAAATATATTATATGTTATTATATTAAAGTAAAAGTTTATGTCAGATGTGTGACTGCCCTTCATATTCCATTTTTTTTTTTTTTCAATGACTGCCCTTTATATCTACGACACATGGGATTAAAGTATAAAATTAAAAATTTTAGACAATAATATAACCAAGGAATTTAATTTATCATAACTAAGGTTGATTTTGGGTTTTAACTCTTGAGAAGAGAACATAGATTAGGAGTCAGGTTCAAAACTTTTTAGATACAAATAATTTATTGAGGTTTGTTCATATAAGATTTTTCTCCGGTTTTATTGGGCCTCTCACTAGTGAATAGTGGGTTTGGTCCCTTTAAATTAGTCGGTCTAATAGGTCGGTTATCAAGTTTTTTTTTTTTTTTAATGAGGAGTCCAAAAATTAATCACGTTTATTTAAAAAAATATTATTCAAAGTTTTAATATGAATTATATCACAAATTTCTAATAATATGAAAAAGTGTCAAGTACATCTCAGTGTATCTAACTTTAGTAAATAGATTGTTTTACAATTATTATCTTTTGCAATTCAACACTGATAAAAAAAAATATATGATTATTTTATAGGAGAATTTGATCAAAACTCTTTCATAATAAAACTTTAATCCATTAAAGATAAGCACAAATTTTTTTTTTGAAAAGTCTAGCACACAGCACTATTATCAAAATATTTTTAGTGATGATATAACTTTTAATCTAAATGTCAGTTTTTAATAAAATTTGTATTTTTAGAATCATCTCATCAAGATCTATCAAATAAGATCCATGTTAACTCTAAAATTCTTCCCAAAAAAAAAAAATTACCATCAAAATTAACGTAAATAGTAAAATTTTATTCTGTTTCACAATAAAATTTGCATAGGAGAATAAATAACTCAAGAACACACTACCAAAGTAAAATTTTATTATCATTCTGGAACAGAGAATCAGAAAAAAAATAAATAAATAATAATAATAATAATAATAATAGAGTACAAATTAAACAACTAGAGATAAAATTTTACTTTCATATTTATAAACTAATAAACAAACACCATTACAACAATCAAACAGTGAAAAAAACAAACTCCAATTCTAACACACACAAAACTCTAACTCTAACTCTAACTCTAACTCGAACAGAGATCGAATAAAGATCTCCAACTCAATGAAGCTCTGTTATATACAACTCAATGAAGCTATACTCGATGAATCTCTCTTGCTTTACAACTTGATAAAAGCAGTGATTAATCTCACACAACTTTGAATCGAAAAACAATCAATGAAGGAGAACTACTCTAGGGAAGGAATGATAATTACATCGAGAGATTTGATTCAAATCTCTCATGAATATATGAATAGATAAGACTATCAAAAAAGAAATTTTAAAAAAATATTATTGTATCCTCCATTAAGTGCGTGCTATGTGAGGGAGTTTATGAAGAAGAAAAATTATAGCTTGTCCTTTTTCACCAAAAGGAGGTCCAATAGAGGAGTTTTGGCCAAATTTTCCTATTTTATATAGTAAAAATCAACGTCGCAAGTTTTACATTATTTTTTGAATTTTATTAGTATATATAGCGGTCTCACACTTCTCCTCTTTAAACCCCCCCCCCCCCAACACATAATTCCCCAACTTCTATGAGTTTGTTTAGCTTGAAAGTGGTGGAAAGTATAAGAAAACTAATTTTCAAATACTATCCATATTAGTATTGTAACTAATTTTTTATTTCTTGCAAAAAAAACACAAGAAAATATAAGAAAAATTGAATGTGTGAATTATATATAACTAAACTTTTAAATTTTTCTATTTTTTTCTTACAAAATTTGTATCTTAATCAAATGCTTGTAAGAAAATATATTTTCTTTTCTATTTCTTTTCTTTCACTTCATTTTCTTTTACTTTTATTTTCTACCAAATTTTCTTTTTCATCAAATGGAGCCTCAAGGATAAAATTAAAAAAACAAAATTAAAAGATGAATCATTATTCATATATATTGGTCCCTCTATATTGAAATCTTGGATCCATTCCCAAACACCAGAGTGCACCCAAAAAAAAAAAAAAAGAGAAGTATGGCTACATTAATTACGTGATAATTAAGAGTGCTAAGTCAATGCCAAACTCGCACTAATATGGAATAGTTATGTTCTCACTAATGAGGCATGTTTGTTCGCCTTAAAAAGTTCTGCAAGTTTGGTTTTGGAGATGCTACAAATACAAAAATTGATTACATAATCAAAACACACAATATATATGATAATTTGTTAGTGAGATCTATTTATGAAAATTTTATGTATCTATATACATTTTGTGTCTAATTCTATAACTGATTTATATTTGTAGATTGTTTAATAGAGAAGGAATGGTCAGAAAACAATGGATTGACAATTCATTCATTTTTATGAGCATTTTCAAGGAACTCTTTAAATAAGGCTGGTTATTTTATAACTAATATTAATCATGTTTTAGTCACTCAAATAGGTTAGCTATTACAATAATTATTTTAACAAAAAATTTCAAGGTTAGCTACATTTGAAGAGCCTTGAGAGGTTTTTTTAAACAGTTTGTGTATAGTGTGTGAGTGATTTTCTGATCACACTGCCCACCTTAGTAATTCAGCTGTAGAACACAGGCAGAATAGATGGTACAAATAATAACACAAAGAATTTAACGTGGTTCGGCAAGATTTCCTACGTCCACGGGTGGCAGTTTCACTATATTGAGTAAACAGTAAGAATTACAATTAACTTTCTGTAATTCTCTCTCTCTTTGCTCCCTAAGCCTATAATTGTAAATGTTACAATTAGCTTCCTCTCCTTCCGTTCCCCCTCTCTTCCATATATACACCAGAATAGAAGTGGAGAAGCCATCAACTTTTGAGCTGGCTACCAGCCCATTTGCGCTTTTGCAGCTTTCCAGATAAAAGCTTTTCATTACATCGCATGGCTTCTTGTGGCCTCATGGCCAACTCACATGGCCTCAAGGCCAGCTAGTTGGCGAGGTGTTGGCCTATAGCTTTCTTCACATGGCTGGACATCCATCGACCAAGATAATATTATCATATTATATAGGCAGGTATGGTCGATCTAACAGTTACCTCGGCTTAATTCTTCTGCGGGTAGCTCGGCCTTTGCATGTTAAGCCGAGGTAGGATAAAGGAGAGGCCTTTATCCCGGATTAAGATATCTTCGAAGATAACCTTGGCAATTCTTAGATTACCTCGGCAAAACTTACCGTGACACGTGGCACCTCGGCTGACACGTCGGCGTCACCTTGCCACGTGTTGGTACTCAGAAATATAACCCCACAACTGCCCCCTAGGTTCTATTACCTCGGCACACTGAGGTGATGGAGCCTACATTGAACTTCTTTCTCGTACGTCGGCTTAAGAACATTCTAGCCGAGATCATCAATTTCAAGCCGACATGTCTTCATTCAAGAACAAGAATTCAGATCAATTCTCTTACGCGCATGAGCTGTCATGCACCATTTTTCAACCGTTCCACCGACGCGTTTTACCCTTATTGGTCCGTGCTGGTGACGCGCCTATAGGCCGTCTTTTCTCTGCTTGCGCCGTCTTTTCTTCTGTTTTGCCGCCGTTTCACGTTTTTGACAAAACAATTGTCTCTCTCCTTCGCCTTTTCACTTTTGCATTTGACTACTTCGCTTTTTCTCTCTCTAAGGCTCCTTCTTCTTTGAATCTGCCATTGCTCCAAGCTCTCAACTCTGCTACTGTCTTCCATCTGCCATTCCTGCGAAGCTTTTGCTACTGGTTCACTCGTCGTCTGTCCTCGGCGAATTTTATTCCGGCGTCACTTTCTCCGGTAAGCATCTGGCCCTTCTTTTCCAATTCTTTGTTATTCCTGGAATTTCTTGCCATTACTGTTCTGCTCTGGCATTTAATTTGCGATTTATTCACCTGAATGCGTCTTATTTCATGATTTTGCTCATGTCATAAACACTTGCACCGTTTCACCTCTGTTCTTGGTCTTCCACCCTTTGTGTTCTTGAATCTGAGACTTCATTTTTGATTTCTGCTTTGTTGTGTCTTTTCCAGATCTGCGCCTTTGATGTTCGTCTTCATAGTTTTTTAGGTTTGGGATTTGCTTATAGAACCTTCAATTTTTAGGAAAAACCGAAACAAATTTTACCAATACATACCTAGGTTTAAGCCGAGGTACCAAGAACCCTTTAAGAGTACCCTGTTTCTGTAGTCAAGTACCCTTATACCAAAATCATGGGTATGTGGAGAAATAGGGTTAACAACCCAACCAAACTAGAATTTTTTAGGCAAGAGTTCTCTATCCCTGCTGATGTTCACCTTAGGCTAGCTGGGGATGATGATTCCATCATGCCCACAGATAGCACAATGCCTTTTCCTGTTGTAGCTTTTGTTGAATGTGGACTTCGGCTTCCACTCAATCCCCTCTTTCGTGAAGTCCTTCATTACTACTCTTTGAACCCTATGCAACTCACCATCAACGCCCATAGAACGCTTAATGGTATTATAGTCTTAGCTCGGCAGGAGAATGTTAGGATCACTCTTGCCGACATCCAATTCTGTTACACTATGTGCGCCCTTAATCTGAAAGAAAAGGGTTATGTGTACTACCTCAAGCCGAGGTCTACCGAATATAAAATCGTAGCCGACCTCCCTGATTCCAACAAAGGGGCTGGAGACGATTATCTTATCGCTTCTGGAAACTGGGAATTTGGCCCAGACGAAGAAGTCCATCTCTTCCCTCTTCCTCAAACGGTCAAGGAGGGCAAGGGTAAGAGCCCAGCGTCAATTACTTAGTTGCTGGTTTTGTTTTCAAGTCTTCAAACTTTGTTGTTTTCTAATGTCTTGTTCTTTTCTTGCAGACGTTCGTAAGCTGCCAAAAAACTTTCGTCAATCCTACTTTCTGCGCAAGGATTTGAAGATGCTCCTAGATCTGCCAATTCATAAGCGCAAAGCTCCACTCCTGCTGAACTTCATCCCGACGTATAAATCCACTCTTCCTGACGTCCCAAGGAAGAAGAAAAAGAGCCTCTCTCCATCTACCACCACAACACAGGCTGCCTCTACATCTCGGGCTGATCAGGGGTCAACATCTGACCCAGTTGATCTGCCATCAACTTCAGCCCAATACTTGATACCAGTAGCAGAAAGAAAGCGTCGGCGACGACTTGTAAAAACTGCCGAAATGGTCCGCCCGAAGCCCGTTGTTCAAGATCTTCTTGCCGACCTTCCAGCCGACGTCGATGCTGTACAATCCCAAACGATGCCCCCACCGAAGCCAAAAAAGACCAAGAAGGCCCAACCTAAGTCCAAGGCTACTGAGGCCGAGGTTGAGGATGCCTTGCCTATTTCCCAGTTAGCCGAGAGCAAGAAGACCTCCTCTGCACCTGCCAAAAGACCTGCTGAAGCCCAGCCATCAGGGTCCACTCAGTCAAAAAGGCCGAGGTCATCGTCTGCGATGACTTCGGGGTCCAGGGTTCCAAAAGTTCCCTGGGAGCCCAAAATTACCCTTGAAAACAGGCCTGTTTATGCCAATGAAAGCGCCAACGACGTTAATATCGGCGTGGCACTCAGTACTGCAATTCTTCTTGAAGGCGATCTTGAGCGCAATGCCAAGATGAATGAATTTGAGAATTATGCCCTTATGCTGCAGCGCTCTGTCCAAGTAAGCCTTTGAATTTGATAATTTGTCTTCCTGCCACTTTCTTCATACTTGTAAAATTTTGTAATATTTTTAAATAACTTTTGCCTTGTGTTCTTTCAGACCATTCAACATGCCCACACCTTCTCCATGCAAGCTTTTGAAACGCGGGAGAAGTTAGCCGATATGAAGAAGGAGTATGCTGCCCTTCAAAAACAAAATAAGAGTCTTCAAAATAAAATGAAGACTCTGGAAGATCAAGCTGAGGCTGCAACTCAGGCTAAACAAGAGGCTGATGAGAAGGCCGAGGCTGCTGAAGCCATTAAAACAGTTGCCGAGGCAGAAAAGAAAGAAGCTCAGGCGAAGGCTGCCCAGGCTGAGATAGAACTTCACGAGGCGCTGGCCACCAAGGACGCTGAAATCAAGGCGGCCGATGACAAGGCATATGCCCAAGGCATGGCCGATGTTGCAGAAGACTACAAGTTACAAGTTAAGCAGGCATTCAACAGGGGTTTTTCCCTTGGTTGGATGTCCTTAGCCAAAAAACTTGATCTTCCTGCTGATTCGCCATGGCGCAAGGCCGAAGCTATCCCTTTGCCATACCCTCCTCCTCCTCCAAGTCAAACCGAAGAAGCTGAGTCTGAGTCTCAGGCCGAAGATGAAGATGAAGATAATGACGAAGTGGAGGAAATCCAAGGATGCCACTGAGACCAAGTCCCTTCCTTCTACTGAACAGGTTATCAACTTAACCCAAGATGAAGAGGGTGATGAGGTTGAGGAGGTATCCAAGGAAACTCACCCAGTCCAGTTATCATCCGACCTTCTTCTGGCTGAGAGAAGTGTTGAGAAGACTCTGGCCGAGATTGACGCCGAGATTGCGGCAGATAAAGAAGCTGAGGTTATGGTAGGAAAGGATGCAGAGGCTAAGGCGGGAAAAGATGCCGAGGTGGTTCGTCCAGAGCCCTCCGAGGTTTCAGCCCAACCATTTGAAGAAGTTTGAATGTCTTCTATTTTTCTTTTTTGTACTTTGTTTCTTTGCTTTGTTCTTGTTGATGTTCCCTGAACAATGTAAGCTTCTTCTTTATGGCCGATGTGCCTTTCTTTGTTTCCTGTGAACGATTTACTTTTGCTAGGCCATGGTGCCTTTATTTACTGCAACTGTTTTTATCTGAATGCTTCAGTCTTTAATTATTCATTGCTTCTGTATACTTAGGCTATTTTGCATGACTCATATAATTCTTCCTTTGCATAATCTCCTCTGCGTTACATACCTCGGGTATGATAACTTCAAGTTTTACGTCGGCAAGATACTGACCTGCAATCTTTTCATAAATTTCAACAAGTATAAAACATATACTATTCGATGTTAACTTTGCAAACTTTTCTCAAGTTTCAACGAGTGTTTAAACAACAATCTCAGTCTGTCCTACTTGTAAATTGCTACAAATTTCAACAGTAAACTCTACTCAAGTTTTAACAAGTGTTAAACAATAATCTACTTGTAAATTGCTGCAAATTTCAACAAGGGTTTAAACAATATACTTAACCTTTAGTTCAACCTGTAAATTGCTGCAAATTTCAACAGATGATAACATGTCGGCTTAACTTCAACCTGTAATATCAGTCTAGCCTACTTGTAAATTGCTGCAAATTTCAACAAGGATTATCATATACAGTAAACTTTTCTCAAGTTATAATCAAGTGTTAAACAGTGATCTACTTGTAAATTGCTACAAATTTCAACAAGGATTAAACAATATACTTAACCTTTACTTCAACCTGTAAATTGCTGCAAATTTCAACAGATGATAACATGTCGGCTTAGCTTCAACTTGTAAATTGCACAAATTTCAACAAGTGTTTGAACATCTTCTTTGGCTTGACCACCTTGTGGATTGCTATATGTCGGTTAGCAATAGTCAGCTTCACCCCGACTTGTAAATTGCTACAAATTTCAACAAGCGAAGCTAAGCTTTGTACTCGGTCTGACCAACTTGTAAATTGCTACAAATTTCAACAAGTGGTAGACTTTGTATTCGGCCAGACCAACTTGTAAATTGCTACAAATTTCAACAAGTGGTAGCTTTGTATTCGGCCAGACCAACTTGTAAATTGCTACAAATTTCAACAAGTGGTAGGCTTTGTATTCGGCCAGACCAACTTGTAAATTGCTACAAATTTCAACAAGTGGTAGGCTTTGTATTCGGCCAGACCAACTTGTAAATTGCTACAAATTTCAACAAGTGGTAGGCTTTGTATCTTCTCTGCCCCCAATGTGAACCTGAGTTCCACTTGGGTTCTCATTGTTCATGTCTTCCAGCATCTTTATCAGTCATATGTGTTTATTGATGACATCGGCCAAGAATAATGATCATCTCAATGATAGAAAAATTTCAATTACAAGTGTTCCAGGGTCTTGGCAATGCTTTGCCCTCATTGTCCTCAAGCCGATAAGCTCCATTACCTAACACCGAGGTAATTCTGTAAGGTCCTTCCCAGTTTGGGCCAAGCTTGCCCTCTCTGGGATCTTTCTTGTTGCCGACCACTTTTCTCAAGACTAGGTCGCCGACTTGAAAATCTCTTGGGTTGACCTTCTTGTTGTAAGCTCTGGCAAGCTGTTGCTGGTACACTGCAAGCTGAATTGCAGCCTTCTCTCTTCGTTCTTCCAAAAGATCCAGATCTCGGGCTAAGAGTATATCATTGGTTCCATTTTCAACTCCCTGGGTTCGGATCCCTGGGATGCCGACTTCCAGTGGAATGACTGCTTCTGTGCCATAGGCCATGGCAAAGGGAGATTCCCCTGTTGATCTTCTCGCGGCGTAGTCCGATATGCCCAAAGCACGTTGGGCAATTCGTCTACCCACTTCCCTTTCGCTGCCTGCAACCTTCTTTATTCCATCCAAAATTACTTTGTTGGATGCTTCTGCTTGCCCATTACTTTGGGGGAAACTTGGTGTTGAAAAGTAATTCTTGATCTTGAATTTCGCACAGAAGTTCTTGATGAGCTTGCTGTCGAACTGCGTTCCGTTGTCGGCAACAATGGCTCTGGGAATGCCAAATCTGGTGATAATGTTTTTCCATATGAAATTCTTGACGTCCACATCTCGGATTTTGGCAAGAGGTTCTGCCTCTATCCACTTTGTGAAGTAATCTGTTGCTACCAGCAAGTATTTTCTCTGCCCAGTTGCTTGGGGAAGCTGTCCAACCAGATCCATGCCCCATTGGGCAAACGGCCAAGGGCTGGATACTGGATTCAGGTCAGCAGCTGGCTGATGAATCAAAGGTGCAAACCGTTGGCATGGTTTGCACTTCTTCACATATGCTTCTGCATCTTTTTGCATGTATGGCCACCAATACCCCTGGGTAATGGCCCTATGGGCTAATGATCTGCCCCCAGTGTGGCTTCCACAAATCCCTTCATGAATTTCATATAAAAAATCTTCAACTTGTAAAGGGTGTACGCACCTTAAAAGGGGTCCTGTAAAGGACCTTCTGTAGAGATGTCCGTCCGCAGTCAGGCTGAATCTTGCCGACTTCATTCTGACTTTGTGTGCCTCCTTGCGATCTTCTGGCAGTTTTCCTTCTTTCAGGAATGCAACAATTGCATCCATCCAGCTCGGCCCCATGTCCACACACATTGCTTCTTGCTTTGCGTTCCGTGGTTCTATGCTCGGGCCCGACATGTAGTCGATCATAATTGTTCTTGTCTTTCCAGTCTGTTGAACTCGCCAGGTTGGCCAACGCGTCGGCGTGGCTGTTATCATCTCGGCTAACTTGAAGAAGTCGGCAGTTCTGAAATAACTCGGCTAATCTGATACCTCTTTTGCATATGCCGACATCCTCTCGTCCCTGGCTGCAAATTCTCCTGTTGATTGGTTAACAATTAACTGTGAATCACAAAAAACTATTACCTCATCTGCTTCTGCTGCTGCTGCCAGTTTTAGTCCTGCAATTAATGCTTCGTATTCAGCTTCATTGTTTGAGGCCTTGAACCCCAAACGGATGGATTGTTCTATTATTCTCCATCTGGGGATATCAGCAGTACTCCTGCCCCCGCTCCTCGTCGGTTTGAACTTCCATCGACAAAGAGTCTGAATGAGTCGCCGATGTAGATGCTGCAAGGTCTGAGCTTTTCCTTCTTTGCTCTTTTGCTTTCTTGGCTGGGATTCTTCTTGCTTGCTAGGACTCGTTCATCTTGGCTCAACGGAGCCGACGTTCGATGGACTCCGGCGTGAATTCTGCCACAAAGTCGGCCAAAACTTGGCCCTTAATTGCTGTTCTGGGCCTGAATTCCAGGTCATACTGGCCCAAGGCCACTGCCCACCTTGCAATTCTTCCTGTTAAGTCTCCTTGTTGTAACAGGGATTTCAATGGGTGCTCTGTTAGCATCGCAATCTTGTGTGCTTGGAAGTAGTGGTTCAACTTTTTGAGGCCATGACTAAGGCCAGCATTAACTTCTCCAGTGGTAAGTACCTTGTTTCAGCGCTGGCTAAGGTTTTACTTACATAATAGACAGCCTTCTGTTCTCCCTGCTCTTCTCGGATTAGTACTGCGCTTACCGCGTGCTCTGACACGGCTAAGTACAAAAACAACGCCTCCCCAGGCTCAGGAGTTGAGAGGACTGGAGCCGTGATCAGATACTTTTTTAGATCGGCCAAAGCGGCCTCACATTCTTCAGTCCATAGGAAGTCTGCAGTCTTTTTTACCAGGTTGAAGAAGGGTTTACACTTATCTGAACTTCGGCTTATGAACCTGTTTAGGGCTGCGGCCCTGCCAGTGAGCATTTGAACCTGTTTTGCCGAGGTTGGGCTCTGTAGATCTAGGATGGCCTTGATCTGATCTGGGCTGGCCTCTATTCCCCTTCTTGTTACCAGGTACCCTAGAAACTTACCAGATCCAACCCCAAACGCGCATTTTGATGCGTTGAGTCGGAGCCGATATGTTTTAAGTATGTTAAATACCTCTGCTAGGTCGGCAAGATGATTCTCTGGCTCCTTGGTCTTTACGACCATGTCGTCGATGTAGACTTCCACTGTTTGGCCTATCTGGTGCTTGAACATTTTGGTTACCAGCCTTTGGTAGGTTGCTCCTGCGTTCTTTAGTCCAAACGGCATCACCCTGTAACAGTACAGGCCTTTTGGGGTGATGAACGCTGTCTTCTCCTCGTCTGGGGGTACATGGCTATCTGGTGATACCCCCTGTAAGCGTCCAGGAAGCTCATCCTTCCATGTCCAGATGTAGCATCCACCAGCTGGTCAATTTTTGGCAGAGGGAAGCTGTCTTTGGGACAGGCTTTATTTAGGCTTGTAAAATCTACGCAAACCCTCCATTTACCGTTTTTCTTCTTTACCACCACAGTGTTTGATAGCCATGTTGGATAATTGACTTCTCTGATGGCCCTGGCTTCTAGAAGTCTGTCAACTTCTTCCTCCACTGCTTCGACGTGTATCAACGTCGGTCTTCTAGCTCGCTGTATCACAGGTTTAGCCGACCTGTCGACGTTCAGTCTGTGACATGTGACCTCGGGGTCAATGCCAGGCATTTCATAAGGTGTCCAGGCGAACACCTCTATGTTTGTTCTAAAAAAGGCTTCCAGTTCTCTTTCCTCTTCTTCGGCTAAGCCTGAGCCGAGAAGAAAAAAGCGCTCCTCATCACCCTCCTGGACGAGGATTTTCTTTAGTGTTTCCTCACTTTTCTCGGCCAGTTCCTTGCCGACATCGTCCAGGACTTCCATGTCCTCATCTTCAATTTCTGCCTGGGCTGGTTCTCGAATATTGCAGGTAGTCTTCTTTGCCTGCAGTTGATCTCCCCTGATTTCTTCAATCCCATGCTCTGTTGGGAAGCGCAGTAGTTGGTGCAGTGTTGAGGGAACTGCCCCCATTGCATGCAACCACGGCCTGCCCATGATGATGTTGTATGGTGAAGGTGTATCAATCACGATGAACTCGGTCCTGATCTTCTTAGTGCCTGCTTGCACTTCCAAGTTTGTGGCACCCAGTGGCCACGTCGGCGTTCCATTGAAGCCGACCATCGGGCCATTCGATTGCTCCAGGTCGTCTGGGTGAAGGCCCAGCTCCTTGTAACATCTAACGTACATGATGTCGCAAGAGCTGCCTTGATCTATCAGGATGCGTTTTACTTGGCACTCCCCAACCTGGAGGGATACTACCAAGGCATCATTATGCGGGTGCTGGACCATCTCTAGGTCGGCCTCGGCGAAGGTTATCATTGGACCTTGGCAATCTTCCGGCCGAGGCCTTTTCAGTCCGACCTGGTTCACGTACTGCAAGTGTTTTACTCTTTGGGTTTCCCCCGAATGTCGTTTTCATTCACCTTGGATGAATTACATTTACTACCCGAGGTCTTTCTGCCCGGGGTTGCGGCGGTGGTGGGGCTGCTTCAGCCTGAGGCAGTCTTGCCTGTTCTTCCCTCGTTCTGGTTTCATCGACAAGGTCTCTCAGGTGGCCTTGCCTCACCAGATCTTCCAAGTGTGCTTTAGGGCTCTGCAGCCCTGTGTTGTATGTCCGTTTTCATTGTGATAAGAACAATGTCTGTCCATGTTTCTTCCCATAAACTCCCCGGGTTCCCTTGCTGGTGTTCTGAAATAGGGCTGGCTCCGAATTTTTCCTAGGACTTTTGGAATTGGAATTCGGAACACGGTTGTCACCGCCTGTTTAGCCCTTAACTCTATTTCCTCTTGCTGAATCCGTTGTTACTTCGGCTCGCTTCGGCGAGCGTTTCCTTCCTGTTTGACCTCCTTTGGTGCCGATGTATCCTCCTCGGCTCTGGCATACTTTTCGATCCTTGCCATGAGTTCCTCCATGCTCTTTGGCAATGTCTTCGCCAAAGATTTCCGTAGTGAACAATCTTCTTTCAGGCCGTTCTTGAAAGACACGACCGCTACCTCCTGGTTGCATTCAGGTATTCGGTTGAACACCTCGTAGTATCTTTTTGCATAGGCCCTAAGGCCTTCATCCTTACTGATTTCAAAGCCATTAGAGCGTCCCACTTAATGGCTGTAGCTTGTTCGTCACGAACCTGGCCACAAACATCTCGGCCAGGCCTTCCCACGTCCTTACGCTTCCCTTTGGTAATCTATGGAACCAGTCGATGCAATCTCCCCAAAGGACGAGGGGAATACTTTGCAGAGCAAAGGCTCGTTTCCACTGTATAACGCCATTGAGTTTAAAAATAGTCCAACGTGGAAGTTAGGGTCTGACTTACCATCATAAATTTGAAACCTCGGCATGCTGAATCTTTTTGGTGCTTCAAATTTGTCCAGTTCTACCGAGAATGGTGTCCTCGGCTTGACGATGAGGTTACCTCGGCTTCAGCGTTCTGTTCCCTCCTCTTGAGGTAGTTTCTCAAGTCTTCTTTACTCCTCCCCGGAGCTCGGCTATCTTTCGACTTTAGTCCCTTTGGCACACTACTCGGCCTCGTGGTGTGCCCGTTTTGATCTTTCTCCATGGGTTGTGTCGAAGCAGAGAGCCTGCTTTTGTACATGCCGATGTTCTCTGGGTTCCTGATCCTTTGTATGATACGTCCTCTGGGACTTCTCTTGTCTGGGTTCCTCTCGCCCGACCTCCCCGGAGGGCGGGTGAGTGCCTCTTGTTCCTGGAGCGTTGTGGTGCTTCAGGAATTATTTCCTTCCTCCATTCGAGTTTTAACTGCTGGGATTGGCGTATCCTGCAGTGGGTATGGTGGCTGCATGACATTGTTTTGCATCATGAAGTTGACGACCGACTGCAGGTCTGCCAACTTGTTGCCAGTTCCTTGACTTCCTCATCCCTTCGTATGCACCTATCCCTCCATACCTGGAGGTTATCCTCCTTGTAGTATCTGCCCTGGTCCGTCTTCTTCGAAGTGTCGCCCTCCTGGACGACGTCTTTTCCCCCGTTCCCCTGGTCACGGGCTTTGTCGTTGTGGTTGTCTCCTTCGACGTCAAGGTCAATAGGCCTGCCACTCCCAGGGAGTGTCGCCCCCAACCTTCTCGTTTTGTGCGTTACTGGCCATCTATTCGTCTTACTTTCCCACAGACGGCGCCAAATTGTGTGAGTGATTTTCTGATCACACTGCCCACCTTAGTAATTCAGCTGTAGAACACAAGCAGAATAGATGGCACAAATAATAACACAAAGAATTTAACGTGGTTCGGCAAGATTGCCTACGTCCACGGGTGGCAGTTTCACTATATTGAGTAAACAGTAAGAATTACAATTAACTTTCTGTAATTCTCTCTCTCTTTGCTCCCTAAGCCTATAATTGTAAATGTTACAATTAGCTTCCTCTCCTTCCGTTCCCCCTCTCCTCCATATATACACCAGAATAGAAGTGGAGAAGCCATCAACTTTTGAGCTGGCTACCAGCCCATTGTTGCGCTTTTGGCAGCTTTCCAGATAAAAGCTTTTCATTACATCGCATGGCTTCTTGTGGCCTCGTGGCCAACTCACATGGCCTCAAGGCCAGCTAGTTGGCGAGGTGTTGGCCTATAGCTTTCTTCACATGGCTGGACATCCATCCGACCAAGATAATATTATCATATTATATAGGCAGGTATGGTCGATCTAACAGTTACCTCGGCTTAATTCTTCTGCGGGTAGCTCGGCCTTTGCATGTTAAGCCGAGGTAGGATAAAGGAGAGGCCTTTATCCCGGATTAAGATATCTTCGAAGATAACCTTGGCAATTCTTAGATTACCTCGGCAAAACTTACCGTGACACGTGGCACCTCGGCTGACACGTCGGCGTCACCTTGCCACGTGTTGGTACTCAGAAATATAACCCCACAACTAGATAAAATAAAGAGTAGCATTGGAGTATATAGATTAAAAAAAATAATAATTAAACAAAATAAAAAAAAAATACATTTTTTATATTTTAATGAAGAGAATGATTGGTGTTGCTCTTATGCCACAACTTTATAACCATCGTGTAATTATTAAGTAGTACCGAAGCATTATAGTATTATTTTACGGATGGGTCAAACTTACCTTTGTTTGGTAGTGTTTCAATTTTTCATCGATCTGAAATATCGCGTCGACATTGCAACACATAATACTCTAAAAATATCTATAAAAAATTTTTAAAAAAATCCATAATGACCTTGCTTTATAAATTATAGATGTACGATCGGCAAATTTATCTATTTTTCTTCATATATTCTGTTTTGATTTTTAGATTTCATAATATTAAAAAAAATAAATAAACGAAACGAAAAAATGAAGTGAGAGATCAATGATAATAATCCATATAGATTGGTTCTTCTTCACAACTATTTAAGTTTTTCGGGTTTGGCAAATAAAATTTGTTGCTTTTTGTTTATAGTAAATCTTCTTTTTTTCATTTTGTCAAAATTTTTCTTTTTTGTGAGTCTATTAAACTCAAAGACCCTATTTTTTTTTTTTTTTAATGGACCACATTTAAAAAATATCAAAAAGAGAATAGAGGGAAAAAATGTCAATTTTTGTCTTTTTAAATCTATTGGTTTTTTTGACCATATCTAAAAATTAAGATAAAATGGGCATTTTTATTCAAACTGAAAAATTAGACTTAATTTTCAAACTCAATAATCTATTAGAATATTTAAGACAACACTCTCTTATATCTTTTGTAATTATTAATCAATCATCTCACTTACAGATTGAGTCTGAAAAACAGGTCTAGAAAATGGGTTTTTATATCATTTTTCTAAATGATACAAATTATCAACCCAAAAAATAAATAAATAAATAAAAACTTCTTTAATAGTTTATGTTAGTTAAGCTGGCATCCCATATTTAGAAATTATATTCTATTTCTTATTGAAATTTGTCTGTTAAGGTTGGGCAAACATTAATACGAGGGAGAATTCCACAATATACACTTCTTATCATATGAACTTTTAATTACGTCATTTTTTTTTAATTATGATTATTTTTTTTTAATTATAACACTATTTTGAGATATTTAATTATGCCTCACATAGTATTTGATTATATATTTTTTAATTATAATTCAAAAAATATAAAATTATATATATTTTCTTTAATTATAAAATACATATAATACATACCATTTAAAAAGTATATACCATAAGCTTTCCATGACTTGAGAACTAGAATTCGATTAGTCATGTCATGTCTACATTTTATAGATTCATTTACGCCCATTCTCTATGAGCTAAACTTTTATTTTTAGGGTTGGTCCACCAGTAAAAAATTCATTTAAATCTCTCCAACATAAAAATTCATTCTTTTGTCCCCAATCGATCCTATGACTTTCGGGAAATTATATTTTCACGTATTAATTTTTTCAGTACACATACTTAATGAGTATCTTTTTAATACATACATTAAAAAAATTAAAATTTTCAATATATGTTTCTTTGTTCCAATAATACTCTTATCTTCAATTTTAAAACCCTAAAGTTATGTTTGGTTTCAATTTTTGAATGATTTTTTTTTTTTAAAATATAATTCAGTTTGACAAAAATAATTACAAAAATAAATATTTTTAAAATTGTAATTTTTTTACCTTCTAAAAGGATAAAACATATGAAAATAATTATTTTTTTAATTTATTATTATTATTATTAAATTAGTTTTTAGTTTTTTTTTTTTAACATATTTAAAACCAGACCAAACATAATTTTTCTTCTATTCACTCACCCTTCATTTGCTACTGTTGCCTTCATTTTCAACCCTCCATCATCACTACCACCACCACCGCTGTCACTCGCAACTCATTCCCTTCTATCCTAGGCCTCTACAATCAACCTTCAAAGTGGGTGATTCACGGCGGGGGCTTGTGAAAGTGTATGATTTATGGCAAAAAGTAGTTTCAGGCGAAGAGGGAACAAGGCGACTGGAGGGAATGACGGAGGAGAGAGATGACGCTGGCGATAGAAGATTATTGTGGTGTTATAGAATTAAGATTTGAATGGAAGAAGAAAAAGATATTATGGTATTTTTATTCTAGAATAAAATTGTATTAAAAAAATATTTTATTAAAAGTGTGAATTGAGAAAAATTAATGTGTGAAAATAGAATCACCCATAACTTCCAACACCTCCTAATTTGGTTTCTATATCCACTTTAACTTACCTCCCTCTCTTTTTCTTTTGGAAGTGGAGGGTTAAGCAGTTTTTTTTTTTATTTTTTATTTTTTTATTTTTTTAAGATAAAGGAGAAAAAGAAAAGGGATGAAGAGGATTAATTTTATTTAAATAATATTTCTATTATGATCGAACTATTTTTTAATAGTTGATCATTTTGTAGCATTAACACGAGCAAATTATAAAAAAAAAAAACTTATTTAATGTTTTATGCTAAGCATAACACCACATCCGATATAGTCCATTTCATATTATAATTTTTCCCTTAGGAATGGGCAAATGCTAGTTCGAGGGGCCAGAGCTCGACGAGTCATACTAATCTTAACGTCTTCCTTATTTAATTCAGACCTAATCTTTAAAGAATGACAATTATATCTGCCTAACAAGTGAACCAATACTTGCCCCGCTGTGTTATTTTATTTTTTAAAATAGCAATTGGTATGAAATAATTGTTTTTTTTCAAAATAATATTCTTGTAAATTATAGTTAACCATATATATGTTTAGGGTAAACTACCAATAGGTCCTACTTTGGAGACTTATTACCCAATAGGTCCTACTTTGGAGACTTATTACCCATTAAGTCCTATTTGATAAATTTATTAAGTGATAAAGATAAATTTATCAGTCTTTTATTTTTATGAATAAATTTATAGTGATAAATTTATCAGTCTCTTTATTTTTATGAATAAATTTTTAGTGATAAATTTATCACTCTCTTATTTTTATAGTGTTAAATTTATTAGTTAGGACCTGTAGGTAAATAAGTCTAGTTAATAGGACTAATTGGTAAGTACCCCATATGTTTATGTATATGTAAATATACATTCCGTTTGTTTGGGCGATTTTTTTATTTTTTTTTGAAAAATTTCTAATATTTGATACACAATGAAAAATAAAAGTTAACGGAAAACATTTTCTATAGTTTTTTTTTTTTTTTAAAAAAGGCCTATATAAGCTAAAAATATTTTTCACTTTTAAAAGGCAAAAAATATTTTCCGAATTAAAATCTTAGCAATAGCATTACACTACCATTACAACTCTCACATCTACCACCACACCACTATCTCCACGGCCACTGTCACCATTACTGTCACTATTACCGCCGCCACTGCCACCGCCACCGCCTCCACCTCCACCTTCGATTTACCAACACTACCACCAAACATAGAAAATGTTTTCCATTTAAAAATATTTTTTACCCAAACAAATATACCTATAACATTAATTTTAAAAAAAATGTTGCTACGAATGCAATGTTGAAGAGTACTTTTAACACTATTGTTCTATAAAAATATAACTTAAATAATAAATATATGTAATAATTTCATACGATGTTCAATTATAGGATAAATTATACTTACTTCTCCTGCGATTTTTGACAAATACAAAAACCTTCCTTGTGGATTATAGAAATCTCTCCTACTTTTCCTAACAATATCAATATTCCCCTCTGTTAATTTAGCAGAAACGCCGTTACTTTTCTACCCAAAATGACCATATTATCCCTTTAAACTAATAAGCTATTTAAATGAAAATTTTCACTCACATCTCCTGAGGTTTTGCATATATATTATTAAATATCCATAAATATTATAACTTAACATCCTAATAGTTTAATGTGAGACCATAATAATTAATACAATACTTATCACACTTATTTCACACTATATAAACAACAAAATATTTATCAATTTTAATTAATACATTTATTATTATTTTTTTCTTTTCTTTTTTAAGTTAAAAAAAATGAATTATTTTTTCCCCCAGCAATTTGTCTTACTTATTTATTCATATGTAAGAAAATTATTATCCTTAAATTGTTAAAATATTATTAAAAAAATTTTATTTTTATTTTTGAGTCATTAAATTTCTAGTCGATAAATATTTTTAAAAAATGCGGGTTATTCTTACATGATTAAAAAAATTAAAAAATAAATATAGAAGTAAAAAAATCTAATCACCTCACAATAAATTAAAATTAGTTAATAGAAAATGCAAGATAAAGAAACCTTTTGAGAATAATAAAGAATTCAAACAATTTCTCATTTCTTACCCCTAAAAATAAAATTAATCTTTACTTGAATGGAGAAATTATTTTTGAATACTAAAATACTCAATTAATTTGTTGTATGATACTTAAAATATATTTCTCCATCTTTATTTTTCTCATTTAAACTATTTTTATTAAATTAAATGTTAAAATTAATTTCACACCTTCATTAATGGTTAAATTTTTACTTTATTTTTTTAATTTCTCAATTTTATTGTGTTCTGTTATTATTTATAGTGAAATGTTATTATTTAAATTATCTAATTTTACTTCTTCCGTATATCTAATACTCATATATTTATTGATGAGTTTGAGAAATCAAACTCAATACTAATTTAAACACACAATTTAATTTACCCTATTAAATATATATGAAATTAATTTATTTTTCATAATTCTTTTTAAAATATAAATGTAATTTCTTAACTCTATTTTTTAACACAAGTTTTTTGAACTTTTATAAACAAAAAAAATAAAATGAAAATTCAACCATTAATGGAATGAGAAATAAATTTTAAGATTTAATTTAATAAAATTAGTTTAAATGAGATAAATAAATAAATATGGAGAAATATATTTTAAGTATCACACTGTGTGAGTTGAATATAAAACATGTGCATTCGGCAAACAAAGCATATCTAAACGCATCCTTCACAAGCCCAAATTGAACCATGCCATTGGATTGTCGAGAAGATGAAGCGCGGAGCATGCTAAATGATGTACCGAGTAAGTGGATTAGGCAGAATCAGAAGCAATTATGCCGAGTACCAAAGTGGGCACAGACTGTCCCTTTCCAAAGGTATAATAGGAACTTGGGTCCTAACATTCAAATGATGATGACAAACAGGTCAAATTATGTAGAAAATATCTATACCATCTACACCAGAGGACTTTATAAAGAAGGCAGATACAAGGAAAAATATATGCACTAGGAACCAATTGAACTTTGTCTTAAAAATATCATACTCATTCCCTCTCATACACAACCTACTAATTTAACCGTCGGAATGTTAATTCCGGTACCCCTGACAAAAGTATTTCCTATTTTAGATATTAGAGCGTGGTTGGGACGAAATAATATTGAAGAACCACTCCTCACACATACATAACAAATTAATTGAGTATTTCATTATTCTCAAATAATTTTTCCATTCAAGTAAAGATTAATTTTAATTTTAGGTATAAGAAATGATAAATTGTTTGAATTGTTTATTATTCTGAAGTGATTTCTTAATCTTTCATTCCTTATTAACTAATTTTTATTTATTGTGAGGCGATTAATTTTTTTTTACTTCTATTTTTATTCTTAAATTTTTTTAATCATGTAAGAAATATCAACCTACGTTTTTCTAAATATGCATCGACTAAAAATTTAATGACTCAAAGATAAAAATGAAAATTTGAGAATAATATATGATTGAGAAAAGATAAAATAATAATTTTTTTACATATGAATAAATAAGTAATGTAAATTACCAGGAAAAATATGTATAAATTTTTTATAATATATATGCAAAATCTCAGGAGAGGTAAGTGAAATTTCTTATTTGAATAGATAAAGTAATTAATGAGCAATTTCATCATTTTAAGGATTACATTAGCAAATTCTGTTAAATAGCCTAATAATGGGAGAATCTTGATAATAGTTTCAAAAATACGGGAGGCTAGTATAATCATTGAAACCACTGGAAAGATCTTTGTAATTGTCAAAAATCTTAGGAAAAATAAGTGTAATTTAACTTAAATTATAACATACTAAACTAAAACTCAGTTTGATAGTAAAAATAATAATAATAAGCAAAATACCTTTTTTTTTTTTTTTTTTTTTTTTGGGTTTGCCACTTTGTTGAAATAATATGTTCAAAAATGCTTGGGACCCCCAAAGTTGGGGACCCCCATGACCTTCAAAATGATGTAGACCAATTATGTGTTTTTATTTTTTCCTTTCATTTCGGAACCAATCACAAGTGAGTAAAGGTTGTGGAGGTTGTATTTTTTAGGGGTCTATAGTATTGTTGTAATATGTTTAACCATGCTCAGAGATTTGATTCACAATAAATTTTCTTATCTTACCTTTGGGGTATATTTGATTAGCAAGATTAATCAAGAGGGGGTTAGCAATCAATGAGATTAGTGGATGATTGGTTATCTACTTAGATTAATGAGATATATAATTTTCTCTTGCCCACGTTTGTTTTGTAATGAATATAAAAATACATAATCTCAATAATATGCATGTTTTGCGTTACTAATTGTAAGATTAAAAAATCGTCAATTTTGTTAAATAGAACGACCATTAGAATCTAATCCGAATATTAAAATTTGCAAATAAATAATGAAACATAAGTCCCATGGATTAATAATTTTAATTCTATACTATAGTCCACTCAGAGCTTGTTTGGGAAGATGTTTTGGGTTAAAATAGCCAGATAAGACAAAATAGACTATTTTAACTAAATATGACAAAATGTCATATCCAACCCATAATCATTTCATTTTTTCTCTCATAAAAGTCAAAAAAGCCAAAAAGTTTATCGCAAACTAAACTTTTTAACCCCAGACTAAAATAGCTAAAAAGTCAAAAAATCAACCCACATCTCAAACGAGCTATCAATCAAACAAAGCAGTTACATCTATTTGAAAGAAAAAGAGAGAGCCAAGCCCAAGAAGAAATATTTGTTGGGGCACTTACCAGTAAGTCTCATACACAAAGTTCAAAATCCATCTAATTCTAAAACAAAATACTTGCACCAATTAGTCCCACATATTTTTAATTGTCACCAAAAATTATTTTTATTTTTCTTTTTATCACTCTAAAAATGCTGCTACATCCAACGACTTCCGTCAGACTCATTGAAGACTCGTCAGAATATTCAACATCACTCAAAAGTCGCCGGAGCATCACTGGAAGTTCGCCGGAGTGTTCTGAACGTCACTGGAAAATGTCAAGAACATCATCGGAGACTTACCGAAATATTTAGAATATTACCCAAAAAAAATAAAATAAAATAAAATGAAATAAAATAAAATAAAATAAAATAAATGGAGAAATTATAGTTAAAAAACATAACAACAACAAACAACTAAGTAAATAATCTGTAATATTGATCAAACTGAAAAGTAAGCTTTGAAACTGTAAAATGTTACAGTTTCAAAGCATTATTCTATTAGGCTGGAAAACATATTATGAAACTATAAATTTTATAATTCTAAATAATGTTATGAAATTGTAAAATTTTACAGTTTTAAAGTATGATTCATTTTAGCACCAAAAAAAGATGAAATTGTAAAAATTTACAGTTTTCATCGCTTGTAACTAAAACTTAAAAACAACTTATTCAGAGCTTGGAATTTTTCTCCATTAAAACAGAAAAATAGACGTGTGTAACAGAGAAAAGGTAGAAAAATTGAGAAATCGAAGGAAAGAATAGTTATAGAAAGAATATTGTACTCTGGCAATTATTTTTGGTTTAGATCTAGTCGGATCTCATGTAGATGTACTCAAATCTGATGTAGATCTGCATAGATCTATATCAAATTTGAGTAGATCTACTCATCTTCTTCGCCGTCGGTGAGGATGAAGTAACGAGTTGATGTAGGTGGTTGGTGGTTGCTGGTGAACCCTAATCACTGGTGGTTGTTGGTCACCAGTGACTATATATTAGAAAGAGAAAGAGAATAAGGAAGGTGTGATCACCAGCTGTCGGACATGACAAAGAGAAAGAGAGGAAAACGCAAAAAGAAAAAAAAAAGAAAAGCGTAAAGAATGAGAGAAAACACAGAGAGGGAGAGGAAAAGTATAGGGCTCTGTTTGGTTGTGAACTGAAATCAATTTTCAACACGTGAGCTCGCGCATGACGTTTGGATACGATGTTCAAAAATTGATTCCGCATGTTAATTCAAATTACATTTTGAAAATCTGTTTGGTAGCAAGTATCTCCCTTTTAACGTTTCTGCCTTCTTCATCATCTCCCAACTTTCACGTGAACCTCATCTACACCAGTCCTTCAAATTCATCACGGGTGGCTTCTCTGTATCAAAGATCCGTACTTCAGATTCATGACGGGCGAGTTTCAGAAGTCAGACTCATTTTATAAATAATGAATCCACCCAACCCGCTCTGTACTGGTATCATATTTCATAAATCGACTGAGTTACGATTTGTGCATTGCGGACGATTCTTATTACGGGCAACCAAACAACGACGACTGCAAGGTGAAATTACTCACAAAATTATTTACATATTTTGTTATAGGGAAATTATTTGAGAAATTCATCCTAATTTTTTTTTTTCAGGTCAAATTTATCAAATTTATTGTCGAATCCGACGAGCAAACAGTGGCACATTCAATCAGTATACACATTCCATCACCGGCGATAACTATTCAACTCCCACTAATCTGGTAAATAAATCATTCATCCTTCATCTGTTATCTGAAAATGATTTCAGACGAGTCGATCCTTCCTCCTAAACTATTTCAACTTTTTGCTCTTCAAGAATAGTCAGTAAATCATTCATCTGTTATGTATAAATGATTTCGGAGAAGTTGAAATCAGTTCGTAAATGGTTTATGAGGATTTGTAGAGGCGTATTTTTCATTTCAGATCGGTTGTTATTTTAAATTATGAACTGTTTGAACCTTTCTTCGATCAGAACCAGAAGCGACAGTGCCTGGGACACCTGGCCGGTCGTCCCCCGGGTCATCTAGCCGGTCGACCGGCCGGTCAACCATCCAGTCTTCCCACCTCCTCTTCCGGTTTTGTCTTCCGCGCTTTCCATTCCTCAATGGTTTGAACCACCAGTCCTCTCGTGAACTGTTTGAATCCACCGGGCTTTTTTACTATTTTTTTTCCTTAATTTCAATTAACAACCAATACTGATTTGTTTTGAATTCAAATCAATATAACACAATGTTAAATACATTGTTAAACATTGAATGTTAACTGAATTTTTTTTGTAAAACATTGTTAACTGAATGTTAACATTGTATTTTTTTTAATTCAGTATTTTTTTTTTTACATTGTTAACAACCAATACTAATTTTCAATGTTAAACACATTGTTAATTCAAAAACAAATTAGTGATTTCTTTCCTACTATTTAAACACAATGTTAACTGAATTCTTTTTTATTTGTGGTTGTATTTCTGCTACGTACTTTTTTCCTTGAAATAAAATCATCTGTTCTTTTTCCTTTATCTATGTTCTCCTTCAAATCATTTTCCACTGTTATTGTTGTATATCCATCGCAGTCTACTTTAAAATACTCTGTTATGCTTGTATATTCATCCCAAACTAGTTTAAATATAATTTGTATATTTATAGATGGATGGAAATAATTCCGATGACAATGAGAACACCAAAATGTGGACGCCCAGAATTGAAACGAAATTAATAAATATGTTGAGAGATGAGGTTAGAAACAATCAAACAACAGGCCGTACTACTTCGTGAACAATTAGGCATTAGAATCATTATGCAAATCAGTTGCACAACATATATGGATTTCGGTATACAGGTGTTAAGGTGCGCTAAAAATATCAGCAATTGAAAGCTGATTACTAGACATTTAAGCGACTCCAGGCACAGACTAGTCTGGGATGGGATCCTATTATAGGCACTGTTGTTGCACCCGATGAATTTTGGGATAAGGTTTTCCATTAATCTGTACTATTTTCTAATTTTATTTTAAACATTTCATGATATATACAGTGCTTAATTCTTGTTTTGTACTTGTTGTAGACTAGCAGAAATGTGAAGAAGTTTAGGACAAAAGGGTTTGAATATTTTCAAGAAATGATAGAAATTGTTGAAAATTGTTGTGCTACAGGGTCCCTGTCTCGTGCATCCACACAAGGACCCCTTGACTCAGAAGAAGAAGACGACATGTTAAATAAATTTTGGAACGCTGATGTTGGTGGGAGTAACGTTGGTGGAAGTAATGTTGCTGAGGCCATTCCTGTTGACTTATTCGGGGATGAGTATATGGATCCAGCAAAGGGCAAAAGTCACAAGAGGGGCCCTGCAACCAGCCAGACTGACAGTGGTCGTTCCAAAAAGTCACAGTCAAGTGGGTTTGATAATGTGTGCGCAGCTTTCACATCCTATGTACAAGCCAAAACAGGACATTCACGTGCACAAGAAAATGAGACTGAGGCTGTAAGTTCAGGTGGTGATGATTATTCCCTTGATGCATGTCAAGATGCATTGCTTGAGCTTGGGGACATACCACCGTTGCAGTACGTTAGGGAACTGACACTGTTCAAGGATAAGGAATGGCGAAGGTTTTTCATGCGCACTCCTACCCATTTGCGCCTAGCCATGATCCTTGCTTTGCAGTGAACTGAGAAGTTTTGTTTTGCTTGTGTTAGCAAATCTTCTTGGCTGAACTGTTTGATGATTTCATTATTCCTGATTTGGTTTTTATTATTATTTTTTTCATTCCATCATATCCTCTTTCCTTTTCTATGTTCGTATGTTTTTTTTTTTTTTTGAACTTTTAAGTGTTTTCTGTTATATTAAAACTATGGAAGTTATATATGACCATGTGTTAAATAAATTTTGTTATCCTCTGAATTTTACTGTTTCACCAATAACGGTAACTGTTACTACATGAATAACATATTTTATAATTATGTTTTTACTGTGATGTAGACAAAGGCATATGTCATCTGACAGAGAAAACAATACAATGGAGCTCTCATCAGAGGACGATGAGGTTGTTGATGATTTTATGGATTTTTTGATGATTACTTTAATGCATGACCATATCAACACGTCAAGTAGTCGCCGACCGCAGCGAACGTGTCCATTCAGAGGTGATGATTACATCTTCGGCCTATTAAATGGCCATCCAGAAACAATGATGAACGTTATGCGAATGGATGCACAAACATTCATTTTATTGAAAGACACTTTACTCCATAATGGCTTTATCGATACTGAACATATGCATATAAGTGTGGAGGAATCGCTTGGAATTTTTTTATACACTTTTGCACAAAATGATCGCCATCGAATAATGGCAGATAGATTTCAACACTCCACGGAAACAATTTGTCGACACATAAAAATTGTTATGCGGGCATTGTGCAAGCTTTCATCATCGGTTATCAAACCACGTAACCTAGAGGACATACCGGGAAAAATTTTAAATGACAGGCGGTTTTTTCCCTGGTTCAAGGTACGAACAATGTGACTGTCCTGTAAGTTTGTTCAAATCAATAAGGGTTAATAAATATTATTATTTTTTAATTATGAAAGTAATATCGAGGTTTGTTTCGCTTTTAATATCAAAGGCTGATATCTGTCAATTAGGATTGTGTCGGTGCTATCGATGGCACATTGGTGGATGCATGGGTCCCTGCTTCAAGACAAAATACATTCCGCGGTCGGAAAGCAACGGTATCGCAAAATATACTCGCAGCTTGCGACTTCGATATGTTGTTCACATTTATTAATTCTGGATGGGAAGGTAGCGCTCACGACAACGCTATTCTGGTTGACTCTATCACACGAGCTGATCTACAGTTCCCACACCCACCCAATGGTGACTGTCCCTGAATAACATACGGTACACTTTTTTCCTTGTCTGTTTTTATACATATCAATTGATAGAACTGTGTATTCATTATTTACATGTAGGCAAGTACTATTTAGTTGATGCTGGTTTCACGAACATGTCTGGATTTCTTGCCCCATTTCGATCTCAACGGTATCACTTGCAAGAGTTTCGTGGCCATCGTTATGCAGGACCTAAGGAATTGTTTAACCATCGACATTCGTCATTACGCAATGTCATAGAAAGAACATTTGGTGTTTTGAAGAAGCGCTTCCCAATATTGCGGTCCATGCCAAATTACAAGTCTACACGACAAGGGCCTCTCGTGATTGCATGTTATGTAGTGCACAATTGGATCCGTTTGCATGCAACTATGGATCCATTCTTTATGGAAGCTGATAATGAAATGGCCGCAGAAGCAGAAGCAGACGGGCTTGTTAGAGACCAAGCTGACTACGTTGACATGTCACAACATGGGTTAACATCCCAATCGAACGTTAGGGATGCAATTGCTACTACTATTGGCAAAATCATGTTCACCATGGGCACTGAAGATAATGGTTTTCTTAGTAGATGTTACTTAAATATGTTGTTCATGCAATGTGTAATATGCAAATTTATGTATAGTCTACCAAAGACAATTAAATATGTTGTTATTAATATGCAATGTGTTTCTTAGTAACTTTCAGAAATAAATATGTTGTCATTAAATTAAATGTGGTGGTGGGTGGTGGGTGATGGATAGTGGGTGGGGGTGGCAGATGGGTGGTGGGTGGTGATGGGTGGTGGTGGTGGTGGTGGTGGCAGGTGGGTGGTGATGGGTGGTGGATGGTGGTGGGTGGTGGTGGTGGTGGCAGATGGGTGGTGGGTGGTGATAGTGGTGGTGCAGGTGGTGGTTGGTGGTGGTGGTGGTGGTGGTGGTGATGAGTTCACCATTTGAAAGTGTAACAAATAACAAAATAATAATAATAATAATAATAATAATAACAATAATAATAATAAATAAATAAAATAACATAAAATAATTATTATATTTTATGTTTTTATATCACCCGATTTTATAGCAAAATATTTTTTTATATGAAGAATGTGTAAAAATTCGCAGGGTACATCTTCAAGTAAGAGTGTATAATTTGTGTAAACGTTGGGGTATTCACTTTAATTTTCTATACAGAACGTTATATGAATTTTTTTTTTCCTTTCATTAAAAAAAAGAATGTTTATTAAAATATTTTTTTTGGGTACACATGTTTATTATTAAATTGTAACTTGTTGTATTTAATTTCAGAACATTCATTTCATTTTTTCTATTAATTGATGCACACAAATTATTTAATAATTGTGTAATTTTTATTTTTTTATTGAAATGAAGGTTTTCGTAGACATCAATGACGTACTATTTATTAACATTATAACTGTGTAATTAAATGCTTCCAAAAAAAACCCCTCGTTCTTATTCATTACGTGAATGGAAAAGTTTATAACAAAATAACAAAAGTAAAACAATCATAATAAAACTCACCAAATAAATAAGCAAAACAAAAAAAAGGGGAAAAAATATAACCACCGGATGATTTTTAAACAAATTAAGCATCCTTGTCAGGTGGTGTTGGTGGTAGAGGGAAATGCTGATGGTACAGCTGAGTAACTCGATGGTCAATTAGATCAATGCGGTTCCTTATCAGTTCAGCACGTCTCTCGGAGTCTACACAGAACTCACCAAATTGATGAATTAGTGAGTTCTGAGCGGTGGCAATTTCATCGAATCGAGTACCAAATTCATCAAACCGAGTACCCAGTGTATTGAGCTGATTAGCCATTTGTTGTTCCTATTGTAGGCGCTGATTGTGCCATTCTTGTTCCAAGGCTAAATAATCAGTCCAGTAACGGGGTTGTTTATTTGGTTGCATGGCATTGTCATTGGGTTCTTCCTCATCAGGTATTGGTTCATTTTGAAGATTAAGAGAGCCCATCAACGTGTCAGAACCACCAGGTCAGGTCAGTGTATACTCAGAAATTGGTGAAGTGATTCTGATCCATACTTCACCTTCAAGGTTCACATCATGGGCTTTGAAAATTGTGGTTAATAAAGCTCCAAAAGGTAGGGACCGGCCACTCAGAGTATCCAATTTTGCAACCATCATTTCTTTTAGTAATATAAAGCATAAATCTAATTTTTGTCCAATTTCAAAACAATATAACAAGTAAACTTGAAAACATGAAACAGTGTTATAATGTTCTTTTTTGGGGGTGACATTTTCAACTATCCATCGATGGAGAATACGAAGGTGAGGTTTTAAATGGCTGACTTTTAAATTAGTGCCGCTAAATCGATTGTCACAAATTGTGGTATAAATCTGAGTGACATCATCAACAATTTTTTTCTAAGGCAGACTCATTTTGAAAATAACATTGTAAATCTCCTGTTTCGACTCCAATAATTTGTGCAAAACAACGGAGAGAGAGTGTGATTCTTTTCCCCTTAACATAAGAGGTAAGACTGAACGGTTCATTTTGTTGGTCACCCGGTGTCAAGTGAACATAAAATAATCGTAGAAGACGGGGATATATCTTATTTGGTAAATTATTTAATGGTAACCATCCCATTATATCTAATTTGCCAAGTAAGAGTGAATCATATTAAGAAGGTAGTTTTACGTTTCTCCCCGTAACAATTGGTCGAGGAATGAAATGTTCATAGGCTTGTTCATGATGATATGTTGCAAAATCATTAGTTGGATAGCCATCATCTTGTTGCTGTGGTGGTGGTACAAGGTTTGACGATTCATCAAATTCGGGTCTGGTTCGTTTTGTTCTTGGCATGATTGTTCTTGGCATGATGACTGTAAAAGTGAAAGAAAAATGTATATTAAAATATATGAGAGGTAAGAAAAATGTATGAAAAATATATCAAACATTAGTATCTTTTTGTGCATACAAACTTATTTTTATGTAAAAAATAAAAATAAAAAGATTTGGTGACAAAATTTAATTAGGCAGATGCCAAAGAAACAGATTGTATAAAAAAAAATCATAGGGAATGATATTTGTCATTAGGGTTTGATTCATACAGTTTATTAGAACTTAGAAACTGATAATCAGAAAAATAAATGATAGTGTGAAAAAAATATAACAGATATCAGAAAATATAACAGATGAAAATGGAACAGATATGAAAAATATAACAGATGAAAATGGAACAGATATGAAACAAAGAATGGTGACTGGGCCGGGATGACCGGCCAGTCGTCCTCCCCTTCCCCTTCCTCACTCCCTCTGAAGCTAATGTCTGAAGCAAATATGAAGATGAATTGACATCAAAACTAACATGTAAATTATGGAAGTGGAGAAGGAGGACCTAATCAGATGGTGGATATCTTCTATTTGTCTAATTTTTGTTCTGTGATGTAACTGGAGAAGGTGTTTCCGAGATGGTGAAGTTGGTGCGGTAAACGGAATGAGATTCAGATTTAATAGGAAGGGTGAGGTTCAGAAGGATGAGGTTCAAAAGGTTCTTGTAATTTTTTTTTTTTTACTTTTTATTTGTTAAATATAATATTATTACTTTTTTCATGATATCACATACGTGTACTGAGCTGCATCCTCTGCTTTTTCTTTACCTCACTGTTGAACACAACTATTATATGATAGGGAGTAGGTACTAAGTAAGTGAAATTACGATCTTACCCTTTGTATTTTGTTTTATATAATCACTTCTCATTTAAGTCCAGGGGGACATAATGGTCATTTCGTATGTCAATTCTCACAATTATATGAGCTCAACGGGTACAATAATAGGTTGCATTTCTGTTACACATCTGTACTAAATTGCAAAAAATGTAATAAATGGAAAATAAATTGATAATGTTTTGTAAGATTTATATTATGATTTGTATTTTAAAATATTAAAGTTAGTATATTTATTCCTTCTTTATAATATGTATTTTCAAAAGTTGTTGACTTTAACAAAATGTTAGAAAAAAAATTAAAAACGTATTTTATAAATGAATTGATAGAAAAATTAATTGGCAGAAAAAAATTGACATCGGTTTATTTTAAAATGAAAAAATTATTTCGAAATAACAATTATTTAAAAAAATTACTAAAAAAAAATAATTGACAAAAAAATCAATTTTTAATTTCAGTATTTTAAAAATAGTTTGGTTATTATTGTTGAAAAAAAATATGGATATGGATATCGATATATGAGTTGTGTGTTTGATGATAAATTATTGGTTGAATTAAGTTTTGAAAATTACTTTCAAAACACATCACCAAACAAATTTTCACCTTTCACATGTCACATCAAACTTCCAAAACTTAATTCAAAATACATCTTCAAAACACAATTTAAAACGCTATTTAAAAATTATAACCAAACAAATTTTCTACACTCAAATTATAATTTTATAACTCATACTCTTAAATTATATTTACAAAACAACCAAACGCAAGTTAAGACTTTTAAATCTACTTAAAAAATTGTTAAATTAAATAATGTAAGATATTTCAAACAGGCCTACGAATAATTTTTTTATATTTATTCCGTTTAGATTTGTTTTTTTTTTGGGCGGGGGAAAAGAGCTAGGAGGAAGAGGAATGGGCCCAGTGTAAATTGGATTAATTTCGGCTGGGTCAGCAGCGTCTTCGTGGGTTAGATGGCTGCATCATTATCATGGGCAACAACTCCTAAGTAATGATTGCATCTTTTTTTTGTTTTGTTTTATTTTATTTTATTTTATTTTATTTTTTTGGAACAACTAATGATAACATCTGTTGTGAGCTTTGTTTTTTCTTTAATTTATTGGATAAAGCTGCCACCAAGGACCGTAAAGATAAAATTTAGAGTGAACGTTTGTAAAAGTAAAGATTGAGAATCCTAAATTTAGAATTTTAAAAAGAGTTTTAACAATATGATAAGGTATGGAGTTTACATGTAATATAATATATGTGTTTATATATATATTTATATATATAGATGGTTACAATTTCTTTTTCTTTTTTTAGCTTCCCATGCATACTCTTCCTGTAGCTCCTCACAGCCTTGAGAAGACAACTGAGGAAGAAGATCACCTGACCCGTAGCATCAAAAAAATAAGAAGCTCTGACTACGGCAACGAGTCAAGCATGGACTGTGAAGGTTCGAAAGAGGGTCTCCCTCCCCATGGGTCTGCTGACATGGAAGCTCTTCCTTCTCCGCCTCCCAAATCCTTCAAGGATGCACTGAATCAGTCCAGAAAAGGGGCCTATACCTTCGATCATCGAGTCGAAACTCTCTCCTCTGATGAAGAGGACAATGACAATGGAGGCCAACATGAAATCCAATACTCCTTCTCCGAGCACTTGGGTGTCCCTAAAGTCTCTTTACCTAAGAAGCTGTTGGAAAAAATTCGCCAAGCATGGAGAAATGCTTTGATTATCAGACTGTTGGGTAAGACCATTGGGTATAAGATGCTCTGTAACCGGGTAAAGAATATCTCGGGTTTGCAGGGTGAATTTAATGCTATTGATTTGGGGAACAATTTCTTTCTTTTTAAATTTTCTGAACAAGCAGATTGTGATCATGTGTTCACGGGTGGACCATGGGTGATCATGGATCATTATTTAACGGTGCGAAGATGGGAACCGAATTTTAGATCATCGGAAGCTTTTGAAACCACAACCGCTGTCTGGGTTCGGTTTCCCGAGCTTCCGATCGAATATTATCAGGAAAAAGTCCTCTTTGCTATTGCCAAGTCTATCGGTAAGCCTCTTAAGATCGACTGGACTATGGCCATGGCGACGAGGGGTAAATTTGCTCGTGTTTGTATCGAAATGGATCTCAGTCAACCTTTGCAACCCAAATTTGTTTTGGAAGATCGTTATTACAACATTGAATATGAGTCGCTCCACTCTTTTTGCTTCCTTTGTGGCCGAATTGATCACAGAAAAGAGGCTTGCCGTTTCAGACACACCATTGTCCAACCAACGGCGAATAATAGAGCCGTTTCCGGTGATGGTACCTCTGACAAACCCATGACAGAAGCCAACGGCTCTTTACAATCTGGGGCAGAAGAGACAGATCCGTTTGGGCCATGGATGCTCGCCAAAAAAAAGGGTCGAAGACCAATCCAGCCCAAAAGGGCCCCCACCCTGTCTGGCCCAGTATCTAAGGATAATAAATTTAAAGCTCTAGAGGAGGACCCAGTTCCTAATGAACATGCTCATAGGGGCAGGAAAACTAACAGATCAGGATCCTCGAAAGACCAACACCAGCCCATTACGGTGTCAAGTCCAACCCAACAAAATGACCCTAACGGTAAATAGCAAGTAGGGTTGAACCCCCCCCAGTCATTGGATTCCTCTACTCAATTTCTACACCACACTTCACCACAGAATCCTGAGGTCAGTACATCATATCTTCCTTTCGAAGCCAGGGCTGATCCCCCTCTCTGTGATCAAGCTTTGGTCTCTTCATCCTCTGCAAACACGCTATCAATTCAGAATCCAACTGACACCCCCTTTCCAAGGTCTATAGACCTAGCCATGGGCGACGCTATATCCTCCCCCATCCCTTCTGATATCTTACCTACAAACCCCAACCTACTTCGCACCCCTTCGGAACTTCAGCAAACAGATCGTGACCCACCTGACCCAGGCGCAGTTCAACATGGACCAAGAGCCGACCGACTAGAAGATCGATGTGGAAGACCACCGGAACCAGACCAGTGCGGTGGCGCTGTTATTAGGACCAGAGACAGAAGTTGCTCACCTAGTCGCTTTCGCTTGGTGGATAGAACAGATTCGCATGACAATCGTGCTAAGTCGGGAGGGGTTCAACCCACAACCAGCCCACTCAATTCAGATGGCTTCGATGAGGTCCGAAGCAGACGATCGACGGCGCATTCGAAGCATCGTTAAAGATTTGGTAACTGACTCCCCTTTAATTTACCCATCTATGGATTTGCTAAAACTACTATTTTGGAACTGCCAGGGAGCCGGCAACAACAATTTCAAGCGCAACCTCACTGAAATTATTAGAACCCACAAGCCTGAAATTCTAGTATTGTTGGAAACGAAGGTTCCTTTTAGTAAATGGGAAATTTTTTCAATAACTTGGGCTTCACAGCCTCAACTATTGTTGACCCTATTGGTCGTGTGGGGGGCATTTGGATTGTATGGGATACAAGCCAAGTTACTGTGCGTGCGTCCTCTGCCACTTCTCAAGCCATCCATGCGACTATACATAAAACTGACTATGATGAATGGGTCTTAGCTACTGTGTATGCTAGCCCTACTACTACTATGAGAGACCAACTCTGGGATAATCTGGAAGATGTTGCTGCAACCATGGTGAAGCCTTGGCTAGTCGCGGGAGACTTTAATGATTTTGCTTACCAGGAACGAAGGAGCTTTACCTCCAGCACTTCTACTGCCCGAAATCAAAAATTCCTAGACAGAGTCAATAATTGCAACTTAATGGATCTGGGGAGCTCAGGCCCTAGTATGACATGGACTAATAACAGGAAAGGGCTTGCCAATACAATGGAGCGGCTTGATAGGGCTATGTGCAATTCAGAATGGAGAACAATGTTCCCGGAGGCCACTGCCCGAACCCTCCCCAGAACATACTCTGACCATTCCCCCATTTTGGTTTACACTCAAGGTATGCACCAACTTAACCCCCTTAATAGGCCTTTTCGATTTGAAGCTACCTGGATGACACACCCAGGTCTCATTGAAATTATCAACTCTTCATGGACTAGTACGAACCATAACCTCATTGAGTCTACTTCTAACTTTACCTGTAAGGTTAAAGAATGGAACAGAGAGGTCTTTGGTAATGTTTTCAAAAGGAAAAGACACCTTTTGGCCCGAATTGAAGGCCTTCAGAAATGTTTAGTTAACAATTTCTCTCATAGTCTTCATAGACTTGAGTTAGATCTCATTAATCAGTACAATGCTACTCTGTACCAAGAAGAAATTTTGTGGTTTCAGAAAGCTAGATCTAAACACATTCTGCTTGGGGACCGTAATACTAGGTACTTTCATATCTCCACTATTGCTAAAAGAAGGAAATAAAATCAATGCTCTTAAGGATCAATCTAGCAATGGTGTACTGATTCTGTTGGTATTTAAAGCTATTATTCTTGATTATTTTCCAGATCTCTTTAGCTCTAGCCCTATTCTTCAACTGGATCATTGGAATAATATTTCTCATAATCATTTCACCCCTGAAGAAAATGCTAATTTAATTCAACCTGTGTCTAACTCTGAGATTTAAGAGGGTTAAAGATATAGGTGCTTTTAAAGCCCCTGGAAAAGATGGCATTCAAGCCATTTTTCTACCACAAAACTGGCCCATTGTTGCTCAATCTGTGTGTGAATTTGTACATACTTGTTTTCTTTCGAAACAGATCCCTTCCATCATTAATGAGACTATTATTGTGCTTATTCCAAAATTAACAATCCTGAGTCCATTAGACAATTCAGACCCATTAGTTTATGTAATGTTTCTTATAAAATCATTACAAAAATTATTGTGGGTAGAATTCGACCCCTCCTTGATAATCTGATTAGTCCCCATCAAAGTAGCGTTACCCTGGTAGAGCCCACTGATAACATTATTATCACTCAGGAAATCTTGCACTTCCTTAAGACATAAAAAGGTAAAACGGTGGTATGATCTTCAAGATTGATTTAGAAAAGCCTATGATCGTTTATCTTGGGATTTTATAAGGATACTTTAACTGAGTTCAAACTGAATGATTCTTGGATTGAATAATCATGAGTTGTGTCTCTAATAAGCATTCTTCTATTCTTTGGAATGGTGAACTTATTGAGGGCCTTCATAATGGGAGAGGTCTTCGTCAAGGTGACCCCCTTTCTCCCTACCTATTTGTGCTCTGTATGGAGAGATATCCATATGATCAACACTAAGGTGAGAGAAGGTTCTTGGAAAGGTATTAAGGCAGCTAAATCCAGCCCTCCTCTATCCCATTTGTTTTTTGCGGATGACCTTATCCTTTTTGCCCAAGCTGACCACACAAACTGTGATACAATTTTTAAGGTTCTTGTGAATTCTGTGCAATTTCGGGACATAATATTAATCATGCCAAGTCTAGCTCTTTGTCTCTCCCAATATCCATAATAATTTTTGCTAAGTCCCTTAGCACCCATAGTGTATTCCCTAATCAGGAGCTCGGTAAAATATCTTTCATTACTTCACAAGAGAGTGACCAAGGCCACTTCATTGAAATTCTGGAGAAGATGAAAAACCAAATTAGCAGGGTGGAAAACTCAAACTCTTAACTTAGCAGGAAGAGCCACCCTTATTCAAGCTGTTACCTCTGCCATCCCTTACCTACCATGCAACTATGGAACTTCGAGACACACCGTGATGAGATTGATAGATCAATAGAAAATTTCTATGGGGGGACACTGAAACTCATAAAAAAGTCCATCTTCTTAACTGGGAAACTGTTTGCAGCAGAGCAGCATCTGAGGTGGTTTAGGTATTAGAATGGCTAGGGACCATAACGCTGCTCTTCTTACTAAACTGGGGTGGCATTTTTTGAGTAATAGAACAAAAAACTCTGGTGCCAAATTCTTCAATCCAAATACTTGCACCATCACAGTTTCTTTAGTTGGCCTCAGAACTCCCAAGCTTCCCACATTTGAGAGGCATTTGTAAAACCAGGGAACTCTCAGATGTGGGGTTAAATGGGTTGTTGGTAATGGTGAAAATATTTCCCTTGGAATGACTGTGGTGTGTTACTAAACTTTAGCCCTAACCAATAATAACTACCCGACTAATGAACTTGATAAAGTTAAATTAATCTTGGATGAAGATGGAAAATGGATCCTGGACAGACTGGAAAACCTTGTTAATCCGCATGACCTCTCTGAAATTGTTAGGATATATAGACCCAATTTTGTCACCTTCCCTGATGCCCCCTCTTGGAGTGGATCTCATTGTGGTAAATTCTCTACTACCTCTGCTTTTCAGCTTATTACTAATCCTGTTGTGGATGGCAGGGATTGGCTTTGGATCTGGAAACTTAAACTACCTCAAAAACTGAAATTTTTTCTTTAGCTTATACTAAAAGGTAGATTATTGACCAATCACATGCGCCTTGTGAGAAGCTTGTCCTCTTCAGATTTATGTCCTAGATGTGGACACTTTAGTGAAGATATGCTGCACCTTCTTAGAGATTGTGCCCACTCTAAGGCATTATGGGTTCACATTCAAAGTCAAACTTGGTGGGAGGAAGGAGCATCTTTACCCTTGTTTGATTGGGTGACCTTTAATTCAAGGAGCAAAACAGAGTTGTCTGGTACAAAATGGTTTTTGTTCTTTGTTGCTACACTCTGGCAGATCTGGAAGGATCGAAATCAAATGGTCTTTGATCAAACTATGAGACCAATACATGCCAGTCTTAAACACATCAGAGATTATGTGCAGGAAATTAATGAGGCTTTTCAGTCTCCTCTCCATCCAGAATTTTCTTTACCTAAGCTAATTAAATGGTGTTTTCCTATTGTAGGCACATTGAAGCTTAACACAGATGGATGTTCAAAGGGGAACCCAGGTCAGGCAGGTTATGGAGGCCTCCTGCGCGATGATACAGGCAGTTGGTTATGGGGCTATTATGGATACTTGGGACACTGCACATGTTTGGAAGCCGAAATTTGGGCCATCTACCGTGGACTCACCATATTGTTCCAGAAAGGGTTGACCAATGTGGTTATTGAAACAGATTCTGAACAAGCTCTGCTCCAGATCCAACAAGGGCCACACCCAAACTCTCCTCTCAAAGCTCTAATTGAAGATGCTAAGTTCCTCCTACAACGCTGCCACTGTTCTATCATCCACACCTTGAGAGAAGGAAACAAAGTGGCTGATACTCTAGCTAATCTAGGTGTATCTCAAACTGAGCATGTAAAAATTCTTGAGGATCCTCCTATGGAGGTCACAACTCTCCTCATTGAGGATAAAACTGGAGTGGCTGGGCTGAGGGAGTAGCCCCTGTTTGTAATTCTGAACTATTTCTGCTTTTGTGTTTTCCTCATTTCATTTGAATCAAAAAAAATATATAATATATTTTTTTCTCTTATCATATGATTAGAGCTTTTTTAAAAATTTTAAAATTAAAATTTTCTATCATAGTTATTTGTCTAAGCCTATGTTTGACAAGTGGGTTTGCAGACTTTTTTGACTATTTTAGCCATAAAAAACAAAATAGGCTATTTTAGTCCTAACAAACAAAACATCATATCCAACACATAATCATTACATTCTTCTCTCATAAAAAACTCAAAAAAGTCAAAAAACTAAAAAGTCCTTCCCAAACCAAACTTTTAAGCCCAGGCTAAAATAGCCAAAAAAACTAAAAAGCCAAAAAGTCAACCCACTTCCCAAACGGAGGCTAAATCTGAAGATAAATCTAAAAAATAAAACCCATTTCGTTGTATGGGTATATATATATTCGGTATAAAATTGGTTGGAGATACCCCAGAGTATGTAAGGAATTTTTGAATTGAGATATTCTCTATTAAAATTTATTAGTCACTTTTTCATTAAAAATAATGATAACTTTACATATTTATTTTATTCTCAGTAGATAGCTAATAAAAATGTTTCATTACAAGTTGTAATGAAAGGGAATTGGAAATTTTTCTATTAAACAGAACACTTGTGACGTTTGAAAATTTTCTATTAAATAAAACATTTCATACTATTAAAAAAAAAAAAAAAAAAAAAGGAAAATTATGTGGTGTCCAAAAAGTTATTAGAAATACAACAAGGAATTTTATTGATAAATTCTATTTAGAAGTGTTCTAACTCAAAAAGTTCATAAAGGAATTTTTTAACCCACTTAGTCTCATGTATTTATACTTTTATTCTATAAAGTTCTTTTTCTTGATTTATACAATTTTTTAAAACTCTTATACTCTTATATTTAATATTAATATTTAATGTTGGGGGAAGGAGAGAGAAGGGAAAGAACCAAGACATAAGAAATTTTATACACAAATTAAATAATATTAATGTTATTATTTTATATTATTATATAATGTGAATATATTTTTAATTGATAACACATTAAAAACAATGTGAACATTCTCTTTCATCTGATGTGAATGTTCACAGCACCTTTTCGAAAAATTCTCTCTCATCTAATGTAATGATGTGAACGTTCACAATATGTGAACATTCTTATTTTTAATTGACAACACATTAAAAATAACGTTTATTATATTTTAATTGACAACACATTCTTATTCACAACATGTAGTGATGTGAACGTTCACAACATGTGAACATTCTTTCTCATCTAATGTAGTGATGTGAACGTTCACATTCGTATATTTTAGTATGGATATTCACATCATGTAATTGACAACACAATGACAAAAATTCATTTCAAATTAATGTGAATATAATTATGTGAATATTCATTTTAATTACATGATGTGAATATTCACATCACGTAATTGACAACATAATGACAAAAATTCATTTCAAATTAATATGAATATAATGATAGCCAATATTCTGATGCATAAGAACTACCAAAACATAATGACAATCAACATTAAATAGGAGGCAAGAGAGATTGAGGGTGTTTTGGTTTTCTTACCTCAAATAGGATCTAATGGAATAGTCAAAAAGAATATGGGTTAGATGGAATAAAACTCTTAGAAAGAGAATTTATTAAAAAAGTTCCCATAAAACAATGATAGAGAGTTTTAATTTTGGAGCTCTAAAGAGAGCTATAGTGATATGGTAAGAGAAGAAAAAAAAAATTAAAAAAACAAAAATATAGGCCCACACATTACATTACATATGCGCCTCACTCCATGTCATATCAATAGAGCTCTCTTTAGAACTCCAAAATTAGAGCTCTCAATCTTTATTCTATAGCATACAACATAGCCCCATAGTAGAGACTTTAATCCTTCATCGTCGATTTAAAATTCTAGTTATATTTCTAAGAGCAATGACACATAACTTTGATTCAAGAGCTCTTAAAATAGAGTTCCAATGAGTTGGTAAGTCAAAAGAAGATGAAAAACACCAATAGAAATTAACAATAATTACACATGGGGAGTGCCACATAATTAGAGCTCCTTTAGAGCTCTTATTTTAGAGCTACTAAATATTTTTGATACTATAAGTGAACATTGACCATTATTATTAAATTCTGATATTGTAGCACAGATGAAAAATAAAAAATAAAAACAAAAAAATTAACAAATTCTATTATATGCATAAAATCAATACCACAATTAAATACAATTTTTTAATAGCTGTTGGAATATACATATTGTGGGGATATATTTTCTGAGTACCAATACATGGCCAAGGTGACGCCGACGTGTCAGTCGGGGTGCCATGTATCCTGGTCGTAACGCCGAGGTGATCTCGGCCAGGCCGAGGTTATCTCCGAAGATATCGGATTCCGGAATAAGCGGATAAGGGACAAGAGTCCTAGAATGAGGAAGGACTTCAGCCTGGATAAGGATAAAGCTCTTAGGGAGTTTATCTTTATCTATTGGAGAGTCCAGGATAAGTATTGAGCAGAAGTCCATTGAAGTTAGGCTTCTATTTGGACTAGGATTTAGTTGGCTATAAAAAAGAGGCGCCTCCAATGGGTCTAAGGTACGCAATTTATATTCAGAACAGTGAGTAAGCACTATTGATAATCTTTGAGAGATATTTGATTACTGACTTAATTATCGGAGTGCCCCCGGGTAGACGAACCACCGCCAGAATCTCTTTTTTTTGTTGCAGGTCGTTCGGGCTTATCTTATTCTGCCAGTGCTCTCCAGTTGAATACTGAGTTGGCAGTGTGGTCGGAAATTGACACACACAGTTTGGCGTCATCTGTGGGAAAGAAAGGAGAATAGATGGCCAACGACGGACAGAAAGAGAAGATTGGAGATAACACTCCTACTGGGAGTGGGAGACCTATTGACCTTGACGTCGAAGAAGACAATTGTAACGAAGAAACTTGTGACCAGAATCACGAAGAGAAGGACGTCGGCCAGGAAGGCGATGTACCAAAGAAAACAGACCAAAGCGGGTACTATAACAAGGATAACCTCCAGGTATGGAAAGACAGATGCTTACGGAGGGACGAAGAGATGAAGGGGGTGGCAAACAAATTGGCAGACTTGCAATCGGTCGTCAATTTCATGATGCAAAACAACGTCATGCAGCCACCGTTTTCGCTGCAGGACACGCCGATTCCAGCGGCCAATGCCCAAAAGGGAAGGCAAAAAACAATCCCTGTAGCCCCCCAGCATGCCAGGAGCGAAAAACACTCTCACCGGCCGTCAAGGGAGGTCGGGCGAGGAGAGTCGAGAAGGGAAGAATCTCGAAGGACACATCGCACCAAGGAGGCAGACCCCAGAGAACATCGGCATGTTCAAAGACAAGAGTTGTGCTTCGACGCAACTAATGGAGAAAGATCGAAAAGGGCTCACAACGAAGCTGAGAGCAGTGCACCTAAAAGATTGAAATCAGGAGATAGCCAAGCTCCTGGGCGGACCAAGGAGGACTTGAGAGATTACCTCAAGAGAAAGCAACAAAATGCCGAGGTAACTTCCCCTGTTAAGCCGAGAACACCATTCTCGGTGGAGTTGGACAAATTTTAGGCACCAAAAAGATCACTATGCCGAGGTTCCAGATATACGACGGGAAGTCGGACCCCAACTTTCATGTCGGATTATACTTGAACTCGATGGCACTGTACACTGGGAACGAGCTGTTGCCCTGCAAGGTGTTCCTCTCATCCTTCGGGGAGATTGTATCAGATTGGTTTCACAAATTGCCGAAGGGAAGTGTGAAGACCTAGGAAGGCCTGGCCGAGATGTTCGTGGCCAGGTTCGTGACAAACAAACTACAGCCATTAAGGGTGGACGCCCTGATGACTCTGAGAATCAGTGAGGATGTTCAACCGAATACCCGAATGCAACCAAGAGGTGGCGGTCGTGTCTTTCAAGAATGGCCTAAAAGATGATTGTGCACTACGAAAGTCATTGGCAAAGACATCGCCAAAAAGCATGGAGGACCTCATGGCCAGAATTGAGAAATATGCCAGAGCCGAGGAAGACACGCCAGGGATTAAGGAGACAAAGCAAGAAAAAGTAAACAGCTCGCCGAAACGAGGCCGAGGTAACAACGGATCCAACAAACAAGAGATAGGACTGAGAACCGCACAGGCAGTCACGACTATATTCCAAATCCCAATTCACAAAGTCCTGGATAAAATCCGAACCCAACCCTATTTCAGACCACCGGCAAGAGTTCTAGGAGAGTTTATGGGAAGAAGCCTTGGGAAGTATTGTGCTTACCATAACGAAGATGGGCATCTAACTCAGGGTTACAGAGCCCTGAAGTCACACCTAGAAGACCTAGTAAGGCAAGGCCATTTGAGGGACCTTGTAGATGAGGCCAGGACAAGGGAAAAGCAAGCAAGACTTCTTCAAGCACCAGCAGCTCCACCTCTCCCAGCACAGCAGCCGCAGGCAGGCGGACCTCGGTAATTAATGTAATTCACTCGAAGGTCAACGAAAACGAAATACGGGGAGAGACCCAGAAGGTGAAGCACTTACAGCATGTGTACCAGGTTCGGGAGAAAAGACCTCTGGCCGAGGAGTGTCAGGGACCAGTAGTGTCCTTTACTGAAGCTGACCTGGAGATGGTACAACATCCGTACAACGATGCCTTGGTAGTATCCCTCCAAGTTAGGGAGTGCCAAGTGAAGCGCATCCTAATTGACCAAGGCAGCTCTTGTGACATCATCTATGTCAGATGTTACAAGGAGCTTGGCCTTCACCCAGATGATATGGAGCAATCCAATGGACCAATGGTCGGGTTCAATGGAACGCCGACATGGCCATTGGGAGCAGTAAGCTTGGATGTGCAGGCTGGAACCAAGAAGATAAAGACAGAATTCACCATAATCGAAACACCCTCCCCTTACAACGTTATCCTGGGAAGGCCATGGTTGCATGCAATGGGGGCTGTTCCTTCAACATTACATCAACTATTGCGGTTCCCAACAGAGCATGGGATAGAGGAGGTCAGAGGAGATCAGTTGCAGGCAAAAAATGCTCTATGGCAGCAATGAAATCCACCTGCAGCATACGAGAACCAGAAAGGGCAGAGATCGAAGACGAGGACGTGGAGGTCTTAGAGGACGTCGGCAAGGAGCCAGTCGAGAAGAATGAAGAAGCCCTAAAGAAAATCCTCGTCCAGTAGGGAGACGAAGAACGCTTCTTCTTTCTCGGCTCGGGCTTAGCCAAAGAAGAAGAAAAAGAACTGGAGGCTTTCTTGAGAGCAAACATTGAAGTGTTTGCCTGGACGCCTTACGAAATGCCAGGCATTGACCCCGAGGTCACTTGCCATAAACTGAACGTAGACAGGTCGGCCAAACCTGTAATCCAACGGGCAAGAAGACCGACGTTGATGCATGTTGAGGCAGTGGAAGAGGAAGTAGACAGACTTCTGGAGCCCCGAGCCATTCGAGAGGTAAATTACCCGACTGTAGACGTCCCCGAACGCCCCGGGAGGGTTAGGTCCCGTTCTGTTCATATTGGGGTCACTACAGTTCAAGGACTCAAATGTCACGGTTCTTAATCTTGAACCAAAGAGTCCAAATCCGGCAAATCGTTTTGAAAACAGATTTATTGAAAGAAGTGCCAAACATGGACTGCTTCGCCAGATACAGAGTCGCCACCTAAATATTTTTTAATGGGAAATTTAGGAAACCCTGACTCGGTGCCAAAGGCCACGTGTCCGTCATCACCAAAGTTGGCTCGGGAACTTGGGTACGATTGGGGAAGGTCACATCGTGAGCACCCCCGCTCGCTCGGTCAAAGACCGGCCTCTATTAACCATGATATCTTATTTTGAAAACTTTGTATGCTCTTATTCCGATTATTAGCCTAGGTTACTATGTGATGCTCACAGCAAACAAGTATAGACTGGGCCGCCTGAATTGGAACAAAACATTTCATGTTTGTTTGTTTGAAAATGGTTTGATGGTGCTACCCGCAGGTAGGCTAAGACGCGGTTTTGCCACCCTCGGGTGGGCTTAAAACAAGCATTTGATGAATCGTCCCAATTCAGGTAACTCAGCCTCCACCCACAGGCATTCAAGGCAGTTATATCACATAAGCAAATAGCCTCATGGTAAGCATGCTATCATGGCAACACTCACACGCATGCAAGGATGCTAAAGCATAAAACTCACCTAGTACTCCAAGCCAAAACAGAAAACTTAATAGAAATCATGCATGATCCTAAATATACAGAATGCCTAATGCAACACATGCAAAATGCAACTATAGCAGGCTCGGCTATTCTAAAGATGGCATGTGAAATGCTACAACTATCACGTATTCAATTTGGAATTGAAATACAAATGCAGTTTGTATGATGTGCCGAGCCCGGTGCGTGCAAAACAGATGAATGAATGCAAACATGCTATCATACTGTATGCTAATTAAAATATGCCCTATATCTAACCATCGTAAGCGGGTAAATAAAAGGGAGAAAGAAATGGGGGTTGGAAGACATACATCGCACTCACACACCCTTATTACAGTTACGCCCTCGCGCAGAGGGTCCAAATAAATAATAATACAGTCCGAAATCATACTGTCCGAAATAATACAGATTTCTAAATAATTAACAAATTAAAGAAGAAAGCGGTAAAACTGGCTTGCAAGCCAGGGGCTGCCTCGCTTCTGATGAATGATGTATGCCGGATGCCTTTTGGAAATCCACTGGGATGCCCAATTTAGCCTCTGTTTGCAACGTTTCTCGAAATACGCGCCAGACTCCGAAAAGTTGCTGATTCTCTATTTTGCTGCAACAGAGAGCAGGAAAGGGGCATAGCAATGTATTTCACAGATATATGCATGCCTCGATCCTCGTGTCACCAATCACGCATACCGATGCATGATGGCCGAGGAATCGGATTGCACAACTCAATATAGGGTGCAATGAAGATGAATGCTACAATGAAAACCTAACTCCATCATGGGTAATCCGGAGTGTCGGTGACTGGGAATTGAGACCCGTTTCGTCACTCGGAGTACGAAACGTACCTCGTTTCCCGTGCCCGGGCTAACTCCTATCCCGAACACGATGCGATATGCATGATATGCATGAAATGCAACTAAGATACAGCCTAGTATGCTCGATGCTATGAAAGTGAGATGAAAATGAGACGCCTCGAAAAGCGCGCACGCGTGCACGCGAACTGAGGTGATGATGTGAAATGCAAATCGGATAAAACCGAAGTGCCTCGAAATGTGTGCCCACAGGCACGCACACCGAGGCGATGATATGAAGTGCAAATCGGATAAAACCGAAGTGCCTCGAAATGTGTACCCACAGGCACGCACACCGAGGCGGTGACATACGCAATGCGATAAGACTAAAATGGCATACAGAATTCAGAATGGACTTATACCAACATGAGAGAGCCTCAGCCACACTCACACGGGAAGCCGTTGTATAAGAATGAAGTGCCTCGAAATGCGTACCCACGGGCGCGCAAACCGAGGCAATGATAAAATGAGATAGAAATGCAAATTGGGCTTATACTAACATGAGTGGACCTCAGCCACACTCACATCAGATGCCGTCGGATAAAACAGAGGTGCCTCGAAGTGCGTACCCATGGCACTCAAACCGAGGCATGGCCCGAAGGCATGAAATAGCACGGGAAATGATATGCAAGCATGCCAACCAAATTTCAGCACCTAAATGAAAGGGAAAACAGTCCCGAAATGATACGAAATGACAACCGATGCATGAAATCATCCCGAAATGTGATTCTAAGTACCCGAAATGGCCTACGGCTATGCTAAACATGCAAAATTGATACATGACAGCAAAAACAGTAGCAAGGCAGCCCCAAATATGGCATTTTTTCAGTACAAAGCAAGGCTAAATAACAACCACAAGCATGGCAAAAATAGCTTGCAAAAACGGGGAAAAGAGAGGAATTACAAAGCAAGTAATATATACGATGCTCAAACCAGAAAAATCAGTTCTACAAAATTGAAGAGGGGCCAAAAACATGCATATTTACAGTAGATGAGATCCTCTAATTCAGTGTGTAGATATGCTCAAAATGGCATGCAAAAATGAGCCAATAAGGGGCTACAACATGAGGTACCATAAGCAATAATCAAACAACTTTGAACCCTTAACAAAAGATGAATAATAGACAATTCTAAGACACTTTCTAAGCATGATGAAGACTCAAATAAGTGGCTAAGCAAGCCTAAACAAACATGCAATTTTACGGGAAATATGAAGGATATAACATGAAGTACCAAAACCAATCATCAAAGGGCCTAAGACCCTTAACAAAACATGAAGAATAGGCAAAAATAAGGCTCTGTCTAGGCCTGATGAAAGCTGAAATCCGAAGCATGGTGAGCTTAAAAATGCATGCAAAATGGGAGTGGAACAAGAATTCAAAGCAAGTGATATGTAGAGTAAGAAAACCAGGTTTAGCCCTTCTTCAATGTTGAAGAGGGGCTCAAAATAAGCACAATCACAGTATGTTGCATGCTCCAACTCAGATCACAAATAGGTCAAAACAATCATGCAAGTTTACGGTAAAATGGAAGCATTTCAAAGGAAGTGCATGACAGAGAAGCCAAACATGGTTGAGCCCTTCTTCAATATTGAAGAGGGGCTCAAAATAAGCCCACTCTCAGTATATAGCATACTCGAAATCAGATCACTCAAAAGCTAAACAAAGCATGCAATTTAATGGCATAAAGAGTGATATTGAAGCAAGTGTATGAAGGAGACACCAAACAGGGTTGAGCCCTTCTACAAAGTTGCAGAGGGTCTCAAAATAAGCCCAAAACCAGTAGGGGTCAGAGCCCAAAAATGGAAGCAAATGGGGTAAAGAATTGACTCAAAAAAATGCAAGAAAAAGGGATTTAGGAACTTACCCTTGAAGATCCAACTATGGTGGCTTCTTGGCTTCAATTTGTTGACTCTTGGCCTCTGAAAATCACTTCCTTGCTACTGAAATGGAGTTGTTGATGGTAGAGCTTAGGGTTGGTGAAGGGTTGAGCTAGGAAGCTTGAAAGTTTTTAGGGTTTTTGAATAGGAAAATGGAGGTTTTGGGAGAGAGGGTCTTGAGATCAAAATTTCTAACCTAGGCAAAGGGGCTGTCCAGCCCTTTAAGTAAGCAAGAAAAGGTGTAAAAGGGGAGGGAAATGGAGGCAATCTTTCCCTCACAAAATATCCCCCGGATGGGGGAGATATTTTGAAAAAATATCTAGACAGCTGGAAGGAGCTGGAAAGCAGGAAGCTGGCCGGCCAGGTGGCTTTCTGCAAGGTGGCCGGCCGGCTACCCCACCTGGTCGGCCAGCCACTCAGCCTGGCCGGCCGGCCATGGTCAAAAAATGGACAACAAAATTTCTGGCCGACCACTATGGATTGGTGTCCTCCCAAGTGTGTAGAATAAGGCCCCAAGGTTGGAATTTGGCAACACTGAAGCAGGAGCCACAACATAGAGCTTGAAGGAGAGGCTCAAAAATGAAATGCACAATTACTGGCCGACCACCAACTTTTAGGGTCCTCCCAGATGTGTAGAACAAGGTTCCAAGGTCGGAAATTGGCAACACTGAAGTAGGAGCCACAACATAGAGCTTGAAGGAGAGGCTCAAAAATGAAACCTGGAATTTCTGGCCGACCAGTAGTTTTTAGGATCCTCCCATGTGCCCTCATCACAAATATGTAGCTTTGGTTGGAAGAAAATGGGCCTAGGATGTTCAACATTAGCCCGGAAGTGAGCAAAACGGGCGCCGGAGGAGCGAAACTGGTTATCTGAGATAATTGCTGGCCTCCTACCCTCCAGTGATCTTCCTAATGTTGAAACAGAGGTACCTGCCAAAATTGAACAAAAACTAATGAGAAATGAACGCTCGGGGCCCAAACCGCGCAGTTCGGGGTCCCGAAAATGGGCTGTAAGCACCGGAAGTGGTGTTCAGCAGCGAAGTGGGTACCAGAGGCCCCCAGTGTTCCTCGGAATGTTAAAATAGAGGTACCTGCCAAGAACCGGAGGAAACCGATGCGAAATGAATGCTCGGGGGCCAAACCGCGAGGTTCGGGGCCCGAAAACCGGCTATGAGCACCGAAAGTGGCATACGGCCACGAAGTGGGCATCAGGGGCCCCAGGGTGCTTTGTTATGACAAAACAGAGGTACATGCCAAGAACCGGAGGAATCGGAGACGGTTGGGCGGTCCCGAACCGAGGCACACGGCCTGACGGCTCCGAAAACCGGGAACCAGGCTCCGAAATGGGCAAAATGACCTACGGCCACGACATGTAGCGCACGGCCACCGAGAGATAGTCTACAGGACTACTCCCTTCCCTCAGGAAAGAAAACAGAGAAAACCGAGTCTGGTTCGCAAACCGAGACAAGGCACAGAAGAGAATTCGGAAGTCCGGAGGCAGGGCACACGGCCGCGACTCTGGGACTTCTGAACGAGCACAACATGCAACATCACCGAGCACTCAATCGGTGACGTCTGAGTCTTAAGGTCGGTCAAAAATGGGGTGTCTACACCGACATGGCTATCGAATACAGTGGTGGTGAAGAAAAAGAATGGTAAATGGAGGGTCTGCGTAGACTTTACCAGCCTGAGCAAGGCTTGTCCCAAAGACAGTTTTCCTTTAACCAAGATTGACCAACTGGTGGATGCCACTTCAAGGCATGGAAGGATGAGCTTCCTAGATGCCTACAGGGGATATCATCAGATAGCTATGGACCCGCCAGATGAGGAGAAGACTACGTTTATCACCCCAAAAGGGTTGTATTGCTCCAGAGTGATGCCTTTTGGGTTGAAAAACGCAGGAGCAACTAACCAGAGATTGGTAACCAAGATGTTCAAACATCTAATTGGCAGAACAGTGGAAGTTTACATCAATGACATGGTCGTGAAGACCAAAGAACCTGAGGGTCATCTAGCCGACCTAAAAGCAGTTTTTGATATCCTTAAAACATATCGGCTCTGACTCAATGCATCGAAATGCGCATTTGGAGTTGGATCTGGTAAGTTCTTGGGGTACTGGTGACCAGAAGGGGCATTGAGGCCAGCCCAGATCAGATCAAGGCCATCCTAGAACTGAAAAGCCCCACATCGGCAAAGCAAGTACAGATGTTGATGGGAAGGGCTGCAGCCCTGAATAGGTTCATAAGCAGAAGTTCTAACAAATGCAAACCCTTCTTCAGCTTAGTAAAGAAAGCCACAGACTTCTTATGGATAGAAGTATGCGAAGTCGCCCTGGCCGACTTGAAGAAGTATCTGACCACGGCTCCAGTTCTCTCAAATATAAAACCTGGAGAGGAGCTGTTCCTGTACTTAGCAATTTCAGAACATGCGGTAAGCGCAGTGGTAATCTGAGAAGAAAAAGGAGAACAAAGGACTGTTTACTACGTAAGTAAAACCCTCGCAGATGCAGAAACCAGATATTTGCCCTTGGAGAAGTTAACGCTGGCCTTAGTGATGGCTTCAAAGAAACTGAACCATTACTTTCAAGCCCACAAAATTGTGGTACTAACTGAACATCCTTTGAAGTCCCTGTTACAGCAGGGAGATCTAACAGGCAGAATAGCCAAGTGGGCAGTGGCCTTGGGCCGGTATGACCTGGAATACAGACCCGAAACAGCAATCAAAGGCCAAGTCTTGGCCGACTTCGTGGCCGAGTTTACTCTAGGAGCCATCGTACATCGGGCTCCGTTGAGCCGGAGTGAACGATGTCCAAGCGAGCAAAGAGGAGCCCAACCGAGGGCTACAGAACAAAGGAAGGAAGAAAAATGAAGGCCCTGTAGCATTTACATCGGCGACTCCTTCCAGCTGTTTGTTGATGGGAGTTCAAACCGACAAGGAGCGGGGGCAAGAGTAGTACTGGTATCTCCAGATAGACAGATACTTGAACAATCTATTCGTTTATGGTTCAAGGCCTCAAGCAATGAAACAGAGTATGAAGTACTAATTGCAAGACTGAAACTGGCAGTAGCAGTAGAAGTAGATGAGGTGATAGTCTTCTGTGACTCTCACCTTATAGTTAACCAGACAACAGGCGAGTTCGCAGCCCGAGACGAAAGGATGTCAGCCTATGCAAAGGAGGTCGGCAGGTTAATGGCCCTGTTTCAGAATTTCCAGCTACAACAGATTAACCGAGATGATAACAGTCACGCCGATGCCTTGGCCAACCTGGCTAGTGCAATACAACCTGGAAAGGTAAGAACGATAATGGTTGACTACTTGTCAGGACCGAACATCGAACCACTGACCACAGAGCGTGAAGCGATGTGTATGGACATAAGACCAAGCTGGATGGACACAATAATAGCATTCCTGAAAGAAGGAAAACTGTCAGATGATCACAAGGAGGCACACAAGACCAGATTAAAATTGGCAAGATTCAGTTTGACAGTAGAAGGACATCTCTACAGAAGATCCTTCACTGGACCCCTTTTGAGGTGTGTACATCCTTCATAAGTTGAAGATTTTTTGTACGAAATACATGAAGGAATATGTGGAAGCCACGCTGGGGGCAGATCACTTGCTCATAGGGCCATTACCCAGGGATATTGGTGGCCCTACATGCAGAAAGATGAAGAGGCCTATGTCAAGAAGTGTGAAAAGTGTCAAAGGTTTGCACCTCTGATACACCAACCAGCAGCAAACCTAAACCCAGTATCCAGTCCTTGGCCATTTGGCCAATGGGGCATGGATCTCGTTGGGCAACTGGCCCAAGCAACTGGGCAAAGGAAGTACTTGCTGGTAGCAACAGATTACTCCACCAAATGGATAGAAGCTGAACCCCTTGCCAAGATTCGAGACGTGGATGTGAAGAGCTTCATATGGAAGAACATCATCACCAGGTTTGGGATCCCAAGAGCACTAGTTGCAGACAATGGAACACAGTTTGACAGTAAGCTAATAAAGAGCTTCTGTGCAAAGTTCAAAATCAAGAATTATTTTTCCACTCCAAGTTTTCCTCAAAGCAATGGATAAGCAGAAGCATCCAACAAAGTCATCTTGGATGGGATTAAGAAGATGATGCAAGCAGCAAGGGAAAAGTGGGTGGATGAACTACCAAGTGTACTCTGGGCATATCGGACTACGCAGAGAAAATCAACTAGGGAATCCCCATTTGCCATGGCTTATGGCACAGAAACAATCATTCCTTTAGAAGTCGGCATCCCAGGAATCAGAACCCAAGGAGTAGAGAACGGGACTAATGATGTATTATTAGCCCAAGATCTGGATCTGCTAGAAGAAAGAAGGGAAAGAGCTGCAATTCAGCTGGCGGTATACCAGCAGTAGCTTGCCAGGGCTTATAATAAGAAGGTCAACCCAAGGGAGTTTCAAGTCGGTGACCTCGTCTTGAGAAAAGTCGTCGGCAACAAGAAGGATCCCAGAGAGGGCAAGCTTGGCCCAAATTGGAAGAGACCCTATAGAATCACCTCGGTATTGGGCAATGGGGCATATCAACTTGAAGATAATGAAGGCAAAGAGTTGCCAAGGCCCTGGAATACTTGCAATTTGAAATTTTTCTATCATTAGACTTTTTTGTTCTTTGTTATTACCTGAAGTAATAAATAAAGTTTTAGCTTAAATTTTTACACTTGTGACTGATAAGGTACTTGACGGTGTTTCTGGAATACATGCACAATGAGAACCCAAGTGGAACTTAAGTTCACATGAGGGGGCAGAGAGTTGGAAAATGATTCTTGGAAGATAGAAATTACAAGCTAAAAATATGTTTAACACTTGTTGAAATTTGGAAAAAATTTACAAGTTCAAGTTAAACCGAGATCATGTTTAACGCTTGTTGAAATTTGTGAGAAATTTACAAGTTGAAGTTAAACTGAGGTTATGTTTAACACTTATTGAAATTTGAGAAAAATTTACAAGTTGAAGTTAAGCCAAGATCATGTTTAACGTTTGTTGAAATTTGAGAAAAATTTATAAGTTGAAGTTAAATTGAGGTTATGTTTAACACTTGTTGAAATTTATGAAAAATTTACAAGTTGAAGTTAAACCGAGATCATGTTTAACACTTGTTGAAATTTGTGAAAAATTTACAAGTTGAAGTTAAACCGAGGTTATGTTTAAACACTTGTTGAAATTTATGAAAAATTTACAAGTTGAAATTAAACCGAGGTCATGTTTAACACTTGTTGAAATTTGTGAAAAATTTACAAGTTGAAGTTAAACCGAGATTATGTTTAAACACTTGTTGAAATTTATGAAAAATTTACAAGTTGAAATTAAACTGAGGTTATGTTTAACACTTGTTGAAATTTGAGAAAAATTTACAAATTGAAGTTAAATTAAGCACTTGTTGAAATTTGTGAAAAAATTTACAAGTTAAGGCCAAGGTTGTATTAAAATAAGTACTCATGTACTTGCCGATGTAAACCGTTGGTGAGTACAACCGAGGTATTTCACCATGAGAAGATTACACAGTTAAGGTGTACATTGAAGGTATGCAAAATATTCTAAGTATAAAAGTCATACAAGCATTCAAAGAAAGAAGTTGTGTTTATATTCAAAAGATGGAATGTCAGCCACATAAAGAGCTTACAGTGTTTCAAAGGAAAACAAAGTGCAAAGTACAGAAAAAAAAGAGACAAACATCAAACTAAGATTCTTCGGCACCACTGGCTGGCTGAGTCTGGAGTTCGAAAGACTACTGAGAAAACATCTCGGCAGCCTTCTCAGCCGTAAACTCAGCATCTATTTCTTGAAGGGTTTGGTCAAGGCTCTTGTCGGCAATAGAAGGGTCCGACGTTGTCTTCTCGGGAACAGTGTCTATGGAGACCTCACCCTCCTCGTCCTGAGTCAAGTCTAGGACTTGCTCATTTGGAGTAGGGGGCGTGGCCCCAGCATCATCCTTCTTCTTCCTTACCAAAGCTTCATCCTCAGACTCAGAATCGTCTTCAAATTGGCTTGGAATGGAAGGGGAAGGACATCAGCATTCCTGAGGAGGGAGTCCTCAGAGACATCAAGCCTTTTGAGGGCAGCCATCCAACCAAGGGTGAAACCCTTGTTGCATGCCTGCCTCACCTGCTTTTTGTAGTCCTCCTTGACATCAGCCGTCCCCTCAGAATACGCCCTCTCATCAGCGGCCTTGATCTCGGCCTCCTTGTGGCCAAGGCATCTTGAAGTTCTTTTTGGGCCTAGGTCATCTTTTTCTCAGCCTCTCTCTTTTCGGCCTCGAGAACCTTCTTGATGGCCTCTACAGCGTCTGCTTTCTCCTCGGCCTCATCTTTGGCCTTGACGGCTGCCTCGGCCTGGTCTGATAAAGTTTTCATCTTTCCCTCAGTCCTTTTGAGGGTCTTCTGCAGACTAGCAACCTCCCTAGTCTTGTCGGCCAACGTCTTCCTTGTCTCAAAAGATTGCATTGAGAAGGAGTGGGCGTGCTGGATTGCCTGAAGAAAAATGGACAGAGCAGAAGTTATTAGAAAATTTTCTAAGTATAAAATAGAGAAAGAAAAATTACCAAATAAAGGGGCTTACTTTAGCAGAGTGCTGCAGCATCAAGGCGAAGTTTTCATACTCAGTCATCTTGATGTTGCGGTCGAGATCCCCAAGAAGGAGCAAGACCGTAGTAAGGGCAACACCGACGTTGATGTCGACGGCACTATCATCAACTTTGACTGGCCTGTCCTCCAAAGTTAATAGGTGGAGCCCAGGGGGCATCAGACTTCATGGAGCCTGAAGCTGTGGCTGACTCTGACCTCGGCCTTTTAGACCGAGTTGATTGAGATGGTTCGGCATTGGCGGGCCTCTTCTCGATAGCAGAAGAGGTCTTCTCACTCTTAGCCAATTTTGAAATTGGCAAGGTGTCCACACTATCAATATGAGTCACCGTTGCCTTTGGCTGAGCCTTTTTGAGTCTTTTTTGCTTTTGCTTTGGTTGAGGCTGGGTTTGTGCTGGTTGAACGTCGACTGAGTCAAGGATGTTCGCTAGGAGGTCAGCAACAACTTTCTTGCGACCCATCTCGGCGGTAATTGTAGTCCTATGGCGGCGTTGATGTTGAGATAGTGGGATCAGATATGGAGCCAAGGTTGACGGCTGCTCCGTTGGATCTGAGGTCGATCCTTGATCTAGCCGAAATGATGAGGCTGTTGGAGGAGTAGAGGCGGACGGAGGCGACTGACTCTTCTTCTTCTTCTTTGGAACGTCGGGAAGAACCGACTTGTAAATGGGAATGAAGTTGAGTAGCAGTGGGACTCTCCGCTTATGAACTGGCAAATCCAATAGCTTCTTCAAGTCCTTGCTGGGGTAGAAAGACTTGCAAAACCCTTTGGTGGCTGAGGAAGAACTACAAAAATAAGAGCACAGACATTAGAACAAAGTATTGAAAACTTTAAAAAAGAGAGCAAGAAAAATTGACACGTGGCCCTTACCATCTCCTTCCCCGAAAACTGTTCGGCTTAAAGGATAAAGGAGGAGGTCATCGTTGAGCTGCAACTCCCAGTTGCCCGAGACGATAAAGTAATCGTCTCCAGCACCCTTGTTTGAGTCTGGGAGGTCGGCAATGAGCTTGTACTCAGTGGACCTCGGCTTAAGGTAATAGATGTGGCCTTTTTCCGATTTCAGGCGACACATAGTATAGCAGTACTGGAAATCGGCAAGAGTAACCCTAACATTCTCTTGTTTGGCTAAGGCTATTGTACCATTGATAACTCGGTAAGAATTAATGGCAAGCTGCATTGGGTTCAATTTATAGTAATGAAGGACTTCTCGGAGAAAGGTGTCAAGTGGAAACCTAAGTCTATACTCGATAAAGGCCGCTACTGGGAAAGGCATGAGGTTCACATCGGGCATAATGGAATCCTCCTCCCCTGCCAACCTGAGATGGACGTTGGCAGGGATGGAAAACTCCCGTCTAAAGTATTCTAATTTGGTCGGGGTGTCTACCCTATACTTCCACATACCCATGACGTTGGCTTAGGGGGAAGATGTATAAATTGGAAATAAATGGTGTGTTTGGTTTGTGTTTGTAGAGTAATTTTTGAGATAAAAAGTACGAAAACTTGTTTGGTTTGCTTTTTTTCAGAAATGGTTTTGAAAAATTGTTTTGGGAGGAGAGTTTTTAAAAAAGTGATTGATTTGATATGTATAAGAGAGAGAATGATTTTAAAAAATAAGTAACCAAACAAAATTTTGAGATTTTTTTGGAAAAATTTGTTTCGTTTGATTATTCTTAAAAATTTGTTTGTAGAGAATTTTTCTCAAATTTTTTTAGAAAAACAAACCAAACAAGCCCAAAGTGTTCTGTAAAGGCTCAGAAGACCTCAGCAAAACCTAAAGTTCACGCTGGGGTAAGAATTTGTGAAGATCAGAGGGGGATTCGTTTCAGTTTTCCCTAAGATTCGTATGTTCTAGGGCAAATCTCAAACCTAAGTCTAAACAAACGGAGATTGAAGGCAAGAATCTGGAGAAAATATAGAAAACACAAACAAGAGCAATGATTCAGAATCAAGAATAGTGTGAATCATCAAGAACATTGTGATAGAGTGTGTGCAAGGGTACAAGGCCAAGAACAGTGGCAAAAGTGAACAAATTTGTGAGCAGTATGTGAATATTCAAGAAAGGACTAGGCAAAAACAGAATCACGAAGCAAACATACTCAAACAGCAATGGCAACAAATAAAAATGTAAAGCTTTTTCAAAAAACTGGAAACTAGGAGGAAACAAAAGCTTACCAGAAGAGTGAAGCCAGTATTGAAAACGCCGAAGTCAGGAGGCGGTTACAATCAGAAGAGGACAACGAAAGCTTCACCGGAGCAGATGAATGAAAACAGTTACAGAGCATGAAAATCTGGAACAATGGCGTATTCTGAAGAGAGAAATTAGAGAGAGAAAAAGTTGGAAGCCTGGGAACGAGGATGCAAAAGTGAAGAGACGGAGAGAGAGAATTGATTTTGATCAAAATGCGGAGAATGGCGGCAAAAAACCATCAATACGTCTAGGACGACATGCTTGTCAGACGACGCACCCAGATACAAGACGATTTACAAGCACGTTTCGGACACGGTCCAGTGGGGGACAAACGCGTAGCAGAAATGGTTGATTTATTTTGCGTGACAGCTTATACGCGTGATAAAACTCTTGGAGTTCTTGGTTTAAATGAAGCAATGGCTCGGCTGATAGGAAGGTCTCGGCTAAATAACTCAAATGAACTAGGTTATTCGTTCTAAAAGCCTTGATGAGGCAGACTATAGGGCCTGGTTGTGTGAAGCCGATGTATTGGATGATACAGCAGGATCGCCGACATTCACAACATAGGTTCCATCACCTCAGGATGCCGAGGTAATAGAACCTAGGGGGCAGTTGTGGGGATATATTTTCTGAGTACCAACACGTGGCCAAGGTGACGCCGACATGTCAGCTGGGGTGCCACGTGTCCTAGTCGTAATGCCAAGGTGATCTCGGCCAGGCCGAGGTTATCTCCGAAGATATCGGATTTCGGGATAAGCCGATAAGAGACAAGAGTCCTAGAATGAGGAAGGACTTCAGCCTGGATAAGGATAAAGCTCTTAGTGAGTTTATCTTTATCTATTGAAGAGTCCAAGATAAGCATTGAGTAGAAGTCCATTGAAGCTAGGCTTCTATTTGGACTAGGATTTAGTTGGCTATAAAAGAGAGGCACCCCCAATGGGTCTAAGGTACGCAATTTATATTCAGAACGGTGAGTAAGCACTATTGATGATCTTTGAAAGATATTTGATTACTACTTAATCATCGGAGTGCCCCCGGGTGGACGAACCACCGTCGGAATCTCTTCTTTCTGTTGTAGGTCGTTCGGGCTTATCCTATTCTGTCAGTGCTCTTCAGTTGAATACTGAGTTGGCAATGTAGTCGGTCAGTATCAGCCACCCATGGTGGTTTCAACACCTCAAATCAAAACCCAATTCCCTTTTGTGCTACATGTATCAGAAAACTCATTTAGTCGATCAGGTAGAATTTTGTAGTAAAAAACATTTTTTTGTTTGCCTTGGACTCTTTCTAGAAAATTTTCAAGGTTCATATATATAATGTGAACAGTTAATTTGTTGTAAACAAAAGTACGAAGTTGTGCGGTAAAAATTGTTCCAATCTTTCATGTATGGATCGAAACAGGAAAGAGCTTTCCTTGTGCTGCAAAAATTGTTTCAAGTTCCAATCATTCTTTGCATTATAATTTGTAACTTTTATTAAACAACTCAAACTATGTTTCCTTTAATTCCAAGTGGGTCCAATACGTTCGGCAAATTTGTTTGGAAATTTGCTTTTGAACCTAGGTATGTACATATGCGTATACATTAGTTGTAGTGGTGCTGGATGGTGTGATTAGAAATGGAGGTAGTTGATATGTATGGCATTGGTTGTTTACGAAGTGAGAGATAAGAAAAGAGACATGAGATAAAGGAGGTGGAGGGTGAACCATGCTGGTGTTGCAGGTTGCGTTTAGTTGCTTCTATGCGGTGAAGATAAGAAATGAAAAAGAAAAGAAGAAGAAGAAAAAAAGAAAATTTAAAAAAATGACAAAACACATTTGCCGAAAATATTTTGCTGTCCCACTCATAAATGTGTGTTACACACCCCGTTACTTTAGACAAAATTTTCTACCTTTGCATTTTACTTCAAGCTATAACGGTGTTATGTGGGTATTTTTAAAACATAGAGGTAATTTATTTGAGTTAAATCACAGGGAGCTAAAATATATTTAACTCATTAATAAATTATTAAATTAATTAATAATTTTTGTAATGTCAAAATTTTATTTTAATTAATAATTTAAATAATTTTATTACTGTATATGGAATTTATTAGGAATTTTATTAATAAATTGTTATTTCAATTAATAATATCTTTTAATGATGTCAAAAATTTATTTTAATTAATAATTTAAATAATTTTATTACTGTCTATGAGAGTAGTTAAAATTTTTATTTTTTCAATTAATTCTTTTAAATAAAATTTTTTGACAAAAAAATTTATAATTTTTGAAATCACAAAAAAAATCTGTATTTTAAGTAAAACTCATGAAGATATTTGTAATTTACCCTTATTATTATTATTATTATTTGATTCAAAAAATTTACCCTTATTATTGTTTATTGTAAGAGGGGTTAACTTGAGCCCACTAATTAATTGGGCTCAATCGAAGCCCAATCGGAAAGACAAAAAATTAGTGAGCTCGGAGAAATTATTATCAAATGGGCCAAGTGAATTCTATTGAACGAGCCCACAAGAAAGTCAATAAATTGGGCTGAGGAGGGCACATTTCAAGCATATATCTTTAAAGAAAGCCCAACAAGCCCATTCGAGGAGGTCCAGATCGTACAGGTGTCTGAGGAGGTTAACCTCTATTTTTAAAACAGATGAAACCTCGGAGGAGATCTATTCTCCGAGGTATTGGCTTAGTCTTGAAATGGTTTGGAACCACGAACCTAGAGACCTATTTAAGTTCGGACTTGAAAGGATTTGGATCCACGAACCTAGAGATCCGAAGCACTTGGCTTCGAACAAATTTGAACGTAATCTAGAAGTCGCTCCGTTAATGAGTCCCAGAATACTTGCGGGCTTGAAGCTTTCCGGGATCTACGCACCAAAACCATGGGCATGTTGGAGTCCGAACAAAGGACTTGATCCTGAGGACGGTGAGTGGAAATAAATTCACTCTTCAGTTAAACTAGCCTATGCCCGGGTCTAGTTGGCATGATCTAGGGGGTCCTTAAGACTCGGCAATATTTGTGGCATGGCGTTCTCTTGAATTACCCCTGACCCTTCTGCAGCAGGATGTCCTCTAGGACTACCCCTAACCCCTTGGGATAATTGGAAACATTGGTTATGTGTGGCTAAGAAGAAGGATTTTCTGAGAGGTTGATCTCTTCTTCGAGGTTTTTCTCATCCTCGGAGAGGTCACCTCCTAGGACAAAGTAGTTAGAGAGAATATTCCCCCATGGGTCTTGCACATGGGCTCCATCCTACATTATAAGGTGCTTATAAATAGCATCCACCCATAGCTTTACAAGGGATGGATTTTGGAGAGACAACTCTTGGGAAAGAACTAATTTCCCTTCTCCATTATCTGCCTTGAGAGTGAAAGTGGGAGATCCATAGGAGACCTTTGCCATTATTCTCTCTCTAATTACTTTGACTTCTTCTTTACCCAATCTCTTATCTCCATTATCTCTTTGCTATTGTGTTCTTAGTTGTAACCGTTGAAGAATCTAAACCTCTCATCATTTTTAGAGAATTCAAGTTTTCTTCAAAGATCTTCGAATTTTTCGACAACGTTCTTGAACCTTCTCATACACTTATTGACCTTTACTATTTTCTCTTTGATTATTTGTTGATTAGGGAGTGATAGTTCTAACCATCTCAACCACGCTCCCACTCTCCGACCACCCAAATGCACCACCGTCGACAGCCCAACATGCATCCCGGCCACCGCCACGCAGCTAATAGTCCTCTACATAGCACTTTACCTCACAGCCCTTGGCACCGGCGGCCTCAAATCGAGCGTATCGAGGTTCGGCTTCGACCAATTCGACGACACTGACGAGCAAGAAAAGAACCAAATGACCAAATTCTTCAACTGGTTCTTCTTCTTCATAAACATTGGGTCACTCATGGCCGTGACGGTTCTTGTTTACATACAAGACAATTTGGGAAGGCATTGGGGTTACGGAATTTGTGCGTGTGCGATTGTGATCAGTCATGTCTTGTTCCTCTCCGACACTGTGACGTATCGGTATAAGAAACTTGTGGGGAGTCCGTTGACACAAATTGTTGCCGTGTGTTGTTGCTGCTGGGAGGAAGAGGGGTGTGGAGCTGTCGTGATGTCGGAGGTGGAGAGGAGGAGGAAGAGGAGAAGGAGAAGAAGAAGAAGAAGAAGAAGAAGAAGAAGAAGATATTGCTTCATACCAAGCAATTTCGGCAAGTGTTCCATTCTATTCCATTACCAAAGAAAAGAAATATATATTTTATTGGGTGGTTTTGAGAAGTTGATTAAAAGTTGGTTTTTTGATTTTTTTTTTTTAAAATGTGTAAAAAAATAGAAAGGTAATATGACTGAAAATAGGTTAAAAGTCAAAATTTGACTAACCGTGTTCCCAAATTAGCCCATTAAGGAGCACAAAATGAAAAAAAAAGTAGAGTAATGTTAAGAGCGCAAAATGAATTATTAAATATTTTATTAAGGATAAATTATAAATATGCCTCTTAAAATTTGATTAAATTATAGATTGTCCTTATGATTTAAAAAATTATAAATATTCTTTTATTATAATTTTTTATTTAATAAAAATTAACTAAAAAAAATAAAATTTCTAATTGTTCTCTTATACAATGACAAAATTTCTTGAATTATTAATTAAATAAATTTTTAACGTTATTAAAAATTGTTATTTGACTTAATAATTTATTAATAAAATTGGTCATTTGCTATGAAATTACAAACATCATGGAGCGGGGTGTAATTTTTCTAAAATTACAGAATAAATCATATTTTAAATAAATCTCAAGAGTGTATTTATAATTTTTCAAAAAAATATCTTTTTATAAATTTTAAAATACTTTTCACTTATGTCAAAAAAAATTTGATTTTTTTTTTTACAATTTTCAATGAATCTTTTATATAAATTTCGATATTAGAAAATGCCAAAGACAATTTGATTGTATTTATTTACCTAATTAAATTGCATAGTTGATTAAGGTTAGATACTTCTAGAATATTATCTTTAAATGTATTCATACTAATGTAACAATAAATTAAATATAAATTTATTACTTCTTAAATAAATTAATAATTAATGTCCAATCAATTTAAAAGTGATTTTTAGTGGATCTTAATTAAAGCACTTTTGGGTATGTTTGATTGGGTGGATTGGAGCATGGGATTAAGATTATTAATCCGTGAGCCCAATTATCCTATATTTGTTTTAATATTTTGGTTTAGGATTATTAATCCAACGGATAATTAATCCAACAAATTTGTAGGATTATTAGTAATGGGGTAGGGGTGAGATTATTAATCCAATGGATATTAATCCAATTGGATAGTGAATACCACACTAATTTAATAGGATTATTAATATTTCACTATTAATCTTGTGAATCAAACATGACCTTTAAGAATTCAATATTCCTTTGAGGTTAGTGTTGAAACCGTGCATATACCAGTATTCGAAATCAACAACAGATGAGTAATATTACGGTGTTTTATGTGTTAATTAGTGTATATATTAATGTATTAATTATTGTTATGATATTATTATTGACTACATTTATTATATAAGTTACAAATACTTAAAATCATATAGATAATGTCACATCATCTGTTAGTATATACAGTGGCGGATCCAGAAATTTGGGATAAGGGGGCACCTATTAATTACAATTTTAAAATTTTCTTCCCTGATTAATAATAATAAAATGCTCATAATATTTTGAGTTAATATTAATCATAATTTAACACAAATCAAAATCCCTAAATTTAACACAAATAATAATAAATCAAAATTCTTAATTTTAGTACAAATCACAACAAATCAAACCCCTAATAGGAAAAAATCCCAAAGGACAAAAATCACAGTTCCAACACAACACTCAAGGAAAATATTCAGTAATCCACCTCTGCGCTGACAAATATTCAGTAATTACTTATTTTTGAATTTTATTTATTACCGTCTAAATGAAATACTTAAAAAAAAGACAAATCTTATCTTATGGAAAAATAACAAATTTCCAATACAAGATGGAAGAAAAGTACCTGTTAAAATGTAATACAGGTTGCAGTCTTGCAGAGGTTCAGTATTTGTATTTGCTCAAGCTCAAGAACTGCTACCTTTCGTATGAAGATCCTTGTAAGCTTCCCGAAATACTCACAAAGCCAAAACAAAAAGAATAGAAGCAAAGAACAAGGAAAAGAAAGGAAACGTGAGTGGTGGTGATGTGTGAGCACATGGGTCTGTTTTGGGGAGAAGATAAAATAAATAAATAAAGGAAAAAAAATTGAAAAGCAAAGAGTGGTCAAGGAGGCTGGCAGCCATGTGCTGTCGGCCACGTTTGCCATAGTTTTTATATAGTTGAATATAGTTTAGACAAATGGAAATTTAACCAGGAAATTTAATATAGTTTAATATAGTTTACAAGGAAATTTAATATAGTTTTTATATTATTATTTATTTTTATATCATTATTGAAAAAAAAAAAAAAAAAATCTGAAAAGTCAGGGGGCACGTGACCCCCCTGGTCCCTTGCTATGTCCGCCCCTGAGTATATAAGTGTGTATATTAATTGGTACATATAACATTATTTGTAATATTAAGGATCATGAAAAAAATATTATAAAGATAATCATGAAAGATTTTCTACATTTAGATTACCAGTGATGCTACATGCACCAATTAATATACACATTAGTATACTAACTAGTATTATGTTATTATTATTGACCTTATTTATTATATAAATTATAAATATCCAAAACTTTTAAAATTATATCATATTATTTGTTAGTACACTAGTTAATATATTAATTGATATATATAGTATTATTCGTAGATTACAAATATAATAAAACATCACACACTAATAAAAGAATAAAAAAATTTTATAATATATTTCTTAATTTTTTTTCATAATTCCTAATATTATTCATGACACATAAATGACAAGGTTAACGTTAATCGAAGCATTGCGATCCAATGAAATCAAAAGATCATGAAAGCCAAGCCACCACTGAAGAACCCTCTCTCTCCCTCTCCAAACAAATTCATCTGAAAAAAAAAAAAAAAAACAAAAACAAAAAACCAAATTATATAAATTTATTGTTTAATAGGTCTTATGATAATTAATGACATTTTTATCATATATTATTAAAAAAATATTACTAAATGTTAATTTTTACCAACAATTTGAAAATTTTATAACAAAAAAATAACTAATTATAAGCTTTAACAACAATTTAAAAAAATCGTTAAAAAAATAGTCAATAATTTTCAACTTTGAAAGAAAGTTTGAAAAATTTGTACTAGAAAAATGTCACTAATTGTAAGTTTTAGTGACAAATTATAAAAATCGTGACAAAAAAATCATTAATTATCAATTTTTAGTGATATATGTAAAAAATCATCACCAAAAAAAAAAAAAAATTCAACAATTATTAAGGCTTATTTTAATAGGACTTGATGAAAATTAAATCCAATTATTAAGACATATTAATAGTTTAATAATATGATTTGTTGTTATTTAAAGCTTTGCGTTTAGAACATTTATTAAAAGTTTAGATTAGTTTGATGATCCTATCCAATGATTTCATCGTATTTCTTTGGATAAATTACACACCTCTCCTGATAATTGCACAAAATTACACCTAACCTCATTAGTTTGACAAATAGGAGGCTTTTGGACTGGAATGAGCTATTTGGATCCATAGGATTCATCATGAGTCCCGTTTTAATAACCGTTCATTTTGTTAGATATTTCGTGTATTTAATTTATAAAAAAAAAATTAATTCGATTTGATAACTGTAACTTGGTCAATTTATTATTTTTGTTATAAAAAAATGTATGGTTCATTTTTTAAAAACATATTTATCGTCCATTTTTTAGTAAAAAACATGGTATAATAAATAAGTTATAATTATCGGATCGATCTAATTTTTTTTTTTTTTGTAAATGAAATACACGAAATACTTAATAAAATAAAACAAGGCCTGTAGTAGGCTTCATGGGTCCAAAGAATCCCCTTCAATTCAAATTTTAGACCGGAGGAAATTCTTCTCCAACAAAATAATATAGATCTCCCTCAAATTTGAGTCGCATTGCACTCTATCCCATGCAGTTAGGGATTCGTTACACACGTGATAATATAAGCAATTTTAATATTAAATTTCCTAACTTAAGCCTTGATATTGTGTTAAACAAATGAGTCAACCAGATAAATGGGTCAACTCGTCAAAATGATTCAACCCTAATTTCCCATGGCCTAGATCTCTATTCATCTGTGACTCGGCAAAGCCGCCGCTGCTTCCACCAATGCACCATTGTACCATCAAGCCCATTCAAATAGAGAAAAGGTTAATCTCAAAAATGGGGCAACATATGGGGCACTGATACAGTCAAATTTCGATTTATATCGAACAATATTGATTGATGTACCCATAATTATTGAGTGTCATAGATGTATTGACCGATACATTAATTAGATTACCTTCCATATATATATATATATATATATGCATATGTTGGATGTTATATATATGGTTGCTAACCAAGAAACAATTAAGCAACAAACACGATATTTTAGATGGTGGATTGATGTCTTTGATTTTAGCTATAGATCCGTTGAACGTCAGAGGTGATGGGTTGTGGTGTACAACCTTTAGAATATTAATTATATCCATAGGTGTAAAAAAAAAAAAATGTAAATATATAAAAGTAAAAATTTGAAAAAAAAAACAAAATATTTAAATATTTTTTGAAGGTTGACGCTTTAACATTTTTTTTTTTTTGAGGAACCCTAAAATGTCAGATGATACCACAATGGTAAATGTAACAAGTTGAATAAAATTGAATTTATACTTTAATCTTAGTTGGAGATTTATTTTAAATTATTAAACTCCATTCATTTGGACCTAATTGATTAAATTGTGACCCGTTAGTAACCATGTAATATTATTATGGTTTTATTATTATTATTTAATTACCATAAAAGAGTTGTGAATATTTATGGTATGTACCATTAAACGAAATATATTTTATGGTTAGAAAATATTATATTCACTTTTGTCATTAAAGTTATTGAAATGTATTTTTAAATTTATATACATATATATATATATATATATAGAAAAATGTTTGGGGGCCCTAATTTTTGTGGCTCAAATGGCTCAAAATTGCCAAAACGACGTCGTTTTGGCAATTTTGATGTTGTTTTGTACTCAAAACGACGTCGTTTTGGCAAATTCGAGTCATTTGAGTTACAAAAATTAGGGCCCTCTACCATTGTTGTATATATATATAGGTGTATATATAGTTAGATATTTGTTTAATTAGATATTTGCTTAGGAAATATTTATGAAAGTAACCAAAAGGATTTTTTATTCAACTTTTGAGAGTTCTTGGAGTTCTTGCCGTGAGAAAGAAAAAAGAAAGGGTTCTCATGTTGGTTTTTCATAGGTTTGATCTAGTGTAAGTCATTTTTGACCCCTAGTGCTTTGGATCAAAACGTAGAGGGCGGAAACGGCGTCGTTTGGCTCCAAAAAAAATTTAATTTCTGTTGCCGAAAAATTTGAAAGCTTCTTGGCTCGAGGTAGGGATTTTTCCTACACTTCTTTATGTACTTTTACTTGATTATATGGAGCTTAGAGTTGTATATAATTTAATTAGAATTTTTGGAAAATTTGTGATTTATTTGCTTAAAAGGGAAATTTTGAGAAAAATAAAGAGTTGATGCCCAAATTGCGAAAGTGTAACTTGGAATATGTTTGTAAGGTTATGAAAGAGTTATGTTTTAAATTTGAACAAAAACAGCCTTCAATTCGATCGATTTTGAAATTTTTAACGTTTTGCCACCAAAAGAGCATTTTTAAAGAAAACAGAGGAATAGCGTTTAAATTTTGGGACTTTTGATCAAAATAGTATGTCATAGTTGAATAATGCTTGGAGAATAAGTTCGAAAAGAAAATGATGTTTTCTTGGGCATTAACGGTATTATTTTTCTTAATGTATCTGTTGAAATAAAACCGACACGGTTAGAAATGGACCTTGAGATGTTACCGGACGTGATTATGATATGAAAACTAGTGTAATTGTTCATATTTGATGAGATGTGAAATAGATTGTATTTATCAGAATTTTTGGAATTTAATTGTTTAAATATCTGGTTAGAAATATCTGTTTTGGGCTATCGGTGGAGGATAGCCATAATTATTGTAGAAAGGCATAAAACTTAGGTAAATTGAACCACATTCCTCCTTTGTTGCATTGGACATTGCATTACATTCATTTCATTGGAAATGTATCTATTTTTTAGAAATGTTTGGAAATGTATCTATTTGTGAAAAGATGAATACTTTGTGAATCTGGGTAGAGGGTGTGGAACCGCGCGGTTAGGTGTCGAGCCTTCTAGTTTACTGGTAAAAATGACAGTGGTAGTACATTAGGGCCTACTTGCAGACACTCACCTAGAGATTCACAATGCTTGTATTCATGTAACAGATATGGTTTAAAATGGAAATGGCTTTATATCTGTTGTTGTATCTCAACATTGCATGCTTTATAAAAAGAGAGATAAATTGTTTTATGATGAGCATGGCATGAGCATACTCCTCTTTAGTCTTGTCATGGTTCATATGTTGTGTAGTATATCTCTACTGGGCTGTGGCTCACCCTATAAGGGAAACTACTTCAAGTACAAGTGCTATGCCTCCGCCAAGGCATTGACTTGGGAGGACTCGGAGCTGAGGCTTCATTTTTGTTTTATTGTTATTTGTTGAATGTAAGCCCAGGGTTGTATTTGCGTTGAGTTGAAACTCCATTTTGTGTAACCAAGAATGTTCTTGGACAAATTTGTAAGCCTGTAGGGCACTTATTATTTGTTTGGCTCCCATTTCATACTTGTTACAAAATGCATGCTTGGGATTGGAACTAGGGCATTGAGATGTAAACAGCATGTATTTGGCATTTGGGATTTAATGGAAATAGATGTATAGAATAGTTAGCTATATATATGTGTTTGTCTATCAGATGGGTTTTTTTTGCATAAATAGATATACCTTGCCCAATTTTTGGGGTGTTATAATAAATAAATGGTACTTATAAACTTTAACAGATGTGGAGGAAGTAAAATTGGTGATTAGAATGTTACCCATTTGGGGCACCACAATTTTGTTATGGACAATTTATGCCAAAATGACCACATTTTTAGTGTCACAAGCCATTAGCAAATCAGTTCAAATCCTAGTCGCCTTATTGACTGTTTTCTTCATTGGCAGCATCCTATTGACCGTCCCGATTTATGACAGAATTATCATTTCAATAGTCAAAAAAGTCCAAAAAAAGCCACAAGGCCTCATCCCATTACAACGCATCGGTGTTGGCTTAGTCCTATCAATATTGGCCATGGTGGCAGCAGCCCTCACCGAGATCAAGCACCTCCACCTGGCCCAGTCGCACAGTCTGAGAAATGCTCCAACAGCTGTAGTTCCCCTAAGCGTGTTTTGGTTGGTCCCACAATTCCTTCTTGTGGGGTCCGACGAGGCCTTTACCTACATTGGACAGCTAGATTTTTTTCTAAGGGAGTGTCCCAAAGGTATGAAAACAATGAGCACAGGGTTGTTCTTGAGCACACTTTCACTAGGGTTTTCTTAGCACTATGTTGGTTTCAATAATGCACAAGGTCACTGGGAAAAAAGGCCATGGCTAGCTGATAATCTCAATCAAGGGAGACTCTACAATTTTTATTTGTTGTTGGCAATTTTGAGTGTTTTGAACTTGTTTTTGTTTATAGTTGGTGCCAAGTGGTATATGTACAAAGAGAAGAGGCTTGTTGAGGAGGGTCTTGAGTTGGAGAAAGTAGAGCCTAGTTGCCATGCATAAGAGGACCAACACTTCTGGAGGCACCCGTACATTGCTACTTGCTAAACTATTTTACCAATTTATAGTAGTAATGTATTAGGTGTCTATATCTTTTTTTTATTTTTTATTTTTTGAAAAATGATGTAGTTTCTTTCTGTAAACTTACTTGATGAATGCTTTTATGCTTTATGAGATTGTAGGGAAAAAACTGTTTGGAACTAGAGTGCCAATGAACTTTGAACACATGAAAAATTTGTCCTGACGTGAAAGTTAACGATACAATTCCACAACTTTATTGTTAACTAAAAATGAAAAAAAATATTTTTCCTATGATTTATTTTCTTTGCTAACACTACAAGTAGTGGTGTGCACGGTGCGGCTCGGATGGTTGGAGAGTAAAATTACAAACCAAATGGCGGGTTAGCGGATTAGTGGATTGACAAATTGCGGTTTGGACGGTTTTTGACGGATTGGCGGATTGAAGAACATTTTAACTAATTATCATACATTTGCATAATATATAACACTAATTTGTATAATATTTTTTAGATATATAACACAAAGTAATTTTACATAGTATGTTTCATTTATATAACCACTAATTTGTAATAAATTTCATATCTTAAATCTCTCTCACACTCATTTTTACATTGATATTTCATTAGAAGTTAAAAAATATATATGTATTAACTATAGCGGAGCGGAGCGGAGCGGAGCGGAGCGGTTCGGTTGGCGGATTATAAATTTTAAAGTTTAAACCGCGGTTAGTGGTTAGAGTGGTGCGGATTGATGCGGATCGGTGTGGTTTTAGCGGATTGGGCGGTATTTTGCACAGCCCTAACTACAAGAATCTGCACTTTTAGCGACCACTTTTCGCGACCAATATAAAAATTAGTCGCTAAAAGTTACATTTTGGCTACCAAATATGAGTTAGTCGTGAATGATCATTATTTTTGGCGACCAAATATGAGTTGGTCGCAGAAGGTCATATTTTGGCGACCTAAATTAAAGTTGGTCGCAGAAAGTGGTATGGTTTTGGCGACCAATTATAAATTTGGTCGTAGAAGGTCACCTTTTGGCGACCAAAAATTAAGTTGGTCGTAGAAAATTAAAATAAGTTGGTTGTGGAATTGGTGACCAAAAGTTTGGTCGAAAAAAACTTATTTTTAGCGACAAAAAAATATTTTAGTCGTCGTATATTGAGTTTTGGCTACTAAAACAATTTAGTTGCCAAATGGAAAAAAAAATTATTTTTTATCTTTTGGCGACCAAAATTTTGGTCGCCAAAAACTTATTTTCAGCGACTAAAAATGTTTTAGTCGCCGTATATTGAGTTTTGGCTACTAAAACTATTTAGTCACCGAATGAAAAATAAAAAATTATTTTTTATCTTTTGGCGACCTAAATTTTGGTCGCCAAAAACTTATTTTCAGCGACTAAAAATATTTTAGTCGCCGTATATTGAGTTTTGGCTACTAAAAACTATTTAGTCACCGAATGAAAAATAAAAAATTATTTTTTATCTTTTGCGACTAAAATTTTGGTCGCCAAAAACTTATTTTCAGCGACCAAAAAAAAATTAGTCGTCGTATATTTATTTTTTCCGATAAAAAAAAAGTTAGTCGCCAAATTAATACTTTTGGTGACTAATATTTTAGTCGCCGTTAATTAAGCTTTGGCTACAACAATATTTTAGTCGCCAATTATTAACATTTGCCAATTCTCTCTCTCACACACATGAAAAATTATTTAATTTAATTTTTAGTCGCCAAGTAAAAAATAAAAATTTTATTTTTTTCTTTGGCGACCAAAAATTTGGTCGCCAAACATTTATTTTCAACTACTAAATTGTTTTGGTCGCCAAAAGAACTAAAATATTTGACATTTCAAATTTAGCGCTCCTATTTAATATTGGCGCCCTGTTTTGTTTACACCTCCTTTTGTTCTCTCTCTAATACACGGAGTCTGTGACCACCAAACCTCACCCAATCTCACCTCGACCTCGACTCCCTCTTACTCCAATCACTACACTACCCCAACACTCTCAAACCCTCCCAACAACTCTACAATCAGAACCGCTTCCTTCAAACCCAACACGATCCCAACTCCCACCTTTGCTTCTTCCTCGACGATTATTGCGACTTCAGCCTCAATTTCTTCTACCCTAATGGTGCAAAACTTCAAGTTCTAGCCCCCCCAATCTTCCAAGTACTATTTTTGTTTTGTTTGTTTTTTTTTTTTTTTTTCTAGGGTTTCTGAACTTGATTTTTGATTTCTCTGTTTTACAGGCCGAATCAACCGAAGAACAACTCGAAGCTCTCTTTGATTACCACTGTGTTCAACCCTTCGATGTTGTCTGCCTCGACGATCTATCCTCTCTCTCTCTCTCTATATATATATATATCTTTGTATTGTGATTTGGACAAGGATGTCAGTTTTAACAGGTTAGTGGGAGAAATTCCAAATGACATAACTGGAAAGAATTTGAAGTTTGTGTAAGTATGATGCCCAAAATTTATGTTGCATTTGGTTATGTTTTAAACAGTACTTTGTTTTTTCTCCTATGGATCTAAAAGTTATTAAAGCAAGGCAAAGTGGTTTCTGGAAACAGAATTTGTACTACTGCAATCTGGTCACCTTTTGAGATTTGCCATTTGTAACACAACTTTTAGATTTCCTCTATTTTTCTTTCCATTATTAATCATCTTTTTTGTTTGTCAATATTTTCCCTCAAAACATAGAGAAAGTTAGAGTGATGAAGATTATGGTTTGCATATTGTCAGTGTCACAGGATTCTGGCTTGATATTTTGCAAAGTTAATTCATTTCAATGTATATCTTTATTTACATAAATGCGTAGTTATTTTATTCCTCTTTCTTTCCTTGCATTTAATTTCAATCCCAACATTTCCTGCACTATAAATGGGGTTATTTGTACACTTTAGGCGGAGTGGACGAAGCGAAAAATAGGATAGTTCTGCTCGCATTGCATATTCTTTGTTGGTTTTGATTGCTAATATATTTTAATGTCTTTTTGATCATATATATTTTAATGTTGAGTAACTACTTTTTTACTTGAATGGAAGCATGTGCAGAAAGTCAATAGGCCCATCATGACTTGTGTGTTGTGACTACTCATTTTGGCAGATCATGATCTGTTTACCACTGTTGTTTATTTATTTATTTCTTTGGATAAGCCACTATTGTTTTAAAATGTATGATAGACTGCAAATGGCAAATGTTGTAAATGGTAATGTATTATTTTGCACAATTGCCTATTTTAAGCTAATAGAAGTCTAGTGTTGTGTTCTCCAGCTAATAATCATTGAACTTGTTAACGGTCTCCAATATTTCAGGGTTCACATGGCTTCATGACATCACATAAATGGCGTGACACAATTGGGCCTTTTATAAATGTTGAGGCATCTGGGACAGGAGGCCTAGGTAGGATTCTATCTGCAGCTTGCACTCCTTTGCTAATATTGTCAAATTATTTATACCATGCTTGTGATATATATTTTTGGGATTGCAAAGTGCTTCTTGGTAGACCTTGTCCTTTTTGGTGGGTTATAGGGATTGATCAATAACCTCAAGCTCAATGCTTTAAAATAAATAAATGTGCTAGTACTTACAGTAACAGCAATAATGAAAATTCACTTGTTCAACATTGTTAATTTCTAGTTGAAAAATGACTGTACAAAAACGTAGTAACCAGACTAATTAGGAAGTAGCTATTATTTCTGGAAAACATAAAGAAGGTTTCTCTGCCTTTCTATGGTTATATATATGTTTGGAGTGGAATTGGATGGTTTGATGTATGGTTACAATTGCTATTTTCTATTATTGTGAGGGGTTTGGGTTTTAGTTTTGGGTTTTGGGGTTTTGTGAGTGGATTTGGGCTTCTTATGTATATGTATATGTATATGTTTTTTTTAAGTTACAAATCTTTCTAAATTAAGTGTCCCTAAAATTATTCAATTATATATTTTCCATTTATTTCTAATTAATTATATAGTTCTGACAATAACTTTACATGGCAAGGCCCTGATCAACCTTCTTGTCAGGAGAACATGTAAGACTACTCTATTTTAGTTTCTTCCTTCCTCTTGCATACTTCCCATTTAAATGGCAATTTTTTTTAGTTCTGACAAATTTTCTTTATTTTCTCTTTTATTTAGGAATCTATACATAAAGAGAATTCTTCCATGCATGAAAGATTTCAATTGTCCAAGATGTAAGTATGCTCTTTTGGAGTACAGTCGTGTCCAATGCCCTAATTTTCCCCTTTGTAATGAACAAAATCTCATCATACTGTTGTGTCTAGCCTATGCCGCCCCCACTTACAATACTTGTTTTTTATGCAAACAAAATACTATCATTGGTTGAATTGTAGAAGATAAATTGATCATTGGTTGTGTGTGAAATTTCATTAGATTTTGATGTTTGATTCACTCCATCGAAGAACCTGTTTGCATTATGCTGCTTTCTATGGCCATCTAGATTGCTTATAAGCTATTCTTTCTGCTGCCCTTTCCACCTCTGTTGCACATTTCTGGTGACCCTCTCTCTCTCTCTACACACACACACACACACACACACACACACACTCTCATATATGCTTGTGTGTAGAGAATATCCATGAAGTTGCTAAAGCTGTGGTTGTTTTGTTTGGTTTGATTTGGAGTTGATGGCGGGGGATTTGCAAGGTTTGTGAATATAAGAGATAAAAATGGAGCAACCCCATTGCACTTGGCAGCGCGACAAGGATGGCCGGAGTGTATTCATATGTTGTTAGACAGTGGGGCTCTTGTTTGTGCATCTACTAGGGGATATGGGTAAAACTCTCTTATTGAAGGTTTTCTAGTGTAATGCAATAGCACTGTTAATTTGTCATTAATATTTATAAGAGTCCTGCTGTTGTGTGTTCTCTTGTGTGTTCATATGTAGTTTGAAGCTTTTTCTTTAAGGGCAAATGATGTTGTGTTAACTTCTCCGGCCACATAACAGGTAAAGAATGTCGTGATGTCAATTTGTTTTTTTAACTTAACAATTTATTTTTTTAACTTAACAATTTATTTTTTAAAGAGCTTCCCTTGAATTTGTTCGTATTTGCATTTTCTACTCTATTTATCAGCGAGGTTAGAATTTCAAGATGCCTTAACTGTGAATTATATGAGCATTTGCACTGTTTTTATCAAAATGTGTTTGGAGATGATGTATAAAATAAGTTATTAACTGGAAGAATCTATGATAATCATTACTAATGATTTTGCTTGCCTTAGTCACTGTTGGGGCATGAATCGACATCTAGAGTCCTTTTTAGTTCTTCTCTGTATTCTCTTACTCAGAAAAAAACAAAAAAAAAAAATCTTCTCTATATTTAGCCATATGTCTCAAAGAGTCAAAGACCAATTGTAAATAGTATAAATGGATCAGTTGCAGATCTGATTCATAAAGATTTTGATTTTTCATTTATGAATTTAAACTCGTCATGCTTCTCTTAGGGTGTACCATATAAAGAATGGTTTGGAATCCTTACAGCTTCATCCTTGTTTGCTTATTTCTTACTTTCATTTTAATTACTAGATTCCTGGTAAGTAACAACCATAATTGGCGATTTCCTTTTTGTTGTTTTATTATTTATTTATTTATTTATTTATTTATTCACATAAAAACAAAAATAACCAAGATCAAACGTAGGTGGTGGTCTATTCAATTTCTTTGTCTACCACAATTCTAGTGTATACTTACTTTGTGATTCTGTGATCTAGGTAAAAGGTAAAGAGAAAACAAGAAAATATCTATTTTATTGATTTTCTGAATGAATGAACATTATACAGAGAAGATAGTATATATACAAGAGTGATCTACTTAACCTAACCATAACCGTCTAACTAAACTATAGTTAAACTCTAACAAACTAACTACCTAGCCTTGATAATACACACGTGACTATTGGAGCTATTGCTCTAAAGCTGCTGAGCTGCTGTGGCTGCTGCTCTGCTTTGGAGCTGCTGGAGCTGTTGTGATTGCTGCTCTGCTGGAGCTACTGTGCTGTGGCTGTGGCTGTGCTGCTGTGGAGCTGCTGGAGCTCCAGCTGCTGCTCTGCTGGAGCTGCTGTGTTGTGGCTGTGGCTGTGCAGTGGCTGAGCTGTTGTCTTCATCAAAAGGGACAAGAAACTCTTTTGGTTGCCAGCCATTGCACCATTGATGTCTGTTATTTTATCTACTCTTATCGTTTTCCTGACAAGAGCTAATAAATATGGAGTTAAAATAGTGAAACACATCAAAGGAGGCTGAATCCAATCTCAGTTCATCAGTTACAATTCAACAGCCCACATGCCTCAGAAGTGGCTAAAATTGGACTGATTGTTGCAGTTGTCGCTCTCATGGTGCATTCCTCATCACTATTTATTCCCTTCCATTTATTCTTCAACATTATTCATGAACATTTTGAATTTCTTGTGAAAAGTGTCTTGATACGTGTGCCAACTTTAGGAAGCCATTGCAGTTGGTCGATCTTTTGCGTCCATAAAAGGATACCATCTTGATGGAAACAAGGAAATGTTGGCCATGGGCTTCATGAACATTGCAGAATCTTTAACTTCATGCTATGCTGCCAAATAAATTTGGGGTTGAATTAGCTGAAGCTTTAGGGTTTTTAAGCATTTGAAACCAAATAAATGGTGCCTGCTTTCTTCATTTTAATTCACTTGCCTTTCCATATCATATGAAAAAAAAAATTGCTGTGATGACTATGTTTCGACACCTATTTGAATTTCTTATGTATTGACAAATATATTAATCTATTCAGATATGGATAAACTCTCTGTAGTTAACTGTAAATTGCATCTTTTTAATACTTGGTTGTGATTTATGGAAGAACCTTTTCTTTCCTTTTAGATAAAATCTGGAGGTCACTAGTGTATTATATTTTTTTGACAGCCACAAGTGTTGTCTGCCAGTGTAAATCTTGAAACAAAAATGTGTTTTCATTTGTTTTGAAAATTAGTTTTCATTCCCTTTCTTCCCCACTACTGTTGCTCACCACCTACTATCGGCTATTGTTGTAAGAGGATGGGCTGTTATGCAATGCTGCAGTTTTTGCTCTGCTTTGTTTTTCAGTGTTGCTTGAGATTTTGCTGCTTTGGCTCAGGCTCTATTCTTCTGCTGCAGTCTGTTACTTTGCTTTAGTTTTTGCTTTGGTCTGTTTCAGGCTTTATTTTGTTGGTTTGCTCTACTCAGCTGTGGACTGCTATGTATTAAATTATTTTTTGCAATGCTACTGGTTTGTTCTGTTTTGTTTCTCAGTGTCAATTTGCAATGCTGGTGAAGGCAGGCTAGTGTGTGTATGCTGCTGCTATTGAGAGTTAATTTAGTTGGTGAAGATGCTAGGATCGATCAAATGCATGGCAAATCAGTTGAAGTGCTTTTGGAACTGCAGCGTGACATCTCTTCTCATATTCAATTATTGTAATAATTATTGTAATTTAGTTGGTTACATATTTTCATCTTTACTTTAAATGGAATTCATTTATTGTTTGATGATTTAATGAAGTTACAAGAAAGGAAATTTGTTAATTATTTTTCCTAAGCTTTTTCTTTTTTAAATGTTATTGTTCCTTAATTGTGGTTGGGTTGAATGAATTTTGTTCATATTGGATTGAATGTTTATAAACAAAAATTGATTGTTCTAAAAAAAAAAGAAAAAAAGAAAGAGATTTGGCGACTAAAAAATTGGTCGGCAAATTCTACACTTTTGCGACTAAAATCATTGGTTGGCAATACCTTACCTTTTGGCGACTAAATTGTTAGTCAGCGATTCTCGACTTTTGGTGACTAATCTATTTACTCGTGGAATGTGACAATTGGCGACTAAGATATTTGGTCGGGAAAATATCACTTTTCGCAACCAAAGTGTTTTAGCGACAAAATGGATTAGTCGCAGTGATGATATATTTAGCGGCCAAAAATTTAGTCGCAAATCCAACTTTTCCCGACCAACAAAAATTTTGGTTGCGAATTACTTTTGCCGATCCTCAATTGGCAACCAAAGTAGCGACCAAAAAAATTGGTCGCAGATAACTTTTGTCGACTAAAAATGGGCTTTTAGCGACCAATTTTTTGGTCGGCAAAGGTGTTATTTCTTGTAGTGATTTGGTGGTAGTGGTGGTAAAACGAAGGTGGAGGTGGAGGCGGTGGCATGGTAGTGGGGCGGTGGCGGCGGTAATAGCGACAGTAATGGTGACAGTGGCCATGAGGATAGTGGTGTGGTAGTAGAGGTGAGAGTGGCAGTGGTAGTGTAATGCTATTGCTAAAGATTTTAATTCGGAAAATATTTTCCGCCTTTTAAAAGTGAAAAATATTTTTAGTTATATATATATGTATATATATATATATATATATATTTTTAAACTATAGAAAATATTTTCTGTTAACTTTTATTTTTCATTGTATCAAATATCAGAAAACACGAAAAACATATTTCAAAAAAAAAAAAAAATCGCCCAAACAAACGGAATGTATATTTACATATACATAAACATATATATAGTTTAACTATAATTTACAATAATATTATTTTGAAAAAAACAATTATTTCATACCTATTGCTATTTTAAAAAACAAAATAACACAGTGGGGCAAGGTCGGGGTGGGCGCGGGTCAGTTGCGGCCATGGAACCTCTAATCCGCCATCCGTCCGCCAGATTGGCGGATTGGAGAAAATCAATCCGCATCCATCCGCCAATCCGGCGGATGTGGATTGAGCGGATTAGCAGTTTGGCGGATGGATGCAAATCGGTTTGGCGGTTTAAAATTTTATAAATTTTCAACATAATTCAACTTGTGCACTTCCTCAAAAAAAGAAAAAAAAAAAAAAAAAGAAAGTATTACAGTCAATGACTTAAAAAAGTATTACAATCACTATATGCCTCATACAAAGAAAGAAAGTTTGAAACTTTAGAATATCACAATCACTACATGCCTCATCCACATATTACAATCATAGCATAATTCATCCACATAAAGTGTTACAATCTGTGGTTCTTAAAATATAAAAATAATTCAAACCACCAAAATCATGAACAGAGCAGTAGTAGATATTGTATATCTCTGTATTGTTACATCTATATATGTTTTTGAAAACAAAAACCAACCAGCATATATCATATTTTCTATTTATTATTTTTAGAGGTAGATTTAAAAACCAAAAAATATAGATAAATAACATGTTTATTTTTTTTACTTCAAAAAATATATTCAAGTTGAAAACTTTTTTTCAACATAATATTTAAACTCATTTTCAATTGAAAACACAAACAAAATATTTAAACAAATTGAAAACACAAAGTCTTATAAATTATTAGGGGTGCTTGTGGTTTGGCGGTTCGGTTGTGGCCAAAGGAATCTCAAATCCGCCATCTGTTCGCCAAATTGGCGGATTGGAGAAAATCAATCCGCAACCGTCCGCTCATCATCACGCATCCGTCCAAAATGCGGTGGATCGGTTCGGTTCGGTCAGTTTTGACGGATCGGTATATCCGCTGCTCACCCCTAGGGGCAAGCATTGGTTCACTTGTTAGGCAGATATAATTGTCATTCGTTAAAGATTAGGTCTGAATTAAGTAAGGAATACGTTAAGATTAGTATGACTAATCGAGCTCTAGCCCCTCGAACCAGCATTTGCCGATTCCTAAGGGAAAAATTATAATATTAGATGGACTATAATTTCTTAATATGGGATATGGTGCTATGCTTAACATAAAACATTAAATAAGTCTTTTTTTTTAAAAAAAATTAATTTTTAATTTTTATAATTTGCTCGTGTTAATGCTACAAAATGATCAACTATTAAAAAATAGTTGATCATAATAGAAATATTATTTAAATAAAATTAATCCTCTTCATCCCTTTTCTTTTGTCTCCTTTATCTTTTGTTTAAAAAAAAAAAAAACTGCTTAACCCTCCACCTCCAAAAGAAAAAAAGAGGGAGGTAAGTGAAAGTGGGTGCAGAAACCATATTAGGAGGTGTTGGAAGTCATGGGTAATTCTATTTTCACACATCAATTTTTCTCAATTCACACATTGAATGAAATATTTTTTTCATACAATTTTGTTCTTGAATAAAAATATCATAGTATCTTTTTCTTCTTCCACTCAAATCTTAATTCTATGACACCACAATCATCCTCTATCGCCAGCGTCATCTCTCCTCCATCATTCCCACCAGTCGCCTTGTTCCCTCTTTGCCTAAAACTTCTTTTTGCCATAAATTATACACTTCCACAAGCCCCCGCTGTGAATCATCCACTTTGAAGGTTGATTGTAGAGGTCTAGGATGAAAGGGAATCAATTGGGAGTGACAGCAGTGGTGGTGGTGGTGATGGAGGGTTGAAAATGACGGCAACGGTAGCAAATGAAGGGTGGATGAATGGAAGAAAAATTAGGTTCTGTTTGGTCTGGTTTTAAATATGTTTAAAAAAAAAAACTAAAAACTAATTTAATAAAAATAATAATAAATTAAAAAAATCATTATTTTCATATGTTTTATCCTTTTAGAAGGTAAAAAAAATTAAAGTTTTAAAAATATATATTTTTTTGTATTTATTTTTGTCAAACTAAATTATATTTTTCAAAAAAAATTCAAAAAATTGAAACCAAACATAGCCTTGGGGTTTTAAAATTGAAGATAAGGGTATTATTGGAACAAAGAGGCATATATTGAAAATTTTAATTTTTTTGATGTATGTATTGAAAATATATAGCGATCCCGGTTTTCTCCGTCATTTATTTTGTTCCGGACTTGGGTTTTGTCATGGTTGTTGTTGTCTATATCTTGTTTCTGTCCTTTAAATCCTTTGTATTTGAGTTTTGGGATGTGTTTGTTGAGTTTGGTACAGGTTGGTTGTGAGTTGGAACAAATGGTTGCTGTCCATAATTTGGCATCTTCGCTCGAGCGAGGCTTTTTGCGCTCGAGCGAGCCTTGGGTTTTTGCTTCTTCGCTCGAGCGAGGGTTCTTGCGCTCGAGCGAGCTTTATTTGATTTGTCTGTTGGCTCAAGCGAGCACTCTTGCGCTCGAGCGTGCGTCTGCGTCTAGTTTGGACCTGAAGGTTGGTATTCTTCGCTCGAGCGAGAACTCTTGCGCTCGAGCGTGCTTCTGGGTTGCAGACCTGAAGCTTCGCATTGTTCGCTCGAGCGAGGTGTTTGTTGTGTCTGGTCGCTCGAGCGATCACTTCTTCACTCGAGCGAGCTTCGCATATATCAGTTCGCAGCAGAGATGAAATACACCATTTTTTATCCTCTTCTTTCCACAAACCCTAGATCGGCTGCCTTTCTCTTTAAAATACCCCTTCTCTCTACAAATACTCTTAATCTAGAATCCTTCTACCCTACTTCCTTTGTAAAAAGGATGGAGTATCGCGTGGGCTACATTTTGATTCGAAAATTTGTGGTTTTGGAGCATCTTGAGTTTTCTTCATCATCTCCCTTGAGTCTCTTCATTTGAGGTAGGGATAAACTACTCATTTTTATGAGTTTTAATATAGATATTAGTCATTTTGTATAAATGTTGAGATTTGGGAATTTTGGTAAAGTTAGGGTTTGAATTTGAATATACAAAAAAGAGGTTTTCTAACTTTGGACTCCATTGAGTATATGAGATCTTGAAATGAGGATTATTGGTGTATTAATGATGAAATTTGGCCTTGAGGGCAATAGTTGAGAAAAGGGAAAAAACCCTAATTTTGAATTATATGCATTGTTTATATAAATGAAGTAAATTGTGGAAATATGAAATTGAGTTGTAAATTGTGAAATTGGGAAAGTTGGTGATAGAATGGTGTAGTGGATTGATAAATCACTCACATGTGAAAAATGTAATAATTTATCTGTTTGGTAAATTTATTATTTGTTTAGAAATAACTATTTTGGGCTATCGGTGGAGGATAGTCTTGATTGTTGTAGACACTGCATGTTGATTAGGGAAAATTGAAACTAATTAATTAGAATATGTCTGTTAGGTCCCTTTATTGTCAAATCCGGGTACAAAACTTTGAGTTGATAAAGTTGTAATTTTTCCTGTATTTTTGTCTTTCCCACTCGAGCGGGATTATTAGCGCTCGAGCGGAGTTTTGGATCTCTCAGTATGTTGTCAGGTCTGTAAAAGTACTGGAGTGTGTGATTTCGTGCTCAAGCGGGCTCTCAAGCGCTCGAGCGGACCACTGTTTTGTCACACGCATATTTTGCTGAAGCCGCTCGAGCGGGCTGTTGGGCGCTCGAGCGGAGATCGCAGACTCAGTTGCCTATTTATATCTGTTTAGGATGTTTTTAGGATTACTTCTCCTAGATCTTGTTTAAGGTTTTCTAAGGTTTTGTTTGAGGTTTTCTTCTGGAGATTTTTTAGAGTTTGCCTTGATGTTTTTGAGAGAGTTCTAAACTTATGATTTGAGATTCATACATCAAGGAGTTTGTTACTTTATAATTCAAGAGAGTTCTCTTCGGTGGATTCCGAAGATTCAAACGTAGAGTTTCAAAAGGCGTTTGATTCTGTACGTAGCCGTTAATTCGACAAGTGAAGTTGTGGATTCAACTTCAGGTGGATCAATTCCGAGACGAAGGCTTGGTGAAAGAGTTACAGAAGATTCAAAGGCAAATTGACTGAGTTGGGTAATTTGTGTATTATCTTTGAAATCTTTCTTTCTTTAATAGTGGATTGATTAGTGGCGTTTCGCCCGTGGTTTTTGATTACAATTGAAGGTTCTTCAATTGTGGTTTTTTCCACGTAAAAATCGTTTGTGTCGATTTATTGTTTATTCTGAAAAATAAACAATCTAAATCACTTTCGCAAGTGCTTGTTGATTTAGATTGTGTGTTTTGGATTATTGGGATTTGGAATATTTTAATCTTGATCTAATCACGAATCACTTAGGATTTTTAATGTCATTGAACATGACGGTTGGATTAACACATTGAATATGTGCTTAAATTGATCATTGTATATGATAAAATGTTTAAATACATTGCATATGTATCTTTGTTTGGAAGGAGATAGGGGATGTACTCCATTGTTTGGGAGGAGATAGGGGATGGACTCCAGTGATAACTAAGTTGGCCGGAGCGTCCAGGGTGAAAGTCCCGAAATCTTAATTACATCTGAATGATGTTGCTGATTGAAGTGTTAATAATATGAGTTGTAGTCTCATTTTGAATCATGGATATTTGAAGTGTTAATAAAATGAGTTGTAGTCTCATTTAAATTGTTTGGTTAGATAATGAACCATGTCTATGGATTGAGTTGATAATAAAAGGAAGTGCATTGAGATACGGTTGTAAACGTTGATTAACTTTGGAAAGGGGTTATGTTTGTGAAAAATCTAGAAACCCTAGATGTTGATTTGTGATTATGTACCAATTTTAAGCAGAATATAACAATCCCATCAAACAATCAAAGACAAATCGACACAACGATTTTACGTGGAAAAACCACAATTGGACACCTCCAACTGTGATTAAAAAACCACGGGCAACAGCCACAAAACAATCCACTAAGAAGATTTAAAGGAATTACACAGGTATACTCTCAATTACCTAGCGAATCCACGCCTAATTGAACCAACCTCGATATGCCTCTTCCAACCCCGTCTTCACCTCGGAATTGTCTTTACGATGAGCCACTCCAGAATCCACCGAAGCTTCAGGCTCGAATTCTTCAGAATCCACCGAAGAACAACTCTCTCTCTCTCTCTCTTGTATATAACAAACAAAACCTTTGATGTACTCTCTTTAAACCATGAGTTGAATACTTAATAAAACATCAAAGAAAATTAACAAAATATCCCCAGATATAAACCTTAAGAACCAAAAAGAAGATTTGGAGGAATTAAATAGTTTTGGGAGAAAACCAACTATTTATAGAAAATCCAAAAGTAATCCTAGTTTTGGAAGAAATCCAATTACTTACAGAAATCCAAAAGTAATCCTAATTTTGGAAGAAATCCAATTACTTATAGAAATCCAAAAGTAATCCTTGTCAAACGGGATTGCCAATAATAAAACCTAACAATCTCCCCCTTTGGCAATGCCGTGACAAAACACACCTAACAAATAAAATCCTAATCACCCCAACCCATTACAACCAACAAACACAAACTTCTTTCTCAAGATTAAGATCTGCAAAACAGCTATTAGTGCCACAATCTCCAAAACAACTATTAGTGCCACAAGAGTATATGAAAAAGCAATAAACATATGACAAGATTATCTTGAAGCATGAGATGGAAAACATGAATAGATGCGGCTTGAAGATTTTAAGAACATGTAGCATGGATAGATGAAAACTAAGACTTATGCACCCGACACATGACATGAATACATGAAATCTTAAGACACACCGGACAACATTAATCCCTTTTTTTTTTTTTTTTTTTCACGAATTGACAAAGGAAGCTCAAACAATAAAGAAGCCAATGCAAAGCAACATGCAAACCAACTAATGCCAATCTCCCGTACCAAGCAAAACAAAGTGTTCATGCTAACAAACTCTTGCAATGATAAACCAAACTCCCCCTCACTAAAAACAATGAACAAGGAAAAAAAAACGACAAAAATAATATGGTGGAGCAAGCAAGGAATTCCAGATGTGTACCTTAAAAACACACAAGATGATCCAAGAAGCACAATTACTAGAAAACACAATGTGCACAACCTATAGAAGATTCCTCATGAAAGAAAGTGATGCATTATGTGAAAAGCATAGATCACATGATAAAAGTGTGTGTGTGACTCTTAGAGTTCGACAAATACTATATTCAAATCTTAGTAGTGATATGAAAGCTGGACCTCCGACAAGAGAATCTAAGCACAACAAAGGAAAGTAAAACCACTAGAAATCAAGGGGTATTTGGTGAGTAAAGACGGAGGCTCCCCCTCAATCAATGAGTCTTTTTTTTTCACATTTTTTTTTCTTTCTTTTGCACACTCATTGGCGGCTGACACGCTCAAGAGTATGGAAACCGAACCAGAGAAGCATGGATATAATAAGGATGGCCTGGTTGGTGACTCTGAGGTAGCCTTTTCCTCATGCCTGGACTACAAAGAATAGAGGGGAAAGCCATGGAGATGCAAAAAGATGGAAGGTGGTTAAGAGACTCAACATCACCCATGATATGCTAGTATAGGTCAATTCCTCTAGAAAAGCAAAAGATACAATGCCAGAAGTCTATAGAAAAAAATAATCACTAAGGCGGAAGACTCCGATATTTGCTAATCCAAGAGTGTGTACAGAATAAGACATACTAATCAAAGAACACACACTCCAAAATGAGTAATGACCACAGAAAGCACACACATATTAACATGTAATGGTTATTCTCATCAATTCCAATATGCACCAAGGACTACTCAAAAATTTCAAACTTGCAAAACCATACAAGAAAATCTTTTTGGGTTTTTTTTTTTTTTCATTGAAAAAAACACACAGAGACCCAAAAAACTAAAAAGAGTAAACACATTAACATAAGTCAAGTTTTCTCACCCAAATCTTTTTGGTCTTAACAAAATCAGGTCTAGCGGTCTTGGTAAGTGTCATGGTGTTGTGAACACCCTCATGAATCTTGGTATTCCGCCTAGATATGTAAGTCGAATTTCTACCCTTTTGAGGCACTCTCTCATGCAACTTATAACAATAAGGGCGAATATGACCATGCATACCACAATGATGACAAATAAAAACCGGGTGTACCTTCTTTTCTTTTACCTTACCAACTCTAGGAAGTTTGAGAAGTCTATCCTCATGTTGAATCTTTTGTCCTCCTTTTCCTTGAGTTCTTGTATCATAAGATGTAGATGCACTCTGTTGTTGCTCTTTCTTACCTCCAAAGCCAATGCCACTCTTGTCAGAACAGATTTGTTGAGACCCAATGATATCCTCCAAAGTCTTTGATCCTTTGTTCCAAAGACCAATGGTAACCATAGCACACTTTAGCTCTTCCTCTTTCTTGATCATTAGTTCTTCCAAAGCAACTTGTGACATATCGAGAGATTCAATCTTTTCTTCATACATGGCATGGGTTTCCTGTAGCTCATTCCTCTCTGTCTCACAAGTCAACAGTTTTGCACAAAGAACTTGTCGATCATCAGCTATCTTGATGGCATTAATCCTAGCCTCGGAAATCTCCTCCTTAAGTTTGACATTCTCACTTTCACATGCTTTGAGTTTCTTTGTGAGTTTGTCATTTAATTTGAATAAGTTAAGAGACTCCTTATACAACTTTTCATAAGCTTGCTCAAGCTCTTCATCATCACTTTCCGAGGATTCGTCAAGTAAGGGTGGTCGAACCATAAAATTTCCCTCACGAATTGAATCCATTATCACAAATCAAACAAGATCTCATTCTAAATGAATTTTTTTTAAAAAAAAATAGAATGACCTGCTTTGATACCAATTGAAGAATCTAGAAACCCTAGATGTTGATTTGTGATTATGTGCCAATTTTAAGCAGAATATAACAATCCCAATCAAACAATCAAAGACAAATCGACATAACGATTTTACGTGAAAAAACCACAATTGGACACCTCCAACTGTGATTAAAAAACCACGGGCAACAGCCACAAAACAATCCACTAAGAAGATTTAAAGGAATTACACAGATATACTCTCAATTACCTAGCGAATCCACGCCTAATTGAACCAACCTCGATGTGCCTCTTCCAACCCCGTTTTCACCTCGGAATTGTCTTTACGATGAGCCACTCCAAAATCCACCGAAGCTTCAGGCTCGAATTCTTCAGAATCCACCGAAGAACAACTCTCTCTCTCTCTCTCTCTCTCTCTCTCTCTTGTATATAACAAACAAAATCTTTGATGTACTCTCTTTAAACCATGAGTTGAATACTCAATAAAACATCAAAGAAAATTAACAAAATATCCCCAGATATAAACCTTAAGAACCAAAAATAAGATCTGGAGGAATTAAATAGTTTTGGGAGAAAACCAACTATTTATAGAAAATCCAAAAGTAATCCTAGTTTTGGAAGAAATCCAATTACTTATAGAAATCTAAAAGTAATCCTAATTTTGGAAGAAATCCAATTACTTATAGAAATCCAAAAGTAATCCTTGTCAAACGGGATTGCCAATAATAAAACATAACAGTTTGTTTACAAGTGTTGATCATTTATCGAATGCTAATGTATTAGTTATTTCTCATATTTGGTTTAGCATATCTCTACTGGGTTTTGGCTCACCCTATATGGGACATCATTTTCAGGTACAGGAGACATGTCGCCTCCAAGGACCTAGCTTGGGTGGTTTAGAGGCAGCAGGCTTCTTTGTAGATTTTCTTTTATGTTATATGTTTTGTTTCCAAGCCGAGGGTTTAAACTTGTAAAGGGCTTTTGACGCTCTTTTGTATGACCAAGTAACAACTTGGAAAGATGTAAGCCACATGGCATTCTATTATTTTTGTAAATATTTGGAACTTATATGAAATACCCTTTTGTAATATTAACTCTGATGTATGTATGGGAATGTGGTTATATTTCATGAATATAGAACTGTTAAGTGATGGGATTGTGTATTATTTTAAGGGCGTTACGAAATATATTCATTAAGTATGTGTAGGTGTACTGAAAAAAATTAATACGTAATTTCCCGAAAGTCATAGGATCGATTGGGGACAAAAGAATGGATATTTATGTAGGAGAGATTTAATTGAATTTTTATTGGTGGACCAACCCTAAAAATGAAAGTTTATGTCATAGAGAATGGGCGTAAATGAATCTATAAAATGTAGACATGACATGACTAATCGAATTCTAGTTCTCCAGTCATGGGAAAGATTATGTATATACTTTTTAAATGGTAGGTATTATATGTATTTTATAATTAAAGAAAAAAATATATAATTTTATATTTTTTGAATTATAATTAAAAAAATCATAATCAAATACTATGTGAGGCATAACTAAATATCTCAAAACAATGTCATAATTAAAAAAAAATAACGTAACTAAAAATTCAAATGATAAGGAGTGTATATTGTGGAATTCTCCTTCAGATTAATGTTTGCCCAACCTTAACAGACAAATTTCAATAAGAAATAGAATATAATTTCTAAACATGGGATGCCAGCTTAACTAACATAAACTATTAAAGAAGTTTTTATTTATTTATTTTCTGGGTTGATAATTTGTATTATTTAGAAAAATGATATAAAAACCCATTTTCTAGACCTGTTTTTTGGGCTCAATTTGTAAGTGAGATGATTGATAAATAATTAGAAAAGATATAAGAGAGAGTGTTGCCTTAAATATTCTAATAGATTATTGAGTTTGAAAATTAAGCCTAATTTTTGAGTTTGAAAAAAAAAGCCCAATTTATCTTAATTTTTAGATACGGTCAAAAAAACCAACAGATTAAAAAAGACAAAAATTGACATTTTTTATAGCGATCCCGGGTTTTATCCCTTGTTGTACAGTGATCCGAACTTGTTTCCGTAGATGTTAGTAGTTGTTTATATCATGTTTGCATCCTTTCGTACTTTGTATTTGAGTTATAGGAAGTGTTGGGTAGGTTTGTTACAGGTTGGTTGAACTTAGAAACCAAAAGTAGTTGTCCAGATTTTTGCCTTCACGCTCGAGCGGAGCTTTTGACGCTCGAGCGGGCCCTTCGTTGTTGCTTCTCCGCTCGAGCGGGTGTTTTGACGCTTGAGCGTGATTTTCCATCTCCCAGTATTTCCTCTGCAGTGTTGGACGCTCGAGCGTGAGTTTGGACGCTCGAGCGGGAGTTTGTGTGTGACGCTCGGGCGGGGAGTTTTACGCTTGAGCGGGGACCTGGTTCAGTAAAAGTTCTGAGAGTGTGTATCCGCCGCTCGAGCGGGAGTTTTGACGCTAGAGCGGGAGTCTGTGAGTGACGCTCGAGCGGGGTTTTCCACGCTCGAGCGGGGTGATTTTTATAACAACTTCGGGATTCCATTTTGGAATCACTTTTTCACATCTCTTCTCTCTCTTACTTTTTCAAAAGACACCATTGGAGAGCTTCTCTCTCTAAACCCTTCCCTTCTCTCTAAGTATTGATCTAGAGAGATGTCTCCTCACCTTTGGCCTTTATAAAAGTTGTGTTGATCGTCGAGGGCTACGTTTTGATCCGAGCATATTGAGTTTTGGAGCACTTTGAGTTTCGCCATCTTCTTCCTTTGAGCTCCGAATTTGAGGTAGGGATATCCTAATCCTTCTCTTGAGCTTTGTCTTTAAATTTTAGCATTTCGATGAGTTGGGGATTGTTGGGAAATTATGAGAAAGTTTGGGTCTTTTGTGTAATTTTACAAAAGTTGAGGTTTTGTTTATAATAAACCAATATGCATGTTGGCATAGAGAAATGAGTTAAATGATGGATTATGGATGAAAATGGAACCTAGGGTTGTTATGTAACTTATGGGAAAAATGCCCTAATTACATAGTTAAATTAATTGGTATAATTAATTTGAAGAAAAGAGGAATTGAATTGAGAATGTTGGAATTGGATGTGTATGGGGTTAAAGGGTGTAGTTAGATTCATTCATCGCTCACCTAGTTGAAATGTTGATTATATATCCATTTGGTGCATTTATTTTCGGTATAGAAATAACTGCTTTGGGCTATCGGTGGAGGATAGTCTTGATTGTTGTAGACAATGCATGATGATTAGGCAAACTAAAACTAATCGATTGAGTATGCTATCGAATATAGCGACTGGAATAATACATTATGTATTGATTGATTGTATATGATCTATGTTTATATACATGAGTTGTGTGGGAGGAGATCAGGGATGTACTCCACGGTTTAGGGGAAGATAGGGGATGGACCTCTAAATCAGATTTTGTGTGACATTGATACAGCACTACAATGTATATCAAATGTTGATTATGGAAGTGTTCGAATTGATTTGATATAGCACTAAAATGTATATTGTTATCAGTTGTGAAGTATAGAAGTGATTCTATGTTATATTGATACAGCACCGAAATGTGTATCTTTCGTAAAGTGTGGAAGTGGTTTATGTATTATCGATATAGCATTAAAATGTGTATCCATCATGAATTTCGAAAGTGTTTTAAAGATGAGTCTTAATCTCATTAGGTTATTTGGCTAGGTGTTGAGCCTTGTTTTCAAACTCAAAGTTGAAAAAGAAATGGGAAGTGAAATGTAACACGGACTTAATGTCATGGAACCGGAATGTGATATATGTGGATGTATCTGTGTTGACCATCTATCAACTGCTGATCTTTTAGTCATTGTTCATAGCTGGTTTAGTGTATTTCTGCTGGGCTGTGGCTCACCCTTTATGGGACATCATTTTCAGATACAGGTAGCATGCCACCTCCAAGGACATAGCTTGGGAGGCTAGAGGCAGACAAACTTTTTTGTCGTTTTGTTATTTTTTGGATGTATTACATGTAAATTCAGGCCAAGGGCTTAATGTGTATTTGAGTTAGTACTCTCCTTTTTGTAACCAAGTGTTAACTTGGAAAGCTGTAAGCCCGTAGGGCATTTGCTTTTGTTGTTAACATGTAATACTCATTGTAAAGAACTACTCTGATGAATAGGAGAATATTTACCTTTTATATCAATGCATGTCTAAATTGATGGGTTTTAATGTTATTATTTTGAGGGCGTTACATTTTTTTCCTCTATTCTCTTTTTGATATTTTTTAAATATGGTCTATTTAAAAAAAAAAATAGGGTCTTTGAGTTTAATAGACTTACAAAAACAAAAACAAAAAAAAAAATGACAAAATGAAAAAATGAAGATTTACTATAAACAAAAAGCAACAAATTTTATTTGCCAAACCCGAAAAACTTAAATAGTTGTCACTACAAGAATTTTCACTTTTGGCGACTAAATTTTTAGTCACCAAAAGTCAATTTTTAGTCGCCAATGGCTTTTAGCGACTAAATTATTTGGTCGCAGCATTAGTCGCTGAAGAATTGTCGGGAAAGGTAATTGGCGACTAAAATTATTTTAGTAGCCAAATGTATTCAATTGCCGACTAAATTTTTAGTCTCCAAAAGGTTAGAAATAAAATTAAATAGCACATTTTCGGCTACTAAAGGTTTAGTCCCCTAAAGTGTTATGTTTTTGGCTACTAAAATTTTAGTCGACAAATAGTTTGTGTTTTGGCTACTAATATTTTAGTCGGCAAAAGTGTTATGTTTTTGGATAGTAAAGGTTTAGTCGCCTAAAGTGTTATGTTTTTGGCTACTAATATTTTAGTCGGCTAAAGTGTTATGTTTTTGGCTTCTAAATTTTTAGTAGGCAAAAGTTTTTTTTTTTATTTTTCAGCTTTTGTTTTTAGTTGCAAAATATTTTAGTCGCCAAATGTTTGATTTTTTTTGCTACAAAACTTTTAGTTGCCAAATGTTTTTGGCTACAAAGTATAGAAGACAGAAGAGAAAAGATTGAGACAATTGAGACAGATACAGTACGAGCAACCAATAATATTAAAATGTCTCAGTGGTTTAAGCATCCGATCAGAGATGTTAGACTGTGAAATCAAAACACAAAATCCCAAACAAAACATTCATTTCCTCAACATCCTCACCAAGTTAATTCCTCTCTTACTTGACCATAGAGTATAGATGTTAGCCTACATTTTCAATTTTTAATAGAACATTCTTTGACATTAAACCAACTTTTTTATTTTCCGTTTTCTTTTAGCTCTCCACTCTCAACTTTCTCGAGGAGGCTATCAAGCGGAAGAAGAGTAATGAATTTGGGGGTGGGAGAACTATTCTTTTCATAAGCTCAACCCACTTTAATTTTGTACTTTCTGTCATATATAAATTTGATATTAAGATTCGCCTAGTAGTGACACACTACTATAAAAAAAATCAAAAAAAGAAGCAATTAACCCATGAAGTCAAAATTGAGAATATGAGAGTCATCCAACAAATTATTTAAATCTTAATTTCTTCAATTAACAATAATTCCTTATAATAACAGAAACATTTGTAATAATTAATTTAAACAAAACACAATTATCATCAGCTTTCAAGAACCATTCAAATTAAACTGCAAAATCTCAACATGTTGACTGTAAACTTCACATTTATCACCACTAACTAATACCCATGAATCAGCACTAATGACCAAAGCCCTCTTTCCAATATGAAAAATTTTATCAACATTAGTGAAACTCAGTAGAGCATTTCAGGATACTTAAGAGCTATCAACCCAGGTCCTAAACCCCCCAATGCAGGACGCACACCCCCAGGGACCCCAAATTTTTCCTTGATAAACTCAAATGCCTCATTGATCCCAAATTTTCCCCCCAACAAAAACAAAGAGAATTGCAAAATTAGCTACACAATCTACCAATGCAACTCCAAATTTACAGCAATTTGACCAAATTAAACCAAAAACAAGCTAAACAGGAAATTAAACAAAATAAATCATATAAACCCTAGGGCAAGAGTGAGTAATGAGGAAATAGAGGAAGGGAGGGAGAAGAGAGAGAGAGAGAGCAAGAGAAAGTGAGCAAGAGAGAACCTGTTTGTCTTGCGGCGATGGCAATGTGATTTGAGGCAGTGGCGGTGGAGATGTGCGACTTACGGTGAGCAGCTGCAGTGAGGTGAGGTTTGGTGGTGACTGGTTCTCTCTGTGTGTTTGTGTGTGTGTGTGTGTGTGTGTGTGTGAGAGAGAGAGAGAGAGAGAGAGAGAGGAGAGAGAGAAGGGGGAGAAGAACCCTGTTTTCGAAAATACTAAGAACTGGGCACCAATTTTTTAATGTTTCCCACTAAAATTTTATATACCTTTGGCGACTAAATTTCTTGTTTGTCGCCAAAAGTTAATTTATAATGACTAATTTATTTAGTAGCCAAACATTTAACTAATAGCGACTAAAGGTATTTTGGTCACCAAAAAGAAATATTCACCGATCAAATTTTTTGTTAGCAAAGATAAAAGTAAAATTTATGCCTTTTATTTAGTGACTAAATTATTTTAGTAGACAAAAATTAACTTACAACAACAAAAAATTTTTAGTCACCGAAAATGAATATTTGCCGACCAAAACTTTGGTTGCCAAAGTTTAATAGCAAACATTATGCTATCTTTTGGCGACTAAATTTATTTTAGTAGCCAAAAACTGGTATACCATGACTAACAAAAAATTTAGTAGCCTAAAAACATGATCTAATGCCGACTAAAACAATTATTAGTCGCTTAATGTGGCATATTTAGTGACTAATTTTTTTTTAGTCACCAATAATTAAGATACATGTACTAAAAAAATTAGTAGCTAAAAACCATACTCAACGGCGACTAATGTAATTTTTAGTCGCCTATTCTATAACTTTTGGCGACTAAAAAGGTTTAGTCGCCAAATTTTGTCACCAAAGGTGTAAATTGTTGTAGTGAATATAGAAAATGTTTTCCATTTTAAAATATTTTTTATCTAAACAAATGTAGCTATAATATTAATTTTTAAAAAAATGTAGCTGCGAATGCAATGTTGAAGAGTACTTTTAACACTATTGTTCTATAAAAATATAACTTAAATAAATATATGTAATAATTTCATATGATGTTAAATTATAGGATAAATTATACATATTTCTCCCTTATGGATTATTGAAATCTCTCCTACTTTTGCTGACAATATCAAGATTCCCCGCCGTTAATTTAGCAGAAACGCTGTTACTTTGCTATCCAAAATGACCATATTACCACTCTGAACTAATAAGCTATTTAAATGAAAATTTTCACTCACCTACCATGAGATTTTGCCTATATGTTATTAAATATCCATAAATATTATAACTTAACATCCTAATAGTTTAATGTAAGACCATAATAATTAATACAATACTTATCACACTTATTTCACACTATATAAACAACGAAATATTTATCAATTTTAATTAATACATTTATTATTTAATTTTTTTTTCATTTCTTTTTTTAAGTTGAAAAAAATGAATTAATTTTTTTCAACAATTTGTCTTACTTATTTATTCATATGTAAGAAAATTATTTATCCTTAAATTGTTAAAATATTATTAACAAATTTTAATTTTTATCTTTGAGTCATTAAATTTCTAGTCACTACAAGAAAAAGTAGTTTTAGCGACTAAAAATATAAATTTCGTCGCTGAAAGTAGGACAATTGGCGACTAAAATTGAATTAGTAGCAAAAAGTGAATACTTTTGGCGACTAAAACAGTTTAGTAGCCAAATGTATAGTTATTGGCGACTAAAAATTAGTTTAGTCGCCGATTATATGGGTTTTAGCGACTAAAACAATTTTAGTAGCCAAAAGTGAAGGTTTTTGGAGACTAAAAAAATTTAGTAGCCAAAAGTATAGGTTTTGGCGACTAAAAAATAGTTTGGTCGCCAATTATAGGTGTTTTACCGACAAAAAAAAAATTTATAGGCAAAAAAGGTTTTTGGCTACTAAAAAAAATTTAGTAGCTAAAAGTGGACAATTGGCGACTAAAATTCAATTTAGTCAGCAAAAGTGGAGGTTTTGGCGACTAAAATTAAGTTTAGTCGCCGAAAGTGGTTATTTTTAGCGGAAATTAATTTTTTTAGCGACTAAATTATTGGTAGTAGCCGAAACTAAGGTTTTTGGCGACTAAAAAAAAATTTAGTCGCCAAAAGTGGCTTCCTTTTTTTTTAATAAATAATTTATTTTTTACATAAATTATATTGAATAAAAATAATTATGTTCATATATATAGTTTTATATTAATACGGGTCAATATACTATATAAATAATATATTTTGCATATATATTCATGTGGTGTTATTGTGGCATAGAGTGTGTTGGTAAGGTTTAGAATGTGGGAGGTTGGTGGTTTAAAACTTGGGAAGAGCATAGGGTAATTTTTTTTTTTTTTTTTTTTTTTTTGAAATAAGCTTTTGGCGACTAAAATGGGTGGTCACCAAAAGCTTCAGTATTGGCGACGAAAAAAATAGTCGGCAAATGTATAAATTAAAAAAAAATAATTCACTATTGGTGACTAAAAAATTTAGTTGCCAAATGTATAATTTAAAAAATATAAATGAGCTTTGGCGACGAAACTTTTAGTCGCTACAGACTTGGTTTTTGGCGACTAAAATTTTTTTAGTCGCCAATACCTTTCGCGACAGTTTTCCAGCGACCAAACGGCGACTAAAAAATTTAGTCGGGGAAACTTAAAACCCGACTTTTGGTGACTAAAAAATTTAGTCGCCAAATGTGTTTTTTCTTGTAGTGAGTCGATACATATTTTAAAAAAAATGCGAGTTATTCTTAAATGATTAAAAAAAATTAAAAAATAAATATAGAAGTAAAAATAAATAAAAAAATTCTAATCTCCTCACAATAAATTAAAATTAGTTAATAGAAAATGAAAGATAAAGAAACCTTTCGAGAATAATAAACAATTCAAACAATTTCTCATTTTTTACCCCAAAAAAAAAATTAATCTTTACTTGAATGGAGAAATTATTTTTGAATACTAAAGTACTCAATTAATTTGTTGTATGATACTTAAAATATATTTCTCCATCTTTATTTTTCTCATTTAAACTATTTTTATTAAATTAAATGTTAAAATTAATTTCACACCTTCATTAATGCTTAAATTTTTACTTTATTTTTTAATTTCTCACTTTTATTGTGTTATGTTATTATTTATAGAGAAATGTTATTATTTGAATTATCTAATTTTACTTCTTCCGTATATCTAATACTCATACAATTTCATTGATGAATTTGAGAAATCAGACTCTAATACTAATTTAAACACACAATGAAATAAAACACTTTCTAAAGAAAAAAAATATATAAATGTAATTTAATTTATCCTATTAAATATATATGAAATTATTATTTATTTTTCAAAATTCTTTTTAAAATATAAATGCAATTTCTTAACTCAATTTTTTTACACAAGTTTTTGAACTTTTATAAATAAAAAAATAAAATAAAAATTCAACCATTAATGGAATGAGAAATAAATTTTAAGATTTAATTTAATAAAAATAGTTTAAATGAGATAAAATAAATATGGAGAAATAGATTTTAAGTATCACAATGTGTGTAACGCCCTCAAAATAAACCCATTATCTATATATCATTGACATGCAATATTAAAAGAAAACAATTCATTATCTCATTCATCAGAGTATTACTAAATAAAAACATTACATGTAACATCAAATTAAATGCCCTACGGGCTTACATCTTTCCAAGCCAACACTTGGACACAAAAATATGAGTTCTAACTCAATTACAAATAAAGCCCTAGGATTGAATGTTTACATGTACTATCAAATAAAAACAAATAACTAAAGATAGTCTTCAAAATCCAAATCCTTCCAAGCTAAGTCCTTGGAGGTAGCTTATCACCTGAACCTGAAAATGATGTTCCCATATAGGGTGAGCCACAGCCCAGTAGAAATGTACTAAACCAAATATAAGCATTGAATAAGCAATAGCATTCAATAGATGGTTAACCAAGATAATCAATTATATCATTATAAGTCTCATGACACTAATGTCTATGACACGTTTCACTTTCCATTATTATCAATATGGCTCAGAACCTGGCCAAACTTACAACAGTGAACTATATATATCATATTGACATTACTTCCATATCAACAAACAAATGAGACTCAGGCTCATATCAAAACACTTCATACTTCCCATTTGATACACATTTTAGTTGTATCAATACAAGTAAAAACACTTCAATATCAATAAGCATACATAATAGTGATGCTAATGGAGTCTATCCCATATCTCCTCCCAAACAAAATCCGGTTTAGAGGTCCATCCCCTATCTTCCCCTAAACCGTAGAGTACATCCCCTATCTCCTCCCACACAATATGCAAATGCAATGCTCAATCAATACACGTATTTTCTGTATTAATTCAATAGTCAAAATTAATGACTTAACCAATGTGATTAGTTTCAGTTTTTCCTAATCCACATGCAATGTCTACAACAATCATGACTATCCTCCACTGATAGTCCAAAACAGTTATTTCTAAACAAGAAATAAATGTATCAACAATTATAATCTCAACATTTCAATAGGCGAGTGATTAAATTATCCAACTACGCCATTTAAGCTTATAATTCCCCAATTCCATGAATTCAACTAAATTCCCCAATTTTCCTTAAATTAATTACACAACTAATTTATTAAACAACTAGGGTTTTTCCCTAAATTACCAAATAACCCCCAACATATCAAAATACCAAAGCTTAGAACAAAACTTATAATATAGAGTAGGAAATCCCTACCTCGAAGTAAATAACTCGAATGGAGAAGATGGAGATGACGACCCAAAATCCAAAGTGCTCCAAACTGCTAACCGCTCAGATTAAAACGAAGCTCTAGGCTCACTCTATCTTTTTAATAAAGACTCTAGGGCAGAAATACACTCTAAGTAGATCAAACCTAAGAGAGAAGGTGTGTAGAGGGAGAGAGAAGTCGTACCTAGGGTTCTGGAATCAAAAAGAGGGTGAAAAAGTGTTTTAAAAACCGCTGCTGCCTATTTAAACCCGACAGGCTCGCTCGAGCGAAGGATTGGTCGCTCGAGCGAAGGATTGGTCGCTCGAGCGACCAGACACAAGAATGACTCGCTCGAGCGAATAAAGTCTCGCTCGAGCCAAGAATGCAATGCTTCAGGTCTGCAACCCAGAAGCACGCTCGAGCGACAGAATGCTCGCTCGAGCGAAGAACACGAAACTTGCTCAAGCGAAGGAAAGCTCGCTCGAGCCAACAAGTATAGCTCTCAGGTCTATACTAGACGCAATCGCTCGCTCGAGCGAAGAAACCCTGGCTCGAGCGAAAGACCAAAAACAAGAGCTCGCTCGAGCGACCAACTCCTGGCTCGAGCGACGGTCCAAAATCTGGACAGCAACACTTGGTTTCTAAACCCAACCCACCTGTAACAAACC